>VXAA01005763.1:453341-466161 GCA_013399115.1 Anseranas semipalmata
AAAAAACACACACAAAAACCCACCATATCCTCAAACATTTTCATTTATCTTTCTGCTGTCATTATACCTCTGGATAGATGGCGTGCAACTTCAATGGGACTACACTAACGGAGGCACTTCTGAAAATACCCTCTTTAATGTACAGCACAAAGCCATGGTACTGAAAAGTTAGGTATAATTGTTTTACTATTTTAATCTTTCCTGCTTTGTGACAAAGAAAACAGAAAAACATCATGAAGATGAGGTTTACCTTGAAAATTCAAAGTAGAATTTTTTTACCATATTAAAAACTTTGGTATTATCTAATAGTGACTATACATTGTCATTGCTTAGTATTCTTGAACTCAATGAATTTCTAAAGAGACTATAATCTAACCCGAGCAAGAGATGCTTACTAACTAATAGCCAGTAAGTCTCAAAAAAAAAAAAAAGGGAAAAAAAAATAAAATCAGTGAGCAGATTATCTATACAGGCACTAGGAGACAGTTCCAAGAGCGCCAGTGCACAAATGCCTGCAGAATGTTTATTACTAGCACTGATATGTGGCAAAAGAATCACAAGAGTGATTTATTTTCCTTTTTTAAGCTGCATTTTAAGGCAGAAATATCTCTTGGACCTTAAAGAAAAGGACCACTTTTCCTCTTTCTAGTCCTGACCCCTCCTCCCCAAAACTATGCAAATAATATCATTTAGCTAGAGCCTTCAGTATATTTCTTGTTTACTTCTGTATTTCTGTAATTACTTTCAAACAAAATCACTTCCTGTAAGCTTAAAAAAAAGTCACACCAACGCTTTTAGAAAAAAGCCCACAAACAAATCTGAACACATGCAAACTGTTTGTGCAGAACAGTTAAGATATGCACCCCTTCAAAATTACCTTTTCAAAATTACAGAAAACTAATGAAGACCTCATACGAAAAAAATAAGAGATCATTAAAAAGCAAACCTCAAATATAGATGTTCCTGTGAATCGGCTTAATGCTGCAAACTCAAGGATCAAGGTACCTGCACAAGCTGTACAGGTATCAGTTTCTGTTCCTGTTCGTGCTTCTGGATGTCTTACACCAAATTTTAAGTTAACCTAGAGAAAAGTAGAGATTATTACCTTTATTTTCACTGTCTGCAAGAATTCACACTCTCATCTGTAGAGCAATCAGATCATCTATGCTTTTTCCAAGAAAAAAGATGCTCCCCCTTCCGGTTTTGCTCTGCTTCACCACATACTGTCTCCTCAAACATGCACATAAAATTTCCAGAAGTACCTAAGACAAAACTGGGACTGGCCCAAATACCTGTTGCTTGGTTCACTGGACGTTTGAATAAAAAGAATATCTCCCTGAAAATCAAATTCTAGCGATTTATTTACCTGCAAACCAGAAACTCAAAAACATCAGAAGCGCTCACACAAATTAAGCTTTGCAAACATCTCCATACTCCTGGCTCCAGGGAATAGACCAGGTAGATGGACCTGCTGTTGTACCAGGCACAATATAACTTTCTGCACTCTAGAGAGGGCCATCGCACCAGAAGATTTAGAAACACTGAACATTTTGAATTAGACATTTTCAGTAGAAAAATGTTGATTTACTGAGCCTGAATCTGAGATTAAAACTAAACAACAAAAATTTTGTTTATGGAAATACCTCTGAATTGCAGATGACACAGAACTTACTCTTGGATAAGGGAGACCACTAGTGGTGTTAAAAGCAGGTAAAAGCTTGTAGCCCAGTTCCTTTGCCATGTGCAGAAGTTCACCGTTGTACCACTGCATATGTTCACCTTTTTCTTTCAGCATAATCGCCACTGAATGCCCACCAAGGAGACCTCTAAACACAAGAGAAATTATCCACAGGTCAACAGGTATCTCCATCTCAACAGCAATGCAGCAATTTCTATGGTGTAGACAACTGCATGTAAATAACTGTGCTATGCTCGCATGGCCATAATTTTCAGAAATGCTGAGCAGATGCAACTCCAATTACAATCAAGGTGAGCTGTTGGTACTTCGGAAGCAATTCATACTGTTTAGGACTCAGTTCTAAGTTATAGATAAATCACTGATTCGTCAAGAAAAACAACTTTTCTTGACCAACAAAATTGGTCAAGACAAACAACCAGCACCTCTAAAATTGCATATAATAGCTTAAAACTAACCTGCTCTCATCCTGCTATGAGCAGGAAGCTCGTCTGGAGACCTCCAGAGGTTCCTTCGAACCTGAAATAATTTACTACCCTAAGTATTGAAATATTCTATCTATTAAATCAAGTATCGAGCAGTGTAATCTTTAAGACTGTTTCCATTAAAAAACACCGCTACCTCAGCACACGCAGGCTCTTTTAATCACACAAGCTGCGCCAGCAGCAGTTAGATGGAGTCAACTTGATTCAGCACCACTGCATCAATTCCTGCCTAGCATTTTAAAACCTTTTTTAGGGCAGGTGTTGAATTATGCTAACTGACAAAGGACCAACTGTTTTAAATGAGGTGAAATAGCACAGAAAGGTATGCCTTAAGGACATTTATCTAAAAAGGAGAGTTTTAAAGAATTTTGAAAACATGAAAGTTACTCACCCAAGGACTCTTATGTTGGTTTCAAAGACAGATACAACTATGTCGTTATCTAAGTTAACATCCTTTATTACTTTTTTTACAGCCTCTTCAAACTCTTTGGTTTTATTTAACACCTGGAATAAAATTGTAATCGAGTGTTTAGGTTCCACCACAGCTAATACAGTCACACTCAGGAGTGGAAGAACATGAGCAACAGTTTAAAAAAGAAAGCATTTCAGATGTCTCAGATGGATATTCTGGTCCTGCAGGGACATACTCTGATACAGTGGGAACAGACATTAAGTATTACTGTTTTTCTCATGAGAGACACGAAAGAGATAAAAGCTCTATGCAAAGAATAAAGTCACTAAGAATGTACCTCAACAATTACCCAGGGGTGGGTTTGTTCCTTCCCCATCTCCCACCCCACAGCTGCAGTCCAACAGGACTCAGCGGTCTGGATCTGCGCTAGCGGGGTGAGCAGAGACCAGGCTGCTGCGATGCCTCCGATTTCACGGAAGCCTCCCGTCCATGGACTAAGGAGCCACATCCTAAGCTCTGTGAATGGTCCTAGCAGTCTTCCTCCTCCCAGTTTTCTCCTTTTGCCTGAATAACAGTTCCAGTGTTTCCTACAGATTTTCTTTCACACTGACTTTCTCTTAATCAATCTTTAAGAACTTCTGTGACTTTTCCAATTGGTTACCATAAGTGCCTTTAAATCCCACATGTACTAATCCTGCCCTAAGACAAGAAAATAATACATAAACCCTGACAATCCATCCGAGTGTCTGGTAGAGACTGGGAATAATAGAATCCACATTTTTAACATTTGTGATTCAAAAAACAGTCAAGGATCATCTCACAGCACATCATAAAAAGAGAACAGCTGTCAGAGGAAGAACATTGTATGATGCACACACCAAATAAGTGCAGTTGGGATTTTCCATGCTTTAGATTTGCTTACTGGGAGATATGAATGGCTAAATTTCTAATTTCAGAATCTATTTTATGATGACAAAATATTTCAAAAAGGGATTGAAATCTAATGGAAAGTAGTTTATTAACAATTGGCATCTCTTAATAAGACATTCTGCCACCATTTCCTGGCACACATGTCGAGGGTTGCATTTCTTAAATATAGATTTAAATCCCTGCAAATTCATCCATGAAATATGTACACGCAATTTAAAAACAAATAATTCAGTAGGTACTAAGAAGTGTTCACCTGTAAGTCAGCATGTTGCCTTAGACTATAATGGGAAAAAAAACATGCATACATTTTTTTTAAGTTGGAGACCAAGAAAAGATAAAGCATCAATGAAATACAGAGGAAATGTTCCAGTATTCTTGCAGTGAATTCTGAACACCACCATTACAGCACTGGAAGTTCTTACAAGCAATAGCCACTTCTAACAGATGGCTAAAGATCAAAGGTGATGAAAGATATATATATATTATACACCTGTATATATATAGGTATATATATTATATATATATTTTAGCAAAACAGAAATCTAAAACCAAGTCTGAACAGCTGAAGACAGTTTTCTGTTTTATCAAAGTTTACCAATAGATTAAACCTACCACAAGAGTGTCCAAGGTATCAATCAAGGTCAGTGAAAACCTAAGAAATAAAATTTAGAACAGATTTATTATAAACCTGTATGTTTAGAAATTAAATCATTTAATCATTTTTAATAGTAACTAATACCATGGAATAAATTAAATTGTCACCAGCTGCTAAAAAATTGTGCACATGTTTAATATCAAAATTAATATCCCGCTAATACTAAGTTTCTACCCTTTCAGTGACCAGAACAGGAGCTGACTGAAACAAGTTATGATTATAAAGATTCCTTTATTTACTGCAAAACTTTCAAAGTTATTGTAAGCAAATCAAGTTTTTATTTCTAGTCTCCAATCAAATCTTCTGAGAAGAGACCCAACAGAATGTTCAAAGCCTTTTTCTCTCTCTTTCCCCCCTCCTTTTTTAAAATGAAGAATGTTGACTTATTAAATGCAATAATAAAAAGGGTTATTCATTTAGGAAGATCAAAAAGCCATTCCAAGCTCAATTTCCCCTATCAGAAACTGTTCCAAATATCTGTTTCAGGAAAAGCTGCAATTTGTTGCAATCAAACTCAGTGTTAGACTTCCTGGTGAAAGAATAAAGAAAATGCTGTTATTTTGTTATGAAACTTCTGCAGGGGATATAACGGAACAGGAAAAGATACAAAAAAGAGCAGCAAGGGCTGAAAGTACATAGCCACTTCTGTACTAGGAACAAGTGAACAGACTCCTGCTTTTCAGCCTAAGCTGAAGGGTCATTATACGAAGATTTCAAAATTGCACGTAGCATGAAGAAAGTGAGAAAGAGAGCATCAAGTCATTGAGCTTGTTGCCAAAGGTAGCTTCAGGAAAGCCAAATCCTTCCACAACGGATCCAAAAAGTGATCAGACAAAAATCCACGGGATAAAAACCTATGAATGGCTTTTAAGTGACAACACCCGGTGCCCAGCTGCAGTTGGATGCCTACGGTTTAAACAGGAGTATTGCAATAAGGCTGGTCCCAGTCACGCAGTCTTCTCTAGGCCTATTCTAGCACGTACCAAGTTGGGCGGACATTTGGCCTAACCCGATAAAGTTGCTTTTATGTTAACAAATACATAACATGCATGGAAAAGAATTTGCAGAATATGAAGGTAATAGCACTAAAATTGAAAACTTTGGAGACAGTCACAACTGCCTATTGAAGAACAAGCGTGAAGAATTTAAGCAAGTGCCCCAAATTTGAGGCACGGTAGGCAAAACATGACTAGGCATGAGGATAATTAAAATTCTAGTTAAGTGGTCATATACTGTCATTTACTTTAGTTTAATTCATACAGATATAATGGCATTCCATAGGTGTCATTCTACAAGAGAAGGAGACTAACTAGTGGCTATGCATCGCTGCATAACAAATACAGAACTTTTTCCATAAAAAAGGGGAAAATTCTGTATTATGCAGCTGTAGAGAAGGCTGCTGTGCAAGTATGTTCCCCAGACCTACAGTGAAGCACAACTGACCTAGCTGTCTCATCCTGTGATTTTTCTTTTTAAAAACTACATTGTGATTGCAAAGAATGGTGCAGAACACGACTGATGAGCCAGCTGCCAAGAAAAAGTATTACATAACAAATCTGATAAATAAAAATATAGCTGATTATCAGGACCATTAAAAAGCACGTATACAGAAAACTAAGTACCCAAACTATTCAATGCATCTACGAGGCTGAAAGCTATTTTCACTCAAATGATAGTATGTTACTATGTATATAAGGCTCATTAAAAAAAATGCATGACCAGATTAAAAATACAATTTCTTGACCTTTCTTTCTCATCAGTCATCTCTCTCAATACCTCCAAGGTCAATCCATGCAATTTTAAACAGATGGTGGGATTACATAGGAATCTCTAGATTAACGAAGTTTTCTACATAACCAAAAATAACCAAACTGACATGCTCAATATCATACAGTGCATTAGAAGTAGTATTTAAGACAAGCACTCCACCTTTGATTAATGCTATTCTGCTCAGGGACACTAAGCAGTGACACCAATAAAACTGACGTCTGTTATTTGTTTTTAAGTATTTGCTCTAGGAACATAAACTGCACACACACAGACAACGTTTATGGAAAAAAAATTACAAACATTTAGAGTAATTCAATTTGGGCTCTGATTGCTCAATTTAACGTGGAGAAAAAAAGTACTTTAAATCTGCATTTTGTTGGCCAAAGGATTAGTACTTTATAATGTAAGTTATCTTAAGAGAAAAATTATGAAGAATTATCCAGGTCTGAAATAATGGTTTATACTCGGGCAAGGGCCTCAGGCACCATGCATGTGATAATCATTTGACTAATTATGTTTTCAGAGAGCTTTCTACTAAGAAAAAGCATTTTAAATATCACTTATAAGGGCAGCATAATGGATAACAGTTTACTGTTCTGTGAAGCTGATAATTAACCCTTATAACCCCTATTTAGCAGTCAAATTTACAAATACCACAGATGGGAGCTCACATTTGGAAGGCTCCGCTATGGAAAATACTTGCAAAATAAATTAAAAAAATGTAACTTTGCATCTTATTCACTGGTCAATGCTCTTTTCCTGATAAAGGTACAATTCCACATCAGTCATGGTGGGAAATAAAATATGTATTTCTGCCTAACTGGAAAGAAGTTAAACAATTACAGTTTTCTTTCCAATAGCTTTTTTTTCCCCTTCATAGGAGAACTTTTGAGACAAAATACTGATTTATGCGCACCCACAGAATCTTTTCCAACAAACTTAAGTTTCTGGACATGTCTACTGAAGAGGCAAATTTTACAAGCTGCGAATTGTACGTAGATTCCTAGATGTTTAGATGTGACAGTAAGCGTTTCAAACACTAACTTTCCCAGGGCATCATCCACATCCCCTCGACTTGGTTCCTGACCCCGTACTCGTCCACGACAAGTTAAAGGCATGAGTTCATCAGCTGGATACGCATGCTCCTGTAGGGAAACAAAACAGATGAATAAAGTTATAACTATTACAGCCATGCCAGGAAATTTTCAGAGCCTGTTAAAAGGAAGCCCAATTCTGCTGTACTTCAAAAAACCTGCATGGCTAGCCAACCCTCCATCTACTCTCTCTACAGCCTCCCACAGAAGTCTGGAACAACTAATGGCAGATCCCAAAAACAACCCCCAAACCCACAACCCCACCAATTAACTTGAAAAGCAGTTGTGTTTTCTGAAACAAGGTGCATATGACACTTCCTACAACATTTCTTAGGCAGAAGTTACCTCAAAGACAAATTGAAGAATTAGCACTAATGCAGGTATTATCCACTGATTGATATTTCATGGATAAATCAGGGGAATTAGACCTTAAAGTCACTTTGGAAACTTTTCCAAGTGAACACAAGTGATTCGGGGTCACAATCGGTGACAGATAGGAGGACTCACTTGGAAGGTAAAATAGTAATTTGGTAAATCACTACACAAATCAGAACAAGAGATAACATTCACTAAAAAGCTTACCAAGACTAACCCTTTTACAAATTTAACAAAGTTTAGGAGTGAGACATTGCTAGATTTTTAGGAAAATGAATATGAAAATATGAAATTCATCGCCGTGCAATAGGAGATGCTTACTGAAAAATTGCAAAAGTGGCCAATGACGCTCAGAAAGATGAATCTTAAATATATCTAAATTCAGAAATATGCAAGGAAATGCATCTCCATTAGAAGCCCAACACAAGTGGTTTGGGACGGAGCTTCTCCCTCTTGATTCCATCAGGAAACTGGCTGCTGTACTGTGTGCTGCAATTTTACTTTCAGCATGGATAACTAACATGTGGCAGGTTAAAAAAGGTCAATTACTGCAGTCGAAACTGCAAGTAAACACATTGTAAAGTCTTTCCAAATATACAGTACAAAAATAATCTATATTCAAACACAAAATAGAGAGGCAAAGAAGGAACATTCTTCTCTAAATAAACAGCTCTTACAGCAACTTCTTTTGAAACCGACGGTTTGTTTCCCCATCTACCACCCGGGTATTTCGGTCTTTGCACGACTTTGTTCTCCTCAAGTTCAGCTACAAAAGCCAGAATCTAGATCATTTTAATACAGCTCAGATGTTTCTGAATATCTGTGCAAAGTATTCAGAAAAACAGATTAAAGAAGTACATGACAAAAGTAATGTCACAACTAACTAAGATCTCTGGCTTAAATTATGGAGAAAAAAAGGAGGTAATAAAAGGAGAAAATAGACTTTTATTCTTAAAATATCATAAGGAACTAGAAATGTTTTGAAAAGTAAAAGTTCATGTAGTCTCTGTCCAGAGCAGGAAAGGCTACCACATCAAGTGACTTCCCAACTTTTAATTTCTCCCCTTCAAGAAACCTCAAAGGGAACAGAAAGACCTATTAAATATAAAATACGGCACGTGTTACATACAGGAAATATGCTTCAGGAAAATATTGTACAAATGTAGCTTGACAGATACTCTGGAATTTCTACACCTTCTGATAGATGATCGTATTTCCTAATGTCAGGACTGTTTATTTCAGTGCAGCATGGTACTTGAATAAAGACAGACACACTGCTACTAGTGCTGCAAACCAAGAAATACCTCCATGCCTAAAGTGACCGACATTTTCACCTATTCTTTCTGACAGTTGAGAAGAAAACATCCTAATTATCACAACTATTGTAGAAGGACTGAAAAAGACAGCCGGTTTTTACTCAAAGCTCCTGTTAATATTTGAAAAAAAACAACCAACCAGGCAAGGGAGTTTCCCCCTTGCATGCAAACACGAATTTTCAGTCTTTTAGCTACTCAGTTCTAAAATACATATTAATAGAAACAGAAAATCAAAACTTTTCAGCTGGCTGTTTCAAAAGCAGCTGCAAAACTATTCTATTTTCTTGCTCTCGGAATCAAGTCTGATATTCTAATCTTTTCTTCAGCATAGAACAAACAAGCCACATCTCTGTTTGGTTAGTGCTCCAGCATACGTGGCAAGTAAATATCCTTTTGGCTTCAAAGTTTCCAGGATAGCCGAAGTCATTCTTCTCCTTAATCCGGGATTTTCTTGCATCAGATGTAGCAAGACACCTACCAGTTTCTAGCTGATCACAATGAACAGTAGGAGCACAGATCCCTTCTATTGCCATACAACTTTTTACCCAATTTTGCCAAATACATAACAGTTTTTACTACTGAATATCATAAGAAAACCAAACCAAGTGAGCTTAACAGAACCAGGAGCCAAGTAACTAGTTACAAATCATCACCAAAATGCTTGATATTTAATAAACTGCTAAAGTGTCAAAAGCAAGAGCTAATGTTCGGGAGAAAATTGTACCCATTTTGAAAGTGCTCTTGGCTTTCTATCCATTTATTCTATACCGCTCACACAGCGTATAAATTTGTAGCTCACAAGCTTTTAAGCCTCCCTACGTTTTAAAGGGTAAACTCATGATACAGAGGTTGGGACATGTGGCAAGATACTGTCGAGTTTGTCCTGCGGGAACATAAAGAGGTTTCTGTAACAGCCACAAAGAACGTACAAAAAGATTGTTTGCGTAAACTCAGTAAGAGTATATATTTTATATTAGTCACATTTACAGCTTCTCCTCAGAAATATATTACTTAGAATATATTTGAAATTAACTATCACTTGCAGAAAGTCAGTCCACTAATTAATTCTTTATTCTTGAACACATGCAACCTAAGCTAACCTATTTCAAATGGATTAGACTGCAAAATGGTTTCTCCTATCCAGGACATGAAGGCACCCGCACAGAAAATCACAAGCCATATTAGAAGAGACCATAGCAAGTGTGGTTCGCTGCCCTATGACAGTCACCTACTCAGAAGAGGGTATGATGCATAGACAAGACACCTAATCCTCTTTTTGATATGCTACGTTCTGCAAAACGCATTTATCTGTGAAAAAACAAAACTACCAAAGTGTATCTAACATATCCTCCTACAGGAGAAATATTTTACTTAATTTTTACCCACAAAATAAATAGCATCAATTTGTATTCTCCAAAATCAGATGATTACAGACAGGTCTTCCCAAGCTTCCTTTTTTCACTGTTTTTAAGAGTCTGGAATTACAAACCAAAGAGTTTAACGAAGGTGAAAACTGCTCATAACCTGATGGGAGAGAAACCGGTTTGAGGAAGGATTAGGCCAAGATTAACAGAGTTATAGCTAGCAATTCCTAGCTACCATTCTGAAATCCATCATAACTCTCCTGACACTGCTCTTGCTGAAAGTAAGATCTGTTCAATTCCTTTGAAAGGGTATACAGATGCTCTTATTTATTTTAGCTTTGTTTTCCCAAACACCTTCCCGGTATTCCTCTAGGACGTCATGTACTATAGCTTGCTTTCTCTCCCAGGTCAGCAATAACAATTCCGAAAAAATTAAACAAACGGGTATTTTCCTTACCATATAATTGCTGTACGCATGATCAAACATTTCCAGCACTTGGTTTCTAAAAAAAAAAAAAAAAAAAAAAAAAAAAAAAAAAGGAAATTAAAAAGAAGAGCATTAGTGGTCTGCCTCACAATGTCCTTTAACATGCTTAGAACAACAAGATGTACTACTTCAATATCTGAGTATCTGTAACAGCTCCTCTACTAATGTACTCTATTCAAGTAAATGAAATAAGGCAAAATATTTTTTCCTAATCTGGCTATTCGACTTTTTCTTCACCTAACACAAAATTAAGTATTTCACATGCTGGGACTCTCTTTCAGCCTCCTGTGCTTCCTCTTAAATAGCTGTAGATGTCACCAACACATTAAAGCTAGAGATGGGACACATTCCTTGCTCAGCAGAAAACAGCATATAGGGTTATGTTCGCCTTGTAATCACCCCCACTAAAACCAACTGACACAGCGTAAATTCCGATCTGTGATTCAGATAAGTACACCTCTTCCTTGCATGAGGAGTCTTGGCAAGCACATAGTGAAGAAAATCCTTGTAGATACATTTATTGTACATGTTTGCAAAGCAGTCAAGGTGAGAACGCTGCTAATATAGAACAGTGCTGTTTTTCCGAGAGAGAGCACTGCTTCCAGTTGTACCTGTTTCACCAAGTACCTGTGTTTACAACGGAGCATGCTGATTTCTAAGCTAACATCTACATAATTCACAATCTCTGCTGGTAAAACCAAACACTACAGAGACAGGAACAGCACAATTACATTCCAAATAACTGATTTAGTTCGATGACTTGAAACTAAGCGGTAGCTTGCACTCATCCAATGTATTAAGTCATCAGAAGAACCAACGGGACGCTTCTTTGTGGTGCTTCAGGGGCTACACACAGCCCGCGGTTCTGGGACCTGCTGCGGCACCCGAGCGCCGGGTCCGGCTGAACCCCGCGCACCACGCTGACCTGCGACGCAGCGCACGGAAAGCTCCTCTCGACTTTTATTCCTCTACACGCGACTTACGTTGACAGGACGTTTTCCGGAAGGATTTCCGCGACTGACGTGACCTTGTCATGAAGCAGGCGCACGGCTTCCCTGCGATTATTCACGTGCCCCAGCACAGAGCCCCCAGACACAAACGGTAGCGACACATGGCTTGCACATACCGGGGGCATCACATACACCGAATCCAATTTATGAACGCAAAAATTTTACGCCAAATAGCGAACTTTAAACTCAGTAAGTAGTGACACGAGGAAAACATACAACATCATATGCTGTATGAACCCTGAGAACCCCAGATGCAAAACCCCACTAACTGTAAGCACTACCAGAGTTAAATACCAGCTTACATCCAACGCTAAATAACTGAAAGTCCTCACAGCTTCTCCAGGACATTTTGCACCATTATTCTCCGCAACTGACTGGCTGATGCGAAGACAATGATGATGAAGCTGCCCCAGTAATACACTACGATCACACTGAGCTTGATTAAAGGTCTGTCTAAAAAAACCCCACTCCATGCAGTGCAATACATTGCCACCTATATTGTAGTCTTTATCCTGCAACTAAAAGCCACATTAAAAGCGAATCAGCTTCTTACATGTACACAAATAGAATCTAAGATTCTAACTTAGAATGTAAAGGTTCACAGGAAGAGATGATCCATCCCAAATTGTTGTGCCTTACTGAAAGACTCACATGCATGCAAGCACACAAATATAAATGTGAAAATAGGCTTCTAGCTGTGATTTTCTTAGGTTCTGTTATCTGCCCTTTGATTGAGACATATTCTGGGCCTCTTGCACAGATCTTTATCAAGATTACTTTGAAGCACAGACTGAGGCTGGTCGGGCACTGGAACAGGCTCAGTGGTCACGGCACCGAGCCTGCTGGAGTTCAAGGAGCGTTGGGACAACGCTCTCAGACACAGGGTCTGAGTTTTGGGTGATCCTGTGTGGAGCCAGGAGTTGGGCTCGATGATCCGTGTGGGTCCCTTCCAAGCTGGGATACTCTGTGAAATAGGGGACCACTGTAATTTGCCTTACACACAGGAACCGGGCAAAAATACATGTAAATGTTCACCTTTTTATGACTCCCAACCGCTCACGTGTTCCACAGGCACAGCCGTAACGAGCCCAGACAGCCAGCGTACGGACGTAGATTTACCTTTGATCACTTTTACCCCTAATTACACACAACCAGCGGCTGCAACCCCCACGACTGCAGCTCCAGCGGCCGGCACAAGGGCTGGACCCTGCCCGCCGCGGAGGCGA
>VXAA01005763.1:466661-533100 GCA_013399115.1 Anseranas semipalmata
GGCCGCCGCTCCGCAGCGGGCAGGCTGCCGCGGGCCCGCCGGGAGGTGTAGTTCGGCGCCTGCAGCCGGCCTTGTGCCCTCTGCCGCCGGCCGTCGCTCGCTTCGCGTTTGACTCCGGTAGCGCCCGCAGGCAGGCCGGGGAGCCCCGGCGGCTGCTGCCCGGGGCCGCTGCTCCTGAAAACCGGGCGTAAAGCGGCGGAGCGCTGGGCGGGTTTGTGCTTCCCGCCCAGGGAGCCGCTTGCAGTCCCTTTGTTGAACACAGCAGCACCCCACCTCGAATGAGCTCACACAAAAAGCAGCCCTCCTCGCGATGGAAGGGAACAGCATGCTTTATTTCGTAATAAGCGTCTTACAAAGTTACAAGCACGATACGGCATGTGTCACGGCCTGCCCGCTGCCACCAGTAACCCCGCAGGGCTCGCCACAGCCGCCCTGCCCATGCCAGGCCCGGCACGGCCCCTGCTTTGCTGGGGAGGAACTCCTTCCAGACAAGGGCAAAAAGCTACACAAATTACTGACGGGTGGATTTTTGTATCCACAGTGGGTACAAAACCCTTGCAGGTCGCTGGCTTCAGCGTTCCTGTCACCTCGGCCCAAGTGATGCACCCCTTCCTTATCCCTTGTTAAAGGCGTGAAGAACGCTGCTCTTCATCCCTCTGCAACCACCGCACAAAAACACCCCACAAAGACAAAAGACCCCCTTGCCGCGCTGAACTTCAATGTAAATCTGCCAAACGGGGAGACGGAGGGGATAAGTCCTCGCCATTCTTTCCCATCCTACTTGTGAAGAACAAGCACGCTGAGCGCCTGTATTCAACGACCCTGTGCTCGAATACTTACAGGAAAACATTACCCAGATCTAAGCCTGCCATAGGAATAACTCAAAAATGACTCTGATTGGAGTGTTTATGCTCAATATATTTTGTACTGTGAATGCACAGATGTCTCTAATTCATGTTAGTCATAAACAGCTCTTGTAGGAGAACACAGCCTTTTTC
Source organism: Anseranas semipalmata (assembly GCA_013399115.1). NCBI lineage: Eukaryota > Metazoa > Chordata > Aves > Anseriformes > Anseranatidae > Anseranas > Anseranas semipalmata. Next base: position 467,660 of record VXAA01005763.1, read on the forward strand.
ACAGAGTAACCGTTGCCATCTTGCCATCCTCTTTTGTACAAATCTTCATAAAAAAACTTCATGTCCCCTATTCCATGACACGGCTAAAGGAGACTGCTGCTGCTCAACTCTAAAGCACACATTATAAATTTGAAGTCACTTAATGTTTAGTACCAATTACAAATAACTAATGATTTGTTAAAAAAAAAAAAAACACAACTGACAGTGAAATAACTAATGATTTGTGAAAAATTAGCTGGCAGTGGTCTGTGTGTGTTTGCAAATGAGTAATTTTGCATAAAGTATAAGGAGGAAGCTATTCAAAAGTACTTTTGCAAGGAAAATGTATGTGACATTAATGTTTGTACACCGCAGTATGGCTTCTGGAATAAATAGGAGTTGCATTTATTTTACAACAGTGACGTTCCACTCAATCAAGTTACTCAACACGTTCCATACTTTGGCAGTAATATTTGCCTATTCCTCTAGTGTCCATTCTCTGTTAGTATTATAGCAGATTTTGATAGCATTAAATAATAACTTTATACAGCTTGTTAAAGTTAAATGCCAACAAGTATTATGCTCTTGGGAGTTTGTTATTTCTTCGCACATCTTTATGGGTGCAGATCCTTCAGTCCTTTACTTACTGTGTTTATTATTAATCTTGCTGTCCCATATGGTCTTACATTTATTCAGAAAGTCAGAAACCCCAGGCCAAATTTTTAAGATGCCCTAAACTGACCTCTGAAGTGCAGTGTTGATCTCTAAAGCCCAGTTTGTTAAAATGCTATGTCTCATTTCCAAGCTTTTCTGTGCAGAGTCTTTAAATTGCGTGTGCAAATAATGCTTATAAGCCACTTTGAGCACAGATCAATATTTGATGTGGACGATAGTATTACGGCTATGAAAGCAACAAGTCCCATTTTAATTACTGCTTTTGAAACCTGATTCTGCCTTCCAAAATTTAAGCACAAGTGAATAGCCCTTAAGTGATTTTTGCTTCAGTTAACATCTGTTTTAAAAATTATATGCAATGATCATAATATTTCTGATGAAATAAATTTTCATTCAATTATTGCATTTTATGATGTAGTTTATGCACCTAAAAATGTCTACAAAACTGGGTAACTAACTTAAGTCAGTAAGAATGTGAATGGCAGGACTTAATATTCTGTATTAGATAGCTGTAAGTGAATATATTTTATGGTGGGAAGTAAAACAGAAAGATGCTGCCTAATGATTATAGTTATTGTAAACATTCTCATCTTTCCCTTCCATAAAATAAAATAAAATAGCCATAAAGTGCTTTGGAAGGCTAAATAACCCAGAAGTGCAGAGTGGGACTGAGAAACCTGCTCCCATATTTTCCCCTTTTTAAATATAGCAATAAGAAAAAAAAATCAGAAAAGTTGCTTGTCTTTAATACCTGTCAAAACTTCAAAATAATTACGTTATTGGTTTGCAGAGTTTGCATAGAGTGTTGCTTTTGAGCGACCTACTGAATTAACTATCTGGTTCTGTTTAATTACTAAAAGTTTTATTTATTTCCCATATACTGCATGCAAATACTAAAAGCATCCTTGAATAGCAACGTATGTACCAACCACCTAAGAATTAACAGTACTGTCAAATCCATGCATTTAAAAATCATGAGCCACTCCCCTGTTAAAACACCTAAGAAGTTGTTAAAATAATTTTACAGACAGGGGTGAGTTGCTTTTGAAGCATTCAGTGGTCACATTTTCAAACTTTTCTATAACCATAATAGGCAGCAAATTTTAAGTGAAAGGTGAGGTTTCCCGACAGCGATCTGGTTGTAAGCAGTGAGGGCTTCAACTGAAAAGAAACCTATCACCTATCACTCAGGAAGGGATCTGTGACAAAACTGCAAGAGCGTGTAATACCCACAGTACAGCCCATTTCCTCTAGCCCCGATTCAAGTAAGTATTCGTGATTAAACAGGGATTACTGAAGCAAATAAATCCTACAGGGCTGGGCTGAAAAACACTTCTTACTCTTCAGGGTTTTGCTGTACATAACTACCTTCCCTGTTTTCTTCTGTGAAAATATCTTTTACTTCTGAGCTTGTTATTTCCGTGTGTGAAGATGATTCATCTTCTGGCTTCCCTTCACCCTCGCCAGGCTCAGCACCTCCTGTGACCTGTACGGCGCTAACCTCGCCCTGCTCCACCACCAAAGAAACTGGCACATCTATCAGTCCCGTCCTTGGCTTTTCTGTATTCAAAATGGGCACTTGTGTTGCGTCTGGGTTTTCAGCGGGGTTATGAACAAAGCTCTCAGTCCCTACCTCCACTGGGACAGCATGACTATTCCCTGCTTCTCTTCCCTCCCCATCTAATCTTTTGTCTTCAGATGCATTTTCAGGGTGTTCTTCTGGTTGCAGTCTATCACTGTCACAGCTTCCCACACCTGTGTACCAAACGCTTTGCTTCATCTCGACTTCTGCTTTTACCTCTTGAGACGTATCTGAGATTTCCACCAGCCATTCTGCTTGTGCCATATTGCAGCCCACCTTGGACACATTCACTAAATTCTTACCATCTGTCCCCAAACTAGATGAAGATGGTCGGTCCTCCTTGAACTCCGTGCGTTCTGCTGCGTCTTTATTCATCATTATCTGGCTTACTTGAATTTCTGCTGCAGCCATTTTGCTTATCTCAGTGTCCCCTTCATGCTCTTGCAACTTTAAAATCTCACCTTCACAAATCTCTTTTATGTTCTCAGGTGGAGTATCTGCTGGTAATTCAACTGCTACCATCAGCAAATTCCTTATCTCATTCACATCATCAGGGGATTTACAGCTCTTTTCTTCTGACTTGCTTTCTTTCTCAGGATTATCCCCAAACCCTCCTTTCCCTGTGTTTTCATCCTGGCAAGTCACCCTCATGTCAGTACTCGCTCCTTGGTCCTTATTTTCTTTTTTACTTTCCTCTTCAAACCCTGTTCCTACTGCATTTTCACTCTGTGATAATTCTTCTGTAATCCCTTTTTCTACCTTGATTTTCATTTCAGCATTTCCTAAAATCTCTGCTTCTGCTACGTTATCATGTGGGTGAGTCAGCTTTATCTCAACAACTTCTTCCTGTACTTTGCTTTCTTTTTCAGTGCCACCATCAAACGCGGCATCCGTTGCCATTTTATTCTCAGAAGTTACCTTCTCCTCCACTGCTTCTTCAGGTACCTTAAGTTCTTTTTCAGGGCTGACTTCAAAATCTCTCAATGCATTTTCAGTCCCAGAAGCTACTTTTTTCTCCACAACTTCTTGTTTTGTCGTAAGCTCTTTCTCAGTGTCCCCTACAAAGTCTGCTTTCACCACGTCTTCATTCTCCAAACCAGTATTTTCCTCTGAAACTTCTTGTTTCGTCAGGGTAGCTGCAAGGGACTCCTGTTTCTCACCGATACCTCTAATGACCACTTCTTCACTTTTGCTTGCCTGATTACCAGCCATATTAACAGAAATGATTGCCTCTTTGTCTGATGGCTTCCTATCATCGTGATCCTTCTCCCAAGAAATCTTTTCGGTCACAATGAGTGTCTCCTCACTTAGAGTTTCAGTATCTGACATCTCTGCTCTGGCAGTAGAAGGCTTCTTAGCAGGAGTGGTTTGTGCTGATCCTGAAGGGGTCTTCAGGTCAGTTAAACTGGACACGCTTTCACAGGGCAGGTTCAAGTTATCTTCAAAGAGGTTGTGCTTCTTCAGAATGGCAGCTTCTTTTATCACTGAATAAAACAGAAACATCAAACTGTTTGGAAAGACTGACAGAGGTACGCTGAAGAAGGTACATCATTTCCCTGAGTTTCTAATGTCATACATTTAGATGGTACAAACAATAGTAATTTTCATTTCCAACTTGTTTTCAGTTTACATTTATTTTCTCTGTTTTGAATAATGGAACTTCAGTATTGACCTAAGCTTGGCATTGCTGTAATACAACACCAGAGGGCCTGCAGTGCACAAAGGTAATGTTTAAATGCAGAAGCAATTACACTGAATATATGAATAAAAGTGTGCTTATTACATTAATTATTACACTGATATTTTGGAACAGGAGTGCCACGAAGGGGCACTGAGCAACACAGAAGCTTGTCTTTTATCTATTTATATAGATAGGCAGACAGATCCAGAGAGATACAAATATTTTATGTATTTTTATATGCCACCTGGTATGGTTTCATTTTCTGGCACACAAGCAGAGAGATCTGCAGGGAGTACTGCACTGGCATCAGTGATGTACGGGAAACAGCATTCGGCAGTATATTTCATTTGGGGAAATTCATTTTCACTGCCATTAGATGTCACCAGGCCTTTGCAAATAAGAGCATAATTTCACTCCTGGGCCCAGGGAATCAAGATGAAATGAAGGTGGCATAATTACATTTTGTTAGAAATACACTTATGCCACGCTATAATTTTGAGTTTCCCAAGCTTAGTAATGTTGCTACATGAATTCAAATTTTAGGGCTTGCCACCCATCTTTAGTGAGCTGAATCCAAACACTGTAGCTCTGTAATCCCTGGTCTTCGGGAAAGCTGGGACCTGGCTCTGGAACAGCCAGGTTAGGACTCTGAGCAATAGCTCACCACCGGCCAATGGCCAAAATGTTATTACTGTCACCTGAAGAGTATTCTCACCTTTCAGGGTTTCTTCAAGCAGTGTCTGATATAAAATCTCTTCATACACGTTCTCTACTTGGATCACGCTAGTGTAATCAGCAAAAATGAACTGCTCGTATTTCTGCAGCTCCTGTGCAGACACAGAAGAAAGGAACAGATGCATAAAAATGCGGCAATTTGAGAGATTTTGAGCATCCTACTTCAATAGAGCACCTCTGTCCACCAGGTCTTGTAATGCTTCTCTTGAACTATCAGTAAATGAAGTATATATTTTCACAATTCATTATGCACTGATTAAACACTATTCTTGCACTACAATTACATTTAGAAGCACTAGAGATCATTGCTGTCTGCACTATAATAAACAATTCTGAAATAAAGAGCTGGTGAGGAAATGCCTCACTCACTGTTTGTCCAAGGAGGAAAATCTGTAGTGAGCATGGGAGATACAGGGTTTGTTTTTGTTTTTTTTAATAGGTGTGTAACATACTTAGCTTACTGATTTATATGTAATAGGCTATATCTAGACAATAACTGAGTCATGATCACTAGGAAGCAGCTTGGTGGTCTATAAAAAGAAAAAATGAGTGACTGCTGCCCACGTCTAGAAGAGGTGGCTACAGACAAACATCTGGTGGATTTCTAGTAGAAGGTCAAGACTGGACTGGGGTCGTCAGCTGTGCTGCACACATCTGCTTCCAGAGCCAGCTGCTCACTTCTGCAGAAGCACAAACTCAAAAGGCTTCTGGGGAGTTTGCACCACCACTGCTTCCTCCGTCCCTCTATGGCAGAGACACTAGATGGGACTCCGCTCTGTATTCAAGGGGATGAAATGCTTTTGTTTCCTTGCTCACCCTTGTGTATAAACACCATGTCTTGAAGGCACTGCTGACACTCTGCAAAGAGTTATGACTCTTATTTTGGGGACAGGATAGAATGTAGAATGACATACAGAAGAGAGTGGTTTTAAATATATTTTTGAAAGTCCTAAGTTCTAATGATCTGTACGCAAAGACTCACAAGCATAACTTGAATAAACACTTGGTTTTAAACTTGTTTTTTAAACCAAAACAAGCTAGAGAGGCTCAGCAAGAGCAACACAGTGTGGGTGAGAGCTCAGGGAACTGATAAACATCGGGGAAACAAAGGGGCAGGGATGGCTTAGGGCAGTCATCTTCCAGTAGCTACAATGAGAATGCAAGAGAACATGCGTGATCTGCAAGAAGGGTAAAGACTATTTCATTTGAGCCAAGGTGAACAGCATTCCAGCTGGCCCCTCATGCAGCCACACCGATAACATCTGCATGAAACTCTGGCAGATGGTATTTGCAGAGTACTAACCTATCAGTATGATTAAGGGCAACAGAGACAGTCCCGGTATGTTTGTTTCCTGACTGCTGACACAATTACTGCAATTTAAAATCAATGAATGCCAGTCCACAGCCTGTCTGCTTGCTGCTCCTGCTGCCCAAGGGGGCCCTTGGTTTCGAAGGAGGTTGTGAGCAGAGGCTGTGTATGGTCACAGCGCTGCCTCTGGGTGCTGCGCCCTCTGACTGACCAAACAGGGAAGCCGAACACAGGGACAAGCTCATAACCTAAACTCGTAACTGTCAGATAGAGAGAGGAGTGCAGTTTGAGGGGACTTCAGATCTCCAGGGAAGAAATGAAATGGGGATGGGCAAAGGTCTGCAGCTACCTTTGAGAAAACAAGCTGTATATGCAGCTTCCGTGTATCCTGAAATCTTCACTCCATTCCCCATCTCCTACCCTGCTGCTACATCAATCCACAAACTGCCAAATCTAAACATCATTTGTCCAAACAGGCAGCTGATCTACACAACTCCCTGAGAGAAAACAGCTTTACACAGTTTAGGATTTATAGCCAAGGCGTTAATCCTTTCCTGCCTTTTATTACTTTCTTTTTTTTTTTTTTAATCACAGAACAGTAATGTAACCTACTGGTTTGCATGTTGAAGCCAGTGTTTTCTGCATTGTAGGCAAAGTAATCTGTACCAGTGCTTCTTGAAATATCTTCTTCCGGATAGTGCTGCTGTCATAATCATATTGCTGTTAGAGACAGACAAAAAGAGAAACAAGCCCAAAGGTGTTTGGTGTTATTAATCACTCACAGGAGGAACTGGCTCTTGTTAACCTGTAACTGGTGACTGGCAAATCCCAAAGGATATTGTATCACGGGCACGTTCGGGGGTCTGAATTCCCGTGCAGGTTATTCCAGCTTTTGGAAAAATTCTCTGAGATCAGGGAGATTCTGGGATCTCTTTCCCTTCATTTTTTTCTACCTAAGCTAGAAACAGCCCCGTGCTTGCTCTCTCCAGGTATTTCAGCACTGAAGGTAACAAATTCTAGGGGCAGGCTAATTATAAACTAATATAAAATGATTTACTCAGATCCACAGCATCATCTCCAGCTGATTTAATTGTAATTAAAAGGACTGCACATGTAAATACTCCTACAACTGTCTGCCCAGAACTAGGTTTTACCCCCAAAATGAGCAGCTTTGTTAAGTGCCACCAAATCAGTATTTCCCGACAGATGGTAAGAGGTATTTTCTTTCAAATACTAAGATAAATTCACATAAGAGATGCTCTCAGTTTCTTAAAAGGCAAAACCCGAGGTCTTACTGCACAAAAGCTGTAACATTTACCTTCAGTACTCTCAGCTTGACTTTTTCAATGGTTGTTGCAACTTTCGCTGAGTCTGCCTGGCGACTTGGAGAGAACAACTGCTCAAAAGTATAAACTGCATTTTCCATCAGCTAATAATAATAATAAAGAAAAATCTTTTAAAGACCAGTAACACAAAATGTCTACATACATAAAGAAACCTGATAAATGTAACCATTAACTTAAATTGTGTTTCTGAGAAGGTGAAACAGAGAATAATGTGCCTATAATCAATAAATATTTTCAAGTATTTCAAATGATTGTGGAAGGGGAAGAAAAGCCTCGCCTAGTTTAGATTGCAACATTCAGTTTTGGAATTGGAAAACAAAAAGAAGAATCTCTTACACTAACGCAAGAACATAAGAAAATGAAACGACCTCAACTTCTATCCTGAGCTTAAAGCTGGGTCAATACTAGAAAGTCTGCTAAACAAACAGCTGTATCTGCAAACTTACTCAGAGTAGATTCAGTTATATTGTCCCAAAATTGTGTTTCTGCTGATACTCTCTATTTCAGTACTCTAAAGGCTAACACACACAGAAATGTTGCAGTAAATAAAGGAAATTAAGCCTAAGTATCTTTAATCTAATATAATAAATTTATTGTACAGATTTAATCTCTTGTCACTATCCAAACTGATAGTGACAAAGACAAGAAGTAGAATCAAGTGGCTCTATATAAAGGCCACAGACAAAATTCATTATCCCTAACAAGAAAACTATCAATGACTGCTATCAGATCCTATTGGTCTTAATAATTACTACTGTAGATAAGGCTTTTTTTAAAAAGTTATTAATTAGTAACTTTTCTTATAATGCAAATAATTATCAGCAAAAATCTCAGAGAGAGAAATATTTTCTCAAGAATTATGTTAGGCTGGTACTTGTCATCTTTTCCAGTTATCCAAAGATTCATTAAAAATATTAAAACCCCTACTACAAGAAGATATTTCAGAAAAAAAATGTTCTGCAAATAGTAATTATTTCTACGTAAAGAGGCTTTGCCTCTTCTCAGGAGTGTTTCTATTCAATTTTTAATTTACTCTTATTGGAGAAGGATAGGGACATCCACAGGGAAGCCGTCAATACCGCTGTGACTTCCTTCACATCGCGTGGGAACATCCCAGTTGATTTACATCGTGTATTACAGAGGACTTCTTGTAGTTTGTAAATGAGTATGTAGATACTTATGGATAAGACACACTTTTAATTCCTCCTAGACTAGTAACATTTTCATGAATGAAAATAAGCAGTGACAAACGTTGAAGGGGCAGTCCTCACAACTGACTTTGAAGATAATGTGGAATTAAACTATACAGACTGTATTTACATGAAAATGGATAAGATGGAGGTTTACTCAATCTGTTCGTGTATCAGGAGGCCATATAGTAAAGGCTCAAGCATTGCAAGACCTCCCATACAATAAAAAGACAGGAACAATGTACGGTTAAGTTTGAGACTAATTCTAAGATGAATGACTCACTTTTTAATTGCATTTTTATTTGGAGCCAATCATAAACTGGTGTAGCTCTGCTGAAGTCACTGGAGCTGGTTTATTTACACTAGTTGAGCGTTTCACTCCTAAATTCCCTGAACTTGACCACTAGAGGATGCCAAGCTCCCAAGCCTGTAACTGTGGAAGGAAGGAATCCTCCACCCAAGTTAGAGTTAAGCCGAATGCTTCTTTTATATTAAAACTACACGAACATAGACACATCTGACCTTACTTGTTAATAAAATAAATGTCCATGGACACAAAGTGAAGCTACTTACTATTTTTATGAGAAAAATAACAGCCTTTTAAAGAGAGAGAAGTAATAACAGCGTTTTCAGAATAACTTCTGCTCTCATTTAACTTACTGTGAATTTTGACTTATGTTCCCTTCAAAAAAAAAAAAAAAACAACTTGGTTCGTATGGGATATATTTTTCTGTCTAGTTCTGTCTTGATTCATGGTCTTCACTTACTGAAAGACATTTTATTTGAGCAGCATTTTGGAATGGTTCCCCTAAAAGATCCAGACGTGAAATCAGAATTTTATTTCTGATTAATTCTTTGGCTGCTGATCATTGCTGTAATTAGAAGAATTGCTTTTAGGAAAACTCTAACCCAGCACTGTGCTAGAAGCTTGCTTTCCATGTCCATAACTCCCACTTCACAGAAGGGAACCAGCTCCATTTCACAAGACGACCAATCTGATTACTTAATTTCTCAACTATGGATTAAAATCACAGGATTCAACATATTGTTACAAGGCCCAATCTGCCCTGCGTTCTGGCAATGGGAAAAAGTCTATTGGCCAGGTCTTAACAGATTTCTAGCCAGGCATCCAGAAGAAATAAAAGCAAAGCAACATTATAGCCTATATCAATACACACTGGAGGGGAAAAAGAGGCAGCATTCCCTTTTCATCTCAAACGATGTAGTCACTTCAACCTTTCCCATGAAAAGTGAAGTTGGTTAAAACAGCTATATCCTGAGACATCATTTGTGTCAAAGAAATTGGCAATTTTTAACATTAATTGCTTTATCTTATATAATAAAATAAATTATATAAAAAAATAAATTATCAAGGAGAAGACATTCTGTTTTGTTAAAATATATTTAGGACCATTCCTGAAAAATAAACCCTTGAGAAAAGAAATCAGCTGGATTTTAGCCACCCTGTCAGTAAAAGCACAGCCTTCCTGGGTGCTGAGACACTGAGAATTCAGAATGTCAAGGTTCATGGGAAGAGATGATCGATCCAAACTTCTTGTGCCTTACTGAAAGACTCGCATGCATGCAACCTCACAAATACAAATGTGAAAATGAGTTTCTATCTGCAATTTTCTTAGGTTTTGTTATCTGCATTTTGACTGGTATATATTCTGGGCCTCTTGCACAGCTCTTTATCAACATTACTTTGAAGCAGCTTAGAAAAACAAACCTAACCTGTTCTATCAGGAGGAAAAGCTGGATTTTACAGTACCTCTTGCATGAAGTTCTGTGTCCTCTGAACCACAAAGTCAATGTGATAGACTTTGAAGCGACTCTTGAGGTCTTGAAGGAGCTCCTGCAGGAGGTTCACTTTCAGATAGCAAGGCTCCATCTTCACAGAATTGAATGGCAGGTTCATAAGCTGATCCACATTCTGCATTCCAGTGGAGGAAAAACAAGTTTTGAGAAAAAGCAACCAAAAACCAATTTTTAATAGAGAATGTAAGAGTGGCCCTAAAACAAATTCTGATATCTACACTCTGGTTGCACAAATACCACAAGACTTTCTGGACCACAAAACCAAGCAATAATGTTCTACCACCTGGGGAAGCAAATACTGCTGTCACTCAAGTTCTAGCTAGAAAAGTCCTCGTGCTAATGTAAAAGCCTCCAGTTATATATTTGTCATACCTCCTTTAGCTTTGTGATATCATTTGTCTTCTGGAAGTTCTGGATGATTTCATTAACTTCTTTATCAAAAAGTGAGCGAACTTCAGTGAATCCAGAACTCACGGGACCCATGAGCTCCTCCAATATGGATGTGAGAAATGGCTGGATATTTTCTGTGCAGCACTTCTGGGCAGGCTCAGAAACAGTGGCTGGAGTGTAAGACAATACAATGGATGCATTTTAGGCCACTAAGATATGAAAAATGTAATCTGAACTGATCTACTTTACAATGGATTAAATGCCTCTGTATTTTTCTCTGGAGTCACATCTCAGAGATGACAAAGGTGATGAAAAGAGAGTTTATATTTTTTTGAGTGGCAACGAAACATCTTTTCCTATGCCCCACCTAACCAAACTAGCAGCATGGGGGCACTGTGAGAGCAGGGGAAAGGGAAGGTGCAAGTATTGATAAATACTTGGGGGTTTGCATGAAGCTTGGCCAAGGTGCTTGTATGAGGATTTATCTGACCTTGGTACTCTGCAGTTCACTGAAAGCATCCTGGGCTGTTACATGAGAATATCAACATAACATCCTGAGTTTTATCAAAACAGCTCCTAAATTATCAGCTATTTATTTATTTGCTAACTTAAGCAACATCAATTGGTGTTTTCCTACTTTTTACAGTCATTTTATATTCATAGCAAATTATGTATTTTTTCATATTAGTTTAAAACCATCTAAGAAGCTCTTTGGTTTAAGCATGCATGCTTCAGTAGCCTATGAACTTGTCACTTAACTAGAACCTATTTTTGTGGAGCATTCCTAGATACACTTTTAATTATGCTCATGTAAACTATACCTTCATTTCACAAGGCTGTCCAAGCAAAATTCAAAGCAGAATAAGCAACTCTAATGAGGATACTCATAACCTGTCAGCTCTAGCTCCAACTTGAGAAGACTTTGCATTTTCACAGATGCAGCTGCCACAGGTGTCAGTTCCCATCAAAGGCAGCAGAGGCTCAAAGCATTTGTTTTCTGAAAATGTGTGTCTCCAGTTGGAGTTTCAAAACACATGAGGATTTCAAAACAATGACATCTGGTAATTTGAGCAGCACAATGGGAAACATTAAAGCATTGCTCCAAAACACATTTTTTCCCCTACTAACCTTTGATTTTTCCAGCTAAGAAGTTCTTGGAGTTCAGAATCTGATCCATGTCCGAGCGAATGGTTCCTTCAAGAGATTTTGCAAAATCTCTGCACTCTTCTTTCAAGGTACTCAAACCTTCTGAAACCTGCTGCTGGACTAAGCCGTAAGTTTCTTCTACAAACTAAACTCAAATTAAATTAATAAGCAAAGATCAGAATCGGCACATTCAGACAATGAGTATGAGAAACAACTACTCTGGAAATATCCATGCTTACACCAAACCAGGCCCGCTTCCTGTCATTCCTCTTTCCTTTCATTTTAGGCAGGATCATCGTCTGCAGGTTAGGCAGGAGTTCCTCCATCACAAGGTTGCTCAAGATCTATATGGTTAAGAGATTAAAATGACATGTTCATACATTGTTTGCCATCTAAAAACTGAGCACTCACACCACAGAATGAGACAGGAAACCCCAAACATACAACAGCTTAGCTCTCCCAGGTTGCCAGGAGGACTGTATTTAAAATATTAGCTATGTTTGAGGGAAGCTCTATGAACTTCATCTGAAGAATCTTTCTCTGAAAGGCTTTCAAAAAACACATCCAACAATTGACAGAAGATGAACTAAGATGACAAACTAAGATGTCCGTTAAAATTTACTGCATGCTATTACAAAAATTGTCATGTGGAAACCAATGGAGCTAAAATGATTGATATCAGCTAAGCAACTGGATCAAAAACATTTGAAAAGCCCCAAACTGATCTTGTTCTGGGACACTCACGCCCTCCCAGAGGCATTATCATTGAGGAGAAATTGTTCTAAAGACTCATCAGCCAAAGGATGCTTTTAATGGGAACATATTTCACAGCACCAGTGGTGTAGTGGTATCATGCAAGATTCCCATTCTTGCGACCCGGGTTCGATTCCCGGCTGGTGCAAGTAAGTTCTGCAGCTGTTCCCAGAACCTCTAAGCAATTACTGGTGCTAAACAGTGCCTTTTCCCGTTTTTAAAACGGGTAGAAAGGAATACCCAGGGAACTACCGACCAGTAAGCCTCACCTCTGTGCCTGGCAAGATCATGGAACAGATCCTCCTGGAAGCAATGTTAGGACACATGCAAGACAACGAGGTGATCTGAGACAGCCAGCATGGCTTCACCAAGGGCAAATCGTGCCTGACCAATCTGGCGGCCTTCTATGAGGGGGTGACTGCATCAGTTTACAAGGGAAGATCGACTGATGTCATCTACCTGGACTTCTGCAAGGCTTTTGACACAGTCCCACATGACATCCTGATCTCCAAATTGGAAAGATATGGATTTGAAGGGTGGATTATCTGTTAGATAAGAATTGGCTGGATGGCCACACCCAGAGAGTTGTGGTCAACGGCTCTATGTCCATGTGGAGGCCGGTGACAAGTGGTGTCCCTCAGGGGTCTGTCTTGGGACCGGTGCTTTTCAATATCTTTATCAATGACATAGATGATGGCATTGAGTGCACCCTCAGCAAGTTTGCAGATGACACCAAGCTGAGTGGTGCAGTTCATATAACAGAAGGAAGGGACGCCATCCAAAGGGACCTGGGCAAGCTTGAGAAGTAGGCCCATGTGAACAGTATGAGGTTCAACAAGTCCAAGTGCAGGGTGCTGCACCTGGGTCGGAGCAATCCCAGAGATGAGCACAGACTGGGAGAAGAACTCATTGAGAGCAGCCCTGCAGAGAGGGACTTGGGGGTTCTGGTGGACAAAAAGCTCAACATGAGACAGCAGTGCGTGCTTGCAGAAGCCAACTGCATCCTGGGCTGCATCAACAGAGGTGAGGCCAGCAGGGTGAGGCAGGTGATTGTCCCCCTCTGCTTTGCCCTTGTGAGGCCCCACCTGGAGTGCTGCGACCAGGTCTGGGGCCCCCAGCACAAGAAGGACGTGGACCTGTTGGAGCGGGTCCAGAGGAGGGGCACAAGGATGATCAGGGGGCTGGAGCACCTCTCCTGTGACGAGAGGCTGAGAGAGCTGGGGATGTTCAGCCTGGAGAAGAGAAGGCTCCAGGAAGACCTCACTGCGGCCTTTCAATACTTAAAGGGGGCTTATAAAAAAGATGGAGAGGGACTTTTTACTTGGTCAGATAACGATAGAACAAGGGGGAATGTTTTTAAACTAAAAGAGGGGAGATTTAGATTAGATGTTAGGAGGAAATTCTTCACTCTGAGAGCGGTGAGGCCCTGGCACAGGCTGCCCAGAAAAGCTGTGGCTGCCCCATCCCTGGCAGTGCCCAAGGCCAGGCTGGATGGGGCTGTGGGCAGCCTGCTGCAGTGGGAGGTGTCCCTGCCCATGGCAGGGGGCTAGGACTGGATGGGCGTTAAGGTCCCTTCCAACCCAAGCCATTCTATGATACTATGATTCTATGATACTTGACCCAAAAAAGCCAGATATGACAGTACCAATGTAGATCTCTAGGTGTGTCTTGTGAACACCAATTTCACAATTCACACAAGAACAGGAGATCCCAGGAAAAACAGGATATGGGACAGAATGGAATCCAGAAATTGAGCTAATCTGTAGATTAAATAATTCTACTCTGATTTTTTTTTTATTTCAAAAAGTATAACACGATCCAAAAGATTCATTAGCTCCAGGCTAAACCTGAGGCAAACATGATAAAATTAATAGCTGCTGGAGTCTGTGAAAAACTTTTCAAGCAATTACTTTTGTCAGTAAAACAACTATATTGGTATCAATACAGTAAAACTTTCACACTGAAGAATTTATATACATTAAGATTTCCATTCAAGTGTTTGTGCTGGCATGTAGGAAAACTAAGGAAAAGTTATCATTGCCCCACTTTTTATTATTTAAGTATATTGTCTGTTTTTCATTGCTGTATTTTTCTAAATTGACACTGCGTACTTTTCCCTTTCAGTAACTTTTTCAGTTTGCCACAGGGTTCAGCGGTTGTAGAAGAGATGCATTGCCCTTTCTGAACCCAGCAACTAAGTGGCAACTCAGGCTGGCAGCTGGTTCCAATCAGAAATAAAAGACATCAGACGGGGAATACAGATGCTCCCAATTTGGAGGAGCAGTCAATACGCTGGCGGGCAAGGCTGCTATTCAGATGGACCTAGACAGGCTGAAGAAAGGGGTGGACAAAAACCTCATGAAGTTCAGCAAAAGCAAATGCACAGTCCAACATTTGGGATGGAACAATCCCAGGCACCAGTACAGGCTGGCAACAACAGATAGAAAGCAGTTTTGCAGAAAAGGACTTGGGCATCCTGGTGGACAGCAAATTCAACATCTGACTGCAGGGTGCTCTTGCAGCAAAGGGCAACACAAGACTGATGGAGGAGAACGTTCCCCTCTATTCAGCACTTGTCACACCACATCTGGAGCAGTGTCCAGTGTTGGGCTCCCATTACAAGACATGACACATAGGAGTGAGTCCAGCGGAGGCCACCAAGATGGTCATGGGATGGAGTGCATTACATGCGGGGAGAGGTGGAGGGAAGTGGGTTTGCTCAGCCTTAAGAAGGTAAGGCTCAGGGGAGGCCTTATTGCTGTCCACAGCTGCATGTATGAAGATGTTGGGCAGACAGAGCCAGACTCTTCTGGGAGGTGCACAGGGAAAGGATGAAAATGACAGCCACAAGCAACAACAAGGGAAATTATAATTAGGTATTAAGAAAAGCTTTTCCCATGAGGGTGGTCATGGGAACAAGCTGTGCCATCTCCAGCCTTGGGTATCTTCAGAACTCAACTGCAGAAGGCCCCTAAGTTGGCTCTGCTTTGAGGGGGGGGCTGGCCAGATAACCTCCAGAAATCCCCTTTTAGCTAAATTATTCTCTGGTCCTGTAGCTCTCTGGATAGCCTCACTAACTTTGTACAGAAGAAACATCAAAGTCTGCCACCTTTGATGCAGAAGTAATCAAACAGTGCGAGACAGCTTCCTGGTTTCATTCACCACCAGCCATTTCAGAAGTGCTCTCTCTCACCAAGCTTTCTCCAGAATCACTCACTCTGTGCTTCCATCAGGCTTTACACCTCCTCTGCCTAGGTCTGAGCTACAACTTATTTCTTGCTCATCCCACTTGATACACCATACTAGCAATACATACACAAAGTTACAAGCACAAGTCTTTTCTTGAGAGTCTAGCCTGTCCTCCCTATCTTTTTTTATTTGTGGACACTGCATCTGTGGCCTGAGAAAGCTGCAAGACCTCTCTTCCTCCTGCACCTTCCTCTTGTTGGCCAACAAGGCAATCCACTGGGGTTGCAGAGGGAGGCAGCTCATCACGGGATCTGCCCTATTTCTATTCCTTTGTGATCTCAGGTCTCTGAACACATTTCCCACGGGGGCATCTACGGTGCTGGGAATATGTTGGATTCTTGAATTTCTCTACATAAGGTGTCTTGATTTTGACTTCAAGACCGCAGTCCCATATTTGGTTCAGCCATTACTTGTACTCATGATTCAGAGGAGGGAGGGACATCTTTTTTTTTTTCTGGACATGTTCATTTTCTGTTCTTAGATGTTGCCCAGGTATAATTGTACTGGCCCTCAGTTACAGAGGCACAGCTGCTAATTTATGATGACAGAGGCAGTACTATTGTGCATGTACTATACAGATTGGCACATAAACCTTTCATCAAGGCTTTTCATTTGTCCTGACTGTTCAGCACATATAAGGTTGTCCACAGCATCCTGAATGCTTTGAAGTGCAGTGGAAATCCTGTAAATCAAAGAGAGATGTAGCAACCCTATAAAAAAGCAGAAAAAATACATCTTAACGTTCTGCACATTCCTCATTTAATATGGGTGGACGATTACTAATTTGCTGAACAGTTTCAATAAAGTCTCACAAAGTACACAGTCCTCCTTCCCCTCCAGTGGGATTTGAACAGGGTTTTTGCTAAGCGAATGCGTATTTGAATCCACCTCTTCTTGGTTCAACGATGGCCCAGCACAGCCCTCATTCAAGGATCCCTGCCCTGATGCACCCAGCCAGTGGCTGAGCCCATATAGAGTGCAAAACACCCTTTATATTTTCATTATGCATAGAGTGCCAGTGTTTCTTGACATTCAACCTCACATATTATGGCCGCTCGAGGAGGTTTTAGACATAGTTGATACTAAAGTCAGTGAGCAACACTGCTTCCTCCCGCTGTTGTACTTGACAAAGGGCTCTGCGAATGCAAGAAAGACTCCCTTTGTGGCGCCGTGCTCCTCCTTCACTGCTGTCACGAGTCCGACAATGCACCAAGAACACGATAAGGAAACGGCAGGAATTTAGACAGCAAGAGTAAGGAAGAAGGGGCTCTGACTGGATGCCACATAGCATAACACAAAGTATCTCCTGGGCATAAAGCAACCCCTACAGAAATTTAACACGCAATGGCCTACTTATTAATATACCTGTATCTATAATACGCAATATCCTATTGTACTTAAGTACGTATAAATTATGCTACAGCACCACTTGGATTCAGCTACACTGACCCAAGTACCTGTCAAAACCAATGGACTAATTCAGGTCCTAAACTAACGAGTCACTTAAAAAAATCTCATGAATAACCCAAACTGGAGCACTGCAGACCGAATAATAAATGTGACAACTGATCAAACACACTCCAAAGAATCTGAGCTGTCTGGCAACATTTTTAAGATGTGCTGGACTGGGTTTATATTTCTCTACTGAAAGGTGCACCATAGGGGTTTTAGGTTTTTTAATGCCTTATCCAGCTGTCCTTGATTTACCAATAAGTTATTCTACATTTGCGTAGTACTGATCAACGGAGTTAAGCTAGAATAAAATAATGGTGTTGTAGTGCTCTCTCTGTGTGGCTGTTCTGTTGCTTGTAACAAGTGTTTTCAAAAATTCCCTGGTTTTAACACCCTCTTTCAGCACTTACCTACAGAAATGCCACCTGCAATTCAATATATCCTTTGTTAGTAATAAAATATTAAAAATGAAAAAGAAGAAAAACAAAACCAGAGAAAGGAACTTTTACAACCCCCCCAAAATTTAGTAGGTCTTCAGCCGAGTTACTGGGTACTTGCTTTGCTACATCCATGTTGCAGTACTTAGGCAGAACTGCATGAGCTAATGACTGCTTCAGCAAATACTGTGGAGAGTCTGCCATTATAAATGAATGTCAGTAAATATATTTATTGGCATTCTGCAGAAATTTTTACAGCAACAAATTGTAGCCTGCTTGTTCCAAACCATTCACTTAGCTTGGATATTTGCCTAAAACAATTATTATACTTGGTTGAAACAGGCATGAGAACACACTCTACTTACAGAATGAATTATTGCTAAGAAGATAATAGCGTAACCCGTCTGGATGTCTTCTGATTACAGTTCTCTTGAGGTATATGGGTTATGAATAAGGACTTGGCAAGAAACAGGCAAAATAAAACATAAAATGAAACTAGCGCTATAATAGCTCCATAACTTGAGGGAGGAGGGGAAAAGAGAAAAACCCTCATTCCCTCCACCGGAATGATGAAACTCCTTATATTATGGTATTTATTATCAGATGTTAGCAGGAAACTTCAGTCCCTGACATTATGGCACTGGGAAAGACACTGCTTATAGATTCTTCTCCAGTTTCCACATTTTTCAGCATTTTCCAAGGTATACTTTTCCTAAACGAATAATCTGGTTTCTCAAACAAAACTCTGTATTGCGAACTCTGTCAGACTTTTCTCCATTTTCCCAAAGGGAAGCCAGACTTCATCAAGGAAAACACCCAGCAGCTGGTACTAAAGTAAATATTTACTGCTGAGTGCTCAGTGCTTTGGAAAAAATGTATAAATCAGGGCTCAAATAATGTCTCAATTGCACTAAAATACACCTGGAGTGATGCCAGAGGGATCAGCAGAGTCACTTCAGCTATCATCAGCGCTCCGAAGCTGCTCACTCAGGTGCCCAAATGTGGACCTCGACCCTCAGCTTAGCATCTCGTTTCTGAAGTACTGAAGCACACAAATTTTTGGTGTTCTGAGTGTAATTGTGACTATGCAAGACTCTGTTTCAGAAGGCTGGCACAAGAAGTAGGTCTACTAGTTTATCTACTCAGAACTAAAAGCTTCATTTGCAAAGAATGGGGAAAAACAAAATGAAGAGATTCTTCAAAACATGTGCATAGCTGCTGTTCTGTTCTTCACAAAGCCTCATCTCCTACGTTGGCATCTGGAGGCATTAGACCACAAGTAACTGGAAACTGTTGTGTTTAGTATCAAAAGTAATTGCAACAGAAGAAAATATGTTTCTTGTCTGCAGAAGAGCTGAAAAGGTAGAAAAACAGAGCACAGCCCAACGCGGCAGACAGTGAGTATTTGCTGCATGCAATCTGTGCGTTCCAAGTTTGGTGTATATTACTTCTGGTCTCACTGATTTACCAGAACTATAAACATCAGCAAATGTGGTAGCGAGATGTTACAAAGTACCTTGCTTTAGACACAGCATTTATTCACCCACTGACCACGTGGTAACTACAGCTCATAAAATTCAAGTAGATGCACGAGCCTTTTGTGGAAATGTGGCCATCCCTACATTCCAGCATGAGCAGCGCAACTTTAGTTCACTGCACACTTTCTTTCACTTTTTAGTTAAACAAAAATCAGTTTATTAAAAAAGAAATGTTTCTTACATATCAAAAAGGAGTATCTTAAAATCTTGGGTACTTCTACCTATCAGAATTTCTTTTTTAAAATATCATTTTTTCCCAAGAGGCTTTAAAACCTTCACTATCCTCAGAGTTGCTATAGCCAAAGCCCTCCAAAATTAGGATGATTTTCTTTTACCTCTTTTTCATTGCCAGTTATCATTTCCCATGTCCCATAGTGGCCTTTCTCCTGCCGGAAGAACTGAATGGCTTCTAAGAACGCCTCAACTTCATACGTGGTCTGCTTGAGAAAATCTGAAAAAAGAAAAGGTAACACAAAGGATTTATCCAGAAATAACCTTTAAAAAATAAGCATCCTTTTAAAATCTATTTTCCTATTTCATGTGCATCCAGCAGAAATATTTTCCAATCATGTACTAAGCCTGAGTGTCTGAAGACCTTTGGGGTTTCATTAACATTCAGAAGTGTAACATTGCCACATATGAACTATCACCAGCCAGCCCATCTAAGCTGATAAGTAAAACCAACACTAGCAAGTGTTAACACAGAGCACATGTAAAAGATAACAGTTTTACAGCAAGCTTTGTCTGTGGCAGACTTTGACAAGGCAGTCATTAACACTCATCCTTTGCTTTTAGACCTATCAGCACGGTAAGATGGTACATGGGCAGACTTTGACAGCACGTACTAATGTCAAGAGTTGTGAGCTTCTGCTCTTTAAATTTCAGATACAATTTAAGAATTTAAGATACTGATAATCATCTGAGTGGCAGCACATCACAGCATGTTGTGTGCCCTTGAGAAATTGCTAAACCCTGACTTACCACTACCCAGTAATCTTTTATTTCATTGCTTTTATTATGGAATTGATGATCGGCATAATTTTTTCATGGGCACACAACAAGAGTACAAACACAGTAACACAAACACAATAACACAGAGACAAATTAAGCTCCCTGCTCATCCCAATTAAGAACAAAATTTCTGACAAAACTGTGTTGCTTTTCCCCAATATTTGGGGCATGTTTAACCTCAGCTCCAGAGTACCTGGTTACCATCCACAGCTACTACTGCTAGATGGCAGCTCGTCCCAAGGACATGGAGATAGCCTGGGGGCACCATGCCCTACAAATTGGACTTCAGCGCGGAAAAACCTGAGAACAAGTGGCTGAACTAGTTTGCTCTTGTAAATACCGGATAACCAGCCATGCAGCAGAAATTATATCTCTGGCAATTTCTTCTTTCCAATCCACAAGACTTTCGAGATAGTTGCAGTCAACAGTCTCCTTCATATGACAGCACACAAAACCACATCTAATTAAGACTGCAATAGCAGTTACACAGTAGAACTAGTTTGCCATAATCTGGGGAGAAATAGTCTCTCTGCCTCAAATCGTAGAGCCATGAGGCCACTTGGCAACCCTGAGTAAGAATTTCAGGCTGAAAAACCACAGCTGAAATACTTCAGGAATTTAAGTGCTGCCTTTGCTGAGTCAGAGCTTGAGGATTACTGTGAGGATTATTATCTTAAGGGAAAAACAAACCCACCACAGTTTATTGTCACCTCTTCAAGGTTAACTACTTGCAGCCTTGATCAGCTGAAGTCCTAGTGTGTATGTTAGGAGGGCAGAGGAATGTTAATTCTATCAAAGGTAAGTATACTGCTTTTCAAGATAGTGATTTGTGTAAGCAATTGTTATGTGAAGTCAGGGAGTAAACTCCAGCCCTGCCTGTCAAGCAAGACACGTCTTTGACTTGTTCATGAAACTTTCTAATGACAAAAGCTTTATAGAAGGCTCGTATGCACACCAAGGGCAATACAGGACTTATACAAATTCTGGGGAACACGGAAGATTAACACTACGGTAATTCCTGAAATGCCTCGTCCATGCATTTTACACAAAAAGGAAAGCAGGAGAAACGTACAACTAATTTTACCAATGCTTCACCTGGCTAGTGCTTGAAAACAGCTTTGTATCAGTTTCATCTACACGGTAGGCAATGAGATTTAAGATCTGCTAAGA
Source organism: Anseranas semipalmata (assembly GCA_013399115.1). Taxonomy (NCBI): domain Eukaryota; kingdom Metazoa; phylum Chordata; class Aves; order Anseriformes; family Anseranatidae; genus Anseranas; species Anseranas semipalmata. Next base: position 489,121 of record VXAA01005763.1, read on the forward strand.
TCCCAAATGTCAGAATTTGCTCTTTCAGAGTTTTCCCTGGAAGCAATAATTGCTTCAGGAAGGTATGCTATACATACTGAGGCACAGTGAACACTCTCACGGTGCCAGTCCGTAGATACCATCCCTGTTTAGCAGATATTTGGAGGCCCTGAGAGATCAAACAATTTCTTCAACCCCACATGATGATCAACTGAGAACAACAGGGAGGTAAAATCCCAACCACTTCTTCACTGCTACCTCCACGATTTATAGCATTTTTAATAGCAAGTCACAAACCAGGATATTAAAATACCAGTTCAGGAGTTGTAGAGTCAGGCTGTCCACTGCCAAGAGAAGAATGTCCTCTGATGGCAGCTTTGGTGAAAGAATGGAGCATTCCACGTGAAAAATTGCATTGCATCTGAAAGCTTTTGTCCTCCCAAAACTAAACTCTGAATATTTTGACCAGAAGACAGCCAGGCTTGGCTGGAGGAAGGGAGACTGCAGCTCCTGCAGCCCTCCCATCGTGACTCACATGTTTTCCTTCTTCACAGCTGTGCTCCCTCCTAACCAAAAGGGACAGCAGACCATCCAAAGGGCTGGATCCTGGACCTGCTGAGGTGATGATTCGCCAGTGCTGACAAGTCTCCCCCCTAAGATCATCAAGTTTTGAACTCCATGCTCAAGGGAGTATTTTCTCTGTTCTGACTGTCCCTGACCCGTAGAAAAGTAGGAGGAAGGTGCTAAAAAAACAAGAGCAATTCATTTTAATAGTTCATGGGAACAATATCAAGCTGTAAATTGCATAAAATCCCAAATCACACATTCTTTCCTATGCCAGTAAACCCAGGAGAACATCACAATTATGGCAGTCTTACTACAAAAACAGCTCAAAGTAGAAAGGCAGCTTTATCCTTCAAGGCCTACTGTAATTGCTTTAATTGAAGCAATTTTTTTCTCACTTTCCATAGGAGGAAAGGATTGCATCAGAGATAAGACACTGAACAACTAGATCCATCCAGCGTTGGCCTGTGCAGAAGCTGTTGGCGATGGACACAAGACAGAGGCGCATTCATGGGATATGGCTTGAGAAAAGGGAATTGTACCCAAGCTGAAAGGAGCTGCAGAGCACATCCTCCAGGATTTCAGCAGGGAAGAACCAGGGCTTCTGTAAATCAGCTCTAGCAGTTTATGAAAAGGCTAGAGGACTGCAGAGGGATTGGCAGCCAGCTGCATTATACCACGGCAAAGCAAGGAAAACAATGAATAAGCTGTTGGGGTGGCCTTGCTTACGTGCAAGAGAGAGGACGGCACGTGGGAGATGGAAGCAGAAACTGCAGCTGCAAACAGGGCAGGTGGTAAACCCTTGTGGTATCAGGAACGATTGGTCATCAGCAGAAAGGACAACGTGTGCTTCACTGTGGGGCTTCCCCTTCAACTGAGCTGGCTGGCACCTACTGCAAGTGACGGATCTACCCCCGCTGTCTGCAGAAACTGGAGCACGTCGGGGAGCTCGGTGCAGAGGCGGTTGTGGCTCATCCTTGCCCAACTGCCACACGATGCATGGGAGTCATCTGGTGGTGTAGTGTTTTATACCGCCGGTTCCAGGTTTCTTAGAAGCTAATCTGAGATATAGCATAAGTAAAGGCATACTTTAACACACATCACTTCTCTTTCCATGGAGCAGCACTGTATTATCTCAATGCAGTTTCTTGCTTGTGTCAGACATACAGCTCTCAAAAGCAGTAAGAGCTGGAAACATCTGCTCTGCGTGCTTGATGTACCTTATTCTCCTCTGCTAAGGCCAGCTGCTGCCTCCCTCAAAATGGAAAAATGTACTTTTCTTTTGGGTAACCCGAGTGAGACTGCATATGCTCAGCCTCATTTCTGAAGCGCACATGTAGAGCCTTCTAGCTCCACCTTCCTGTTGCATCCCTTTATGAAGGGAAGAGCCAAGGACAGAAACATTTAATTGTCATTGGACAAGAAGCAGTTAGCAAGTAAATCTTCCACAACATTGTAAGCCATAAAGTTTACTGAATGTCTGCCAGCGTAAGGCTGGTGAAGTTTTACGGGTACCCAGACTGATGCTACATGCTTAATCCAGGCTTGTCTGCACTTGGAAAGTTACCCAAGCAGCTTCTCCAGCTGCTAATGGATATAACATCTGCTATTTTTGGAGAGCAAAACAAAATTCTCTTTGGTCTGTTTAATTTTAAAATAAGAAAAGCCACATAGAGACTATCTTTTCATACCCAAGCATGGAGCCTAATTTAAATAACAAACACAGATAAGATACTGCTAACAATACATTCCTTTTATAAACATAACAAAAAAGCAGTTCATTCACAGAATAACTGCTGTAAAGCTCCCATTGAAAAGATAGAAAAACAACTGGAAACACCCTGACTTCATAAATCTCCCCACATTTGCATGTCTCACGAAGGCACAGCTGAGTCTGTTCAGTACTGCAGAAAGGTGTCCGTAGGCATGAGCTTCCTTGCAGTGTATAAGTAGTTTAAATCTCTCTCCCCCCCAAAAAAATCATCAAAACGATACACAAAAGATGAGGCTCCTCAGCACCCACTACAAGTGCAGTGGGCACTGATGAATTCCTGGTGCTGAACCCCTAACTTAGAAGGTCCCATGCTCAATTTCAGCTTTATCTGATGTTTCAGCCACCATCGGACTTGCTGTCTCTTAACGAGATCCTCCTGGTTATACACTGCGGCTCCTTCTCATCATTTGGAGACATACAGTCATATGGGCAAGTAACAGAAGAAATCTTCAGCCCCAAGTTCTGGTGTGCTCTTCCATCCCATGACAGGCCAGCTGCACCTTTGCTTGAAGATAGATGTCTCGCTGGCACATCATGTGCAAGCCCTTCAGAACAGAAGACGGGCTACCAGAACAATTTTTCTGGCTCACAAACACTTCTTGTGTGTGTCTGAAGACAGCAGCGGGGATTAATTGCCCTGGTGCACCCCGTCTTGTCCGTAGCCATAGATGGATCAGTCTTACACCAGTCAAAACACTGAAAGTTTCTGTGCAAAAAATTCTAGAAACAGACCTCATTACCGGAGACGATGAGTGCCTTAGACCTCACTGCCTCTAGCTAAAACTGTGGGTTTTCAGCAAATCTGGATAATAGGAAATCTGTGTTTGACCATTCCAGTTCAAATTTCTTAGCAGTATGTACTACAGGCTGCTGCATCAGGTCTCTCACTGATGATTAATCACGCAGATGCTCGTTTTCTTCATTACGGTTGAAGGGAGGTGCCTCTTTAACATTACATATCCTAGCCTGCCACGCTAGCTGTTAAAAAGTGTTTCAAAACCCTGTTTAATGTGTGCCCCTCTGAACATTAATTGTTATTAATAAAGCTATTCAAACTCATTACTGCAGCATGACAAAGGAGACTAAGACGGTCATGCAAAAACGGGAATGGGAATAGGTGTTTGAAGACACATGGCGTATCATGTACTCACTTAGCAAATGTAAGGCTGACAAGCAAAGTCTTCACATAAGCAGCAGCACAGCTCACTTCTGTACTTCTCATACAACCGCCTGGAAAAGGCCATGTTTGGGAAGCTCAGGGAGACGGTTCTGCAGCTCCTGGTGGGACTACAGTCAGATGCGATAACCAGACAGCAAGAATTTTCCACCTCCCACAATTTATGGGGTGGTTTGCTCTGCTGGGACACCAACAGTTCACAGCTCCCTTCTGCATCTTGACTAATCCTGTGAACTGGGACTCGCTCATTTTTGGACGCAGCAGCAGCATTACAGCGTGAAGCTGTTCAGAGAGCCAAGGAGCTGCAGTCAGGGTATTTATGATGTGTAAAAGCTGAGTATGTCATTTTTCAAAACAAACGGAGTGCCCCTACTGCAGTCCTGCAAATGCCCTTCTCCCATATGGGTTTCTGTTACAGTGAATTTATTACTTTTATTGTTAATAATAATAAAGGGGGATACTGACTGTGGACAAAGTGCTTTACCAAAGCTAGCTAAACCACCGAGAGTAATCCAAGCTTTTTGGCTGACGTTTTGCAAAAAGCTGAGGCCCGAAGAAGACACAGACGAACCAGTGCTAAAACAGAATCCAGAAGCCTCAGCTAACAGAGCACAAGTTTTAATTAAAGAAATGCTGATTCTCACATAACGCCCATCATCTGACTGCCAAAACTCGGAAGTAATCCACCCCGGCTTCCTCTGCTTCCTGCAGCACTGACATCTACATACATGTTCCTGAGCTGGAGAGTTGCACACAGTTTGGTGTGAGATTCTGCATTCAGTGAGTGTTATTTTCCATATGGTTCCTGAATTCTTCCTGCAGGTAACTATGGTTGATATCAGAGCAATCTGGCATCCAGTGATGGCAGTATTTATATGTGATGATCATGTAGATGCCCACAGGTAGGAAGGTAGCCTTGCCTGGCTCTTCCCTGCAGCTTTGGTCAAATGTTTCTTCCTAACATATGGGAATTGCTAACAACCTGATACACTTCTTATTTCCCTCCCATAAGACAGCAGGGCCCATGAATACCACCCTAAATCTTCAAAGCAACAGACTGACTTCAGCTAAGGGGTGGGGAAGGCATGAGGACGTTCACAGGAAGGACGTAAAGACAACAGAGGAGTCAAGTTTGGTGGATTTTCACTGATGGGGAGAGCGTTTGGCACTTACTATAATTTTTGGAATATGATAACTTAGTAGAAACTGTGTTTAATTTTATATGACCTCACAGTAAAATATTCTTGCTTCCTCACCTATTTGGTCAAAATCTGGCTTAGATGAAGGCAGTGCCAAAACATCTATTTTGTAGCTCTTTCTTGCTGATCCCCTTATGTAGCATTTTCCTCGGACAAGAAATATCTCTGGTTGTACAGCAACAGTGAAGGGCTGTGCTTCTTGTGATGCTATGAACAGAATAGTAGGAGGTGGATAAAGCTCAAAAATATATGGGATTTTCCGTGTTTTACCTTTGGTTTTAGCAGTCTCAAAAGATGGTGCTTCCACTGACTATTTCCACTGGGCATTACCCTCAACAGGATATATCTTATGCTAAGAAATGCAAATTAAACTTTTCCCAATTTTCTTACACTTCTAAGTCATCCCCCTCTCCCCCTGGCATCTGTTTCTTTCAAATATACTTAGACTGTTGTGTTTCCTGTTTTCCATTAAACATGCTCTTTAATAAAAAAAATCAATTTCTAATTGAATTTCTTTTAAAATTCAGCTCTTTTAAAACAAAGGCCGATAAAAAAGAAAATACACAGCCCAAAACCAGAGGGAGGCCACTGAAAGAAAAGGCTATGATTTTCAAAAAGTGTGGTGTCTTAGCCATCTCAATACACAGGACATTTCCATCTCTTGTACTTGTACCTGAAGAAAGCTATTGCACACTGCCAACCACCAGTGGATTTGGGTGAAGGCATTTGGAGAACATCAGTGAATAAGAGATGTCCCTGCAGTTAAAGAATCATTCTGCCAACCTGCCACCACCACAATTAGGGGATGCCCATCAAATAAAAATAAATGAGCATGACAAAGAATGGTTTCCCTTTCTAAGAATGATCTATCTAGCCCAGGTTTCCTGCAATAGCATTTTTTCTAGTATTTCTGGTAACACTTGCCTGGGGTTCACTTGCTGTGGGTAGGGACTGCAGTGGTTAATGCCTGTTGCTCATACAGTTTCTGCTAATGATGAGCAATTTTCTACTAGGAGGTGTATGAGAGATACCATCACACAGAAGACGACGGATAGGACACAGAGAATTGGCCAAGAGAGAGCCCAGACCCAGAGGCTGTTACGCACAAGTGAGCAAGACCAACCCATCATCCCATTATCAGATGGAAAAAAAACAACCTCCCAAGTTCGTAGCACATTTCAAGAGCTGTCGCTTGTAAGATATTACAAAAAGTTGGTAAGAAAGGGAATGGTCATCATCTCCAAAAAATTGTGGTTCTGAAAATTGCTTTCTCTCAAGAAACAAACAAATGGTCCCAACCCAAAGGGTCTCACCCAAAGGGTGAGAAAATCGAAGTGAATCCATCTGCTTGAACATGGGGAGATGAGAAGAGCTAGGGCACTGGACCTCAGGAAGACAGCTTGCCCAGGACTTGGAACGCAGCTACAGCACCTCCAGAAATAATTCTCTGAATAAAAGGACACACCGTTTAGTTTTACAAAATGGAGTCCTGTCATATTAGTATCCCAAATTGAGATCAAAGTGAAGTATAATGTCCTGGGTCTGAGAAGCATCAACCTCTGAGCTCTGATGTTTTCCTGAGAGCAAAGTACTATCATATTATTCATAGATCATGTGGTATGAAACTGCTAACCACTAACAGAAGCTAGATGAGGTCATTTCCAAACAGGATACAACCCTGCAATAATGCGCCGTATTTATAGCAAATAAAGTTTTGCAGTGCAAGTTCCCTCCTAGAACATTAAACCAGCTTTTCAGACCATTGCTTTGCAGCATGCAACGCCTGGATTAAAGCTGTTCAAAGCAGCACAAGACAGATTACAAGGCACCTCCCTCTGCTGGGAACATCAGGTTGGTGTTTTGTAGTCTAAACCACAGATACATTCATCTCTGATAATCTCCAAGTGCTTTACAAACCATCTCCTGTATTCCTGGTAAAGATGAGCATTTTTTTGCCGCTGACCTTTGAAGCTGCAGCCCAAACGCAGCCTTACACCTGCACAAACGAGCATCTCCACAGCTACTAAACCAGCTCCGGCGGCGGGCACAAGGCAGTGGCTCTTCTGCACCACCCCCTGCTTTGCAACACACAAGAAAAGGAAGATAAGACCAGGGTGTGGAGGTGACAGAGGCAGGAAGAACACAATCGCAATTAGGATTACGCACGTTAATCATCTTGTCATTTCAGAATGAATACACCTCCCACAGACTGAAAATCCCAGCTACAGTACATGCTACAGAGGCTTACTGGAAAAGCCAAAGACTCACTGAATGAAGGAAATGATGTTGCAGAGCAAAAGCATCCCACAAGGAAGAAAAATAGTCTCATTTTAAGCAAATTATACAGAAAATTCTAAATTATGTCCTAATACGTTTCCTGGGTTTTGTAGCACCCCACAGGCCTTGAAAAAGATATTTATAGCAAAATCGTTTTGAGTTATGACAGTTGAGTTGAAATAGGAAATGTGAACACAGCTAGTGGCAATCCTAAACATTAAAGACAGAGAAAAAAAAAATCTGATACTGTCTCAGTTCTCCTATCACAACCAAGCTGTGACAGAAGGTCCTGCATAAGGTTAAAAGGACATTTTGTATTTCTCTCTTGCCTAATACATTTCTTTATTGTACTTCTTCAATGTATTTTTCCCCTATTTTGTTTTATTTATGGTGAAATTGGAGATGGCAGGATATGGTTTTGAAAGACCCCTAGCTTCCTGTATCATGAGGGTGTTCATCAAGATACGGATGTGAAATCAAACCAAGATGAAAGAATATAAAAACATGAAGTGAAACTCTGCATCTCCCAGAATTAACTAGTTATATTTTCATTCTCATCATGCAGACTTCCTACATCCCAGCACCAACTGGTTGGGCTTCTTCTCTTTTAACAGCAAATACCAAGTGAAACACAATAGCTGGTAACCTCGTATAGGAAAGGAGAAGACCGCCTAAAATGACAAAAAAATGAAATAAACATTTAGCAGAAACTTCTGTCTGATTTACAGGGCATGCAAGTGTAAAGGATTAAAAAATGGAGGATGCCAAATATTAGAGCACTGGGAATATTTTGAGCATTTCCCTCATTGCTGCCATTTTGTGACTGACAGCACTTCACCACTGGGGGTTAGGTGGCCACTTCAGCAGCAAACTGCCCCCAAAATGTGAGGTGTGGAGTTCTCACCATGTCACTATTTTCCAGAAAGAAAACGGGGATGGGGAGGGAACCGGAGTAAGTTCAAGCTGTGGTGAAAGCAGAGGGAGACAAAGGCAAACAAGTGAATCCCATGCTGCAGCCCACATCTACACTGGGAATAGCAGGTTAGGAAAAGGGAAGAAAAAATGAAGCCACTTCCTTCCACTATCCACTTCGACTCAAGCACAGCTTCTTTAAAAACCTGACAAGTTTTTAAAATTAAGTATTACATGAAATCTTACACCAATGAAGGTCTGAACTCCACAGAAGCTTGAGAAGAACAGGCTTTCTGGAAGTAACAGCGAAAGGTCAGCAGCTCCTCCCTGTCAACCTAAGAATAAGGCAAGGCAAAACTTGGGGGGGAAAGTTAAAAAACAGTATTAGGGGAAGAAAACTCCTCTTCATGCTGTCCCTTCTACTGGGAAGTGGCTATGAAAATAGCATTAGGATACATATTTTTAGTCACATGCTGTTATTCTCCTGAATTACTTATGAATCATGAAAACTGAAACAAATACAGTAACATATTTTACATAACGATACAGTGAAGGATCTTTAGATATAAAAAATTCTACTCTGGTCAACAATGCTAATTATTTACTAAAATCAATAACCCCACACTTACTATACTGTAATGTGTCCCAGCTAAGATCAGATCAGGTTTTCCAGAAGCCCATGAACCTGCATCTTCTTCTGGCAGCTATCTTTTGTCTTGACACATTTGTCATTTTAAACATTTATTTTTCAGTTTTGCTAAAACAATGAAGGCTTTACGGTCACCCTGGGAAAATGCTGCAAGTCTCGTACGGCACAAGGAACAGACTAACAAATGTTGAAAGCTTAACTGTGTAGCACTCTGCCCAGAGAACTGTGCTTTCTTCTTCACATGTGGAATTATCTCCAGCAAGAGTCCTCATTAAATCCTATTACTCTACACCACATTTTATGATTGACTCCTCTGTATTTGCTGGCTTAGAAAAAGCCTCTTCTGCGATGAACACTTCTTTGGCTGACCCATGTTCTGTATTTAGAGACCTCCCCTGAAAATTATCTTTCTACATGCACATTCAAGTCATTTAACTGATTTAGCTCACCCTTTCACTTATAATAGCCAAAAAGCTTTGAAATCAGCAAATATGCCCATTATAATGTTTTATATCCTATGCCTTAGGTAATAAATTCAGTGAGAAATGAATCACGGCATTTCAGAGCTGCGCGCAATCTTCTTTAATGAAGCCCACTGAGGTCCTTAATTACAAAGGTGTTGGTAAAGACTGGACAGTTTGGAGGGAAGCAGTTTTTTGATGGAACTTTTGTAAAGCAGTTTTGAAATAACAGCCAAGATTAGATAGTAGCACCTCCGTACTGAGTGTGCAAATTTACAGTTAGCTTTTTTTTTTCTAGAAGCAAAGTTTCACAACCATTAATTTTAACAGGAGAAGGGTCACACACTGAATGGCAAAAACAAGTTTTGAAATTTATTTGACTTGAACTCTGCCAGAAAAGAGTATCAAATGCAAGTACAGCTTATGTTAGGGTTGCCAAATGTGGCAGCCCAATAGCTGCAGCTCTCATGACATCCTTCCCTACCTGCCCCACGGATAGCTGGTCCAGACCCATGGTCCCCCAGCAGTAACTCTCAGGCCCCCACGCCTCTTCGTTGGCTGGCTCAGACCTGTGGTCCCTCCAGTCCCAGCCGCAGTCCTATGGTCTGTCTGGTCGCTGGCTCCCACATCTCCTCTCCTACTTGCCAAATACTCTGGCTTGATTTTTGCTGTCACGTGAAGCCTACACACATGCACACCAGGTGGAATTTCATCAGGAGAGCACTCTGGCCTCACCAGTTGATGGCCCTGCACTGGGACCGCTCACACACATCTCTCCGGGTGCTAGCACCTCAAACCTGCGGGGTCCTCATGACCTCATGGCTCCTTCTCTACTTCCTGGCACACAGGACCCCAACACACACAACTCACCCTGTAAAATCATTAGAAGCAGAGTTCAGTAAGAAGGCAGGACAGACTGTGGTGATCAAGCGCAGGGCTTGACTCGACTCACCACCCTCCTGTTTACACCTACTTGGCCCCTTTATCTCCTTTTTCCTCTGTTATCCCATGATTGTTCCTCCTTGATCCACTTGATCCTTCCCTTTTCCCACCTTTGGTCCTTCTCCTAAACCTCCCATAATAAATCTTGCACACTCCCGCAGTCTCCTGGAAAACATCCCATGGTATGCTTTACACGATCCCCAAATGCTCCTCCCCTGCATCCCATGGTGAGTCCTGTACCCGCTTAGGCAATGGCAGCCCTGCAGGCTGCGAGGCGGCTGGGGAGAGCCACTGGTGACCCATCTGGGTGGCCTTCACAGCAGGACCATGAGCTGATCCCCCTCCTCTGAGCCCCCTCTGCACGCCTCAGTCTGTCAGGGTTCCTCTGCTGCTCCCTGGGCATTTGTGTTTTCAGCAATGAGCCCTTAATCACACAACCTCACAGCTTAAAACCCCCAAAACATTTGGATCTCCTCTCCAAATCCCGAGGCATCACAAAAGCCAACTTACAAAGAGCGTAAGGGGAGCTGCCCAGATGAATCACTGATCTTGGATGATTTCTGTACTTAGATTACCTTAGATTAAGGATTAGATACTTAGATTAATCAATCAACTTTCAGAATCAGGCTAATTCACATTATCTCAGTGTACACATCCTATTCAGCTAGAATATTTATGGTACTGTGACCAATCTGGTCCTGATTGGTTTAGGCACACTTTAAAGGTTTTTAATGTGTCTTATCTGAATTGTACTCAAGAAGGGTGCAAAACATCTACAGATTCCATTGATAATGAAGCAAATATTGTCCCCTTGAACTGCAAACCCTTATCAATTCATATAAAGGAAAGTTGAACACAACAGGAAATTTGAGGGGGAAGAAGAAACCCACAGTCTATACACCTGAATCATACCTGCAAGCAGTAATCACTAAATCCAAACATGTTTGTAATTATTCTTCTGACCATGAGTTCTGACCAGAAAGCCCAGAAACACAGGCTGGACCAGTTATTTTGAAAGAGAGACTCTAAAGAGAGTAAATAGCTGAATCCCAGGGCAGCTCCCATGTCAAGACCACAGGCTGATTCACTCAAGGTTTGTGTTCAGCAAGAGACAGTATTTAATTCTGCTTCCTGGGAGAAAACAGATTTTAACTAAAAACTCCTCTGAATTTTTGGCTGAAACCCAGTGTGATACATTCCTTTCCAGAACTCCTCGTGCTATTTTATAGAAAAGACAGAAAGGCAACCTCTGATCAGACATTACATCTGTCTTTCTCCTGCCATTGCCAAATCTGCCCTGGCAAAGAAAAGATGGGAAGAGCACTGCCTTGGCCGGTGCTCCTCATCCCACTAAACTCTATTCCACAATCAAACTTGAAGGATTTTTCACATTTCTTCTCACTTCTCAATTTTTCTTTAATACAAGAACACAGATAATTTTGTATCATGAGGTTTATTACCTGCAGTATTGCTGCACATGTATGTAACATTGTCAAGTTGTTCAGATGCCTGGTTTTTGTGGATGGAACTGGTTGCAAATAAAGCTTTAAAAAGTATTAATAAAGTAATCTTTCAGTCATGCAGGAACTAATATAAATCAATATGAAGTCCTTTAAAAAAAGAACACTGAAGAAGTTCACTCCAAGAGCAGAGCTAAGGTTACTGAGGTGCAGGTCAGTGATCATTTTTCCACTGACAGCACTTGGGTTTCTAGGAGATGGTATAACTGCAACAAATCAAGAAAATACTGGGTCCCATTTACTTAGTTATAAAAACTTGTTCATGTTTACCAATGTAACAGTAGGTCTTAATGCAGACTGTCTTTATCTCTCAGTCTGTTGAGCAGAAATAATGTGACAGAAAGGATAAGCCTTGATAAAGGTACTCTGGTGTCACTAAAAATCTTCTGTTGGATAATAACTTGACCACAGAAAAAGCCGAGAGGAATAAATCCTGGAACAGATGCATAAATGAGCAACAGCTGAGCCATATGAAATATAATAAAACACAGACTTGCAGGCACTGGAGATGGAAAAGACCTGTTAAGTCATCTAGTCCCAGCTTTTGCCAATTCAGAATTGTCCCCTAGAGTGATGTGCTGAACTTTAAGGAAAAAAAAAAAGGCTGCCAAAAGCTTTGTCAAGCCTGTTACACTTGCTCCAGAATAGGGAAACAAAAAACCCAAACCTAATGAACAGGCTTCAAGTCATGGAGGACTCACAGTGCCAGGAAAACTTGATTGTATCTCCATCTCCTTACCAAACCCTGGTGAGGAAAAAAGGGGTGGCTTTCCAAAGTCCAGAGCGCTTTCATACTGGATGACCACAGCTAAAACCAGGCTAATCAGAACCGTAAATCACAGAGACAGGCTTTGCCTTCAGGCACGCTATGGGAATAGGGGTTCCTCTCCCAGCTATAAAAGGAATATTTATTGAGACTCTATAGACTTGAACTATTTGGAAGTGCCAAGTGAAGGTGTGTTCCTTCTAGACTGTTGCCTCTAGCCTATGCTAATCTAGTCATGAAACAGTCTTTATGGTCCCCATGACTGGGTATTTGCTTACCGCGGTGTTTTAGCCCTCAGCCTCCCCACACCTACACAGATTTGCATCAGAGCTGCTTTGTCCGGTTTGTAGACGCTGGCAGCGCTAGAACAGCATGCTGTGTCTCTCCACGGTCAGCACGAGCTTGGAAACGAGCTGGGAAGGGGGACCCCAGCACGTCGGGGGACTGTACACCACTTGGTTAGCATTGGGACCGGGAGTCCTGCATGTCCTGCAAGGAAGGTACCTGCCACCAGCCACCACCAAGCACTACACAAATAACTGTGCATCTTAGGGGACTGCCTAGAAATAGAATAATGTGTGCTTTCATCATGGGAATGGGGTGTTAAAGGGGACCAGGAATATCTTTGGCAGTGGAAACAAGAGAGAAGAGGTAGCAATTGAGAAGAATCGGGGGAGGACAGCGTGAGACAACTGTCTGAGGGTAATAGGGTGTAACTGATGACCAGGAGACAAAAGTGACAGCTAAAAAAAACACTGGGAGCAACTGCTGTAAGCAAAACAGACACACATTGCGCTCTCAATTCATTTATCTACAAGCATGGGCTGCAGGCCCAAGTAGATGAAATTGCTGGAGAAGTTCTTGTGTTCCCATCTCCCACTGAGGGCAGCAGGAGCAGATGGGACTCTAAAGCAACACTAAAGGCATGGAAGAGCCTGGACACCAAGGGGGGAATCAGGTCAGCTTGATGGAAAAAGAGAAAAATCACATCAACCCACACATCTGAAAAAGAGGAAAGCATTTCTTTTTTGAAGGATCCAACTCATAAATGCTCTTCCAGTTTCAGGGGAGCAAGGTTATTTTTATATTCTAGAAAGTCACAAGTTTGTTTGCTTTTAAAGCTTTATAGTCTAATGTACTCAGAAAGTGAAATTTAAAACGTGCCCTTGTGCAAACAATCAATGCCATGTCTTACACATGATCCAAGTTCCACCTACAAGGCTCTACCCTGGCTGAGGGCTTGAGTTGCCATCTCAACACCCAGCAGAAACAGAAAATGTTTGACCATCGATGATGTACGCACAAGACATTTTTTTTTCTTTTTTTTACTATTATAAGCTACTTAAATTTTCACTAGGGTTAATGATGTACAGGCAGAAATCCTTTTTGCACTCACCATAGTTTGAGTGTCTCACGCAGTCACTCAGCACTGCGCTGAACTGCCTCTGAGCTTCTGGCTCCTGGAAGCAATAATAGCTGTGTCGGGCGAACGGCTGCCACAGGTACACTGGGAACTCTCTCGGAAGCTGAACGAAGGCTTGGGCAGTCTCCTTCTCACTCGACCCTACACAAAACACATTGCAACTTAACATTTGCTGACGTCTTGGGAAGTTTGGCTTGTTTTCTCTTCTATGACAGCACAGAGAGAACTGCTAAAACAAGAGACCTTTGCTAGAGATGAGCAATGAACATGACATGTCAAAATCAAAATTTAAAATCAGAGGTCTCGTCTTGATCTAAGTGGTTGGGGGCGATTCAGTGGGACACAGCTGGGACCAGCAAACTCAGCTGGCACCAACCACCTCCCCATGTTATACTGTAGCAGCTTGATGCCCTCTTATTTTGTATTCAAGGCAGATATAAACTACGTATTTTTGGTAAAATTTTAAGGAAACTATTTCACTGGACTGTAACTGCTAGGGGAAAGGTTTTCATGGCAAATAAGTTACTGGGCAACTCTGGTCTCTTCCACAGAGACCATAAAGTAGCATATAGTCTTCCGTGTAAAAACAAACTACATTAAATTTTGAAGGAACAGCAGTGGTTTCCCTGTGTCCAAGGTTTTCAAACAGAGATGCTACATGGCCTGATGGACTGTCACTTCAAGCCCTTGATGGTGAAGCAAAGCATGCATGAACTATCTGCAGCTGCAGCCTGACCTGAGTCATTGTGTGCAGGGGATACTGTACAGCACCATTTATAGATGAACAAACAAAACCAATCTTGTGTCAGTGCTGTGCATCGAGAGCCAAAAGAGGTTCATCTCAGAGCGTCTTCAGCATCGCACAAAAGGGCAGAAAGGCTGTAAAAGAGTAACTGAGCCACTCTTTGCAGAGGGAGAGCCAATGGGAAGCCCAAAGTGGTGTGGCCTTGGGCTGCTCCATGTTGCTCATCCCTGACCTCTCTGGAGCTGTGGCAACACACTGAGGACATCTCCAGGCTTTGCTGCCCCATGCCAGCCTCTGACCATCCCATGCCAGCGGTGTCATCTTGTGAAAGGGAGTACCTGGGGATGCCTCCTAGCAGTCATAATTTTAAGTAGGATGAGACAAGACTTCAAAAAAAAATACTTATCTACTTGTTGCCCCTATCCCTTTTCAAATCTCTACAACATGTAGAGATTTGGTCCCTTCAACCCTGAATTTTCTCCATCTTTGTGGACTGGGGTGGGGGCAGGCAGAATCCCAGCAGTTCCTGTCACAAAAATAACAAATCCAGCAACAGCAACCTTCCTGCCGTTTCTGTGGGACATATTATCAACTGTGAATCAACACAGGCAGCTGGCATCTAAAAATGGAAACAAATAAACCAGGAATATTAACAAAGCCTGGGAACAATGGTGGTGTGGTTCCTGCTCCGCTTCTGCACAGCTTCCAAAGGGTTTGTGTAGGGATACTGGAAAAAAACAGAGCCAGCATTTCTCTGAATGTTAGTTTATGGCATCTTCTGTGTATGTCCACTCTGGAATTAGGTTCTAACTTAGAAAACATGCTCTGTGCATCTTCTGTTAACCTACTTCAAAGTCTAGCCTCAATGTCTGCCCAGAAGTGGCTTGTTTAAGGAAAAGAGCTTGAGGTTTGGCAGTTTAACTTTTACCAGGGCTTACCAACAGGATCTGGAAAATGTTTATCAGACAGCAAATTGTAATCTTCTTCTGAAGTCAGTACTTTGCCCCCTGCAGGAACAATATGATATTTAGGGCTGAGTCCTTTCAGGTAGGCCTGGAAAATCAAGACAGAGGGAGTCAAAATTGAGATTTAAGGAGAGGGAAAACATAAAGTAATCAAACCACTAAACTAGGTTTAGCTAGTTAGCTAGAAAGCTAACTCATGCATTCCCCAAATGAAAAAGTTTTTGTCAGACTGAATTTCAGATATATTCACTGGACATGTCAAATCTAAAATATCTTTAAGTAAAAAACATATTTAAAAATATTCTCTCAATGCTTATCAGCCATGGTGAAGAGTCAGGGATGGAAGGGAGGGGAAAAGGATGGGATTTTCTGCTAAGACATATTTGTTTGACTTGTCAGCCAGGACTAGTTTGACTACAGCTGCCACCAAGCAAAAGCTTCGCTATAGTCAGCGTGAAGCAACCCAAAAATTTCTACTTAAAACCCAACTGCAGAAACCCTGTGACATATTATAATGACATACAAAGAAGTGTTCTGTGATATGCAAAGGAAGGTTCAGAGTGCTGTTTAAGTGATTTGCTAATTTTTGCAAATGTCTACGGCCAATGAAAGGTACTTCGTTGTACCCTCGGGCATCCTTGGGAAGTTTCCAGCCAAGTCCACAAGGCTGGAGCAGCCTTTCTGGGGACAGCATTTCATTTATTATTGCTAAAATAAAGGCAGTTGCAGCAACAAATTCATCAGATCTCAGTCTCTTTGGGAGCGCAGAAGAACATAACGGGAAGAAGCATTTACCTCTTTGGTCTCAAAGCAATCCACAGTGTAGTCATTTTTGATAACGACATATCTGTCCTTCCACTTCTTCAGGTCCTCAGCAAAATGCAGCAACTCTGTCTCATATAAGACTGTCCCAGCTTCTGCCTTGGGCTGCAAAGACAATTTTCTAGATTTGAAATGACTCTGGACTACTGACCGTTTTGAAGCTTTTATTTCTATATTTCTGTAAGACTGCTATGAGGGCTTTTGAATCTTCAAATGCAATAGGGAGTAATAGACATTTGTTTGAACCAGGCAGATCCTACACACGCAATCAAATTCTTGTAGTCTGCAGTGCTGAGGCAGCAAAGAAGCTCTGCCTTCCAACACCACGTCTAGATTTCTGAGGCAGAGATGTTCTTATGTACCTTTCAGTTGATATGCTGACCATAAGATGACTTACAGTTCATTATCACCTACTTTCCACTATGTACTAAAATATTTCTTTGATGCAGCAAAGAGTTTTATTATGAAATAGTCAATTATTTCATGTTTCTTTGTAACACTTTTGCACCTGTGCTCTTCTAACTGGCATGTATCTTTTTGAAAGACGCTGCTTTTCTATTACATCCCACCTCATTGCTTTTCCCTATCCATTTCAAAAGCATCAGAAACCCATGATTTTCAACATAACCAAAAAAAATAGATTTATACCTTCTTTATATTAAAGGTTGGTTCTCCACATTTTCATCTAATAAGGAGACTTTTGTCTCTCTTTTTCTCTCGTCCTCTAAAAAAAAACAGCTCTCTGTAGCATATTTCACAGAGGCGATTATTATCATCTTCTTTATGGAATCCTGTAACCATGGCTGAAATTGAGTTTCCCACCTAAATTTCTGCCCTGAATGTATAATCTGTCTCCCAAGATACTTGCAAAACCCTGCAATCATCAGGAAACAACTAGTTTTGCCCAAGTGTCCAACTCTGCTTTGATAAAATGCATACTTTGTACCAGAAACACGTGGTAAGGTTCTTCTCCTCCTATGATGCTCTCCCAAAAGATGTGGCTTGTAAAACAGCCACAACTAAGAAAGATTTTCAGAAGTAAACTTTAAACCTGCACCCAAATACAACTTTTCCACCTAAAACTGAACGAAACCAAATCCAGCATCCACACTTAAAAATTTATTGTGTACACTTGGGTTATACATAAGAAAGTACACACACAAAATGTCCTAGATACACATTTATTAGGTATTCAAATGCTGTGTTTTTATATATAGAAACATCTAAATAACTTTAAAAGTATTTGGGGCTTGATTTTTAGAAGCTTTGAGTATCTGTACCGCCTATTAACTTTACTTGAGGGCATTCAACACTGGGAAAACAAGAAAACCAAGCGCAGTTGGTAGCTGATATACTGTCAGATCATGCTTTTCATACATTACAACTACTAAATGGGTTATTTAAATAGCTAATGCATTAATTATTTCATGCAAGAGAGCAGAGCTGTATGGCAGCTTCAGGATGGGGCCAGGCTTACATGTCCTCCTACCTTGCTTTTCAGGAACTGGGACTGGGAGTCACGGTGCTGCTCCAGCTCATCCTGCACGTGCTTGCAGAAAGCCACGGCATACTGGCGTTTGTAGTGTGGGCTGAAGTTTTTTATGACGGCCTCTGTTTTTCCTGAAGCAGAAATGAAGATTAATTATATTGAATATACATTAGCTCAGAAACTGTAATGCAGAACCAAAGCAGTTATCACCACCAACCCAAAATATTGCCCAAATGCACCATCAGGTGCAGCCCAGGAGGTCAGGAAACCCTTGTGGATTCATTTAGCCATTGTGATAACACAAGCACAGATTTTTGGATTTTTTTTAATCCATTACTTTAAAGAAAAGATGCTCTCTGCCTCTCCCAGGGACACACTGCCACAGAGCAGTGGATGTTTGTCAGCTGATAAGGTTTCCAAAGAAACATATGCACAAGTAATACTGGATAGGGTTTAGACACATTACCCAGTTTTATCACATAATCAGATTTTACAGCCGACTCAAAGCTCTTAGAAAGGATGTTTTCCAGGCTTGGGCATTGCAGTCTCTTCTTTGTTTTAATGTAAACAGATACTCAGTCATGTTGCATGAAACACTAATCTTGTATTGTCTTGCTATGATCAAGATCTCATCAGTAGCAACAACAGCAATAAACACATTGAGGGTCTAATTTCTGGGAATCTTACAGCAATTTACAAGTAATCAGCTCATTAACCCTACCAAAGAAATAATAATGCTTTACAGCCAGGGAAGCAAAGCTGAAAGTCAAAGCCATGTGTACTTATGTGACTCAGAGTCTGAAGCAATGCAAAATCTGAAACCTGGACTACGATCTAGATTTCTGGAATAGCATCCAGACCAGCCTGGATACTGGAGACAGCCCATTTTTCGTTGTTTTAAGGAGCCCTGTGACAAAGGTTTCTTCTGAGCACAGGACACAGAAAGATAATTTCACACCTCAAACGATTCTGATGCTTTCAAAATTACATTTTGTCCCACTTTGGGGGGAAAAAAGAATGAAATTTTCTATGTAAGACAAAAAAACGAGAGTTCCCGAACTGTGATTTTTTGAAGCCTTTCATATACGTGGGTTTCTAAGCCAGGAGTGGCATCCAGCACTCCTGCAGGGTGAAACAGGGGAACCAGCACACAGCAATGCGGTGCTCGGGGTCTGGGACACCTGCCCCCTACGGTGATGCACCTGGACAGACAAACGCCTCCCAGCCACCCACCGGACAGCCACCCGAAAAGATTCCCTGGGAGTTTTCATGGTGTTCCCTGTATTTTATACAACAGGCTGCAAGTCTGGAGCAGCTATGATGAACTCAGAGTAAGGTCTCAGCATATTTGCTGTTTCGAGGATATAACCATAGTCCTTCTAAAGTAATCATGCAAAATTTCCAGTATTACCACTGATCTGAGTTCTTGGTGCAAGGGAAGAACAGACGAGCAGAAGAACAGATCAAACATGCACGAAATGCTGCTGTTCACTCCAAAAAATGTCTCCTAGTAAGTCAGAATGCCGCACCTCTCAGCTTTGGTGAGAATATTGATGCTAGCTGGCATTCCAGCTACTCCGGTACCACCAGCTCACAGAGATGAGCTGCAGTCCTCTCCTCCAGCATCGAGGGGACCGCTGCCTTCAGTTCAGCTCAAAGCCCCTCCTGCCCCGCTCCTGCCCCTTTTCCACCCCACAGCACCGCCAGGTTGCCCTCCGAGCCCCGCGAGCCCTCCCTGGGGCACAGGGACATCAGGAGGCCTCGGGAGGGACAGGTTAAGCTTTCAGGTAGGTGAGTTTTTCCCAGATTCAGCTGTGAGACAGACCCAGATGACAATCCGGACTCCAACCCTCCAGTTTTAAGAGACCAGATGTTTTAAGATCTACTAATTATAGGACGTGCTCATGTGTAATAGCAGGATATCGGTGCTGCTGAAGCACAAACTCCCTGCCCATCTGCCCGCCTTTTAAAACTAGCCCGCTTCGGGCAGAGGCACAAGCTTATTCTCCAAATAAGGACAAAGCTTCCCAAAACCTTCTTTACAGCATTTTTTTTCTTCCCAAAGTGGACGGTCCCAGCCAGCAGTAGGATGTTGTTGGCCCCGGCCCCAGCGGAGTTTCCTGCTCAGGCCACTGGCAGGGTTTGCCCCTGTTTTCCACCGCGGCTTTTTCTTTTCCAGCTTTCAGTGGCCTCTTAAGCTGTTACAGAGGGCTCCGGGACGCTGGACCTCACTTGACTCCGTAAGCGTCTACTGCCTGCATCCTGCAGTAAAAATTTGTAGAGGAAATGGGACAAGGACAAAATTCTGGTGTTAGAATAACACCCAACAATCACAGGAAATACCTGTAATTTTGGCAAAGTCCTTCCATTATGGCTACATCGACTCAGAAGGGTGATTCCTCAGCATAAATATTACTTAGATCAGCTTAAAGTATCACGGCCCGAAAGAACGGAACTATGCGATTCACAATATATGTACTAACAAGTAGGACATTAATGCAATTTTTCTGTGCAGAATATAAGCAATCGAAATAACAAAGCAAGGAGCAAATGTTTCGTGCCGTTTCTTCCAGTCCTGGCACTACTATTTGCAAAGGATCGCTGTATTAAAAATGCCCTTGCAATCAGAAGGAAAGCTTTTTGATGAGATTGTGAATGTCACTGGAACTGTGAAAGGACCTGACCTTACAGCGCTGGGATCCGCTGGGATCCACAGGAACCGCAGCACTACCTGCAGGCGGGAAGCACAGCAGCCCCTTGATCCATTGCTTGCCGATACGTCTTTAAATGTTTCGGTTTACAGAAGATAAAAATATGCTATCTGAAAATAAACACGATGGAAACAGCAATGAATAATAGAAACTCTTCCCATGAAATGATAACATGGGGCAACTCGAGATAAAATACTCCAGGGCAGTTGAAAAACGAGTTCCCCTCATTCTTTTCCAAATTTAGTGTGGCCTTCTTAGTCCGAGCTGTTTATATGAAGCAAGGCCAACTCTCCCACTTGGTTGGTCTGGCTGCGGCACAGCTCCAGCCCGTGTAAATGCATTCTGGAAGCCGGCAGCAAAATGGGTGTTTATCCTCGGAGAACACGAAGTCAGACCATCGCCAGTAGAAACCTGCATGCAACCAGAACGTGTCCTTCTTTTAAGGACAGAAACAAACGTCGTCGCACTTGGAAACAAGAAGCATCTGCCAGCTGCCCATTGGAAACAGCAAGCTGTACAGAGGCTTGCAGGAGAGCCGCTCCCAGCCGCCGGACTTCAGCCGCCTGGAGGTCAGGAAGAGCCAGAGGTAAGGACTTGCCACGAACGTAGCTCCTGCCCTTCAACACTGGTGTCTGGCAGCAAGGTGCGACCAGGACCCTTCCTCTTCATAGCACGACCGCTTGCACTCAGCAGCTTCTGAATGGGGCTTTCAAAAAATACCACCATCAGTGATACGAATCTCTCTGGAGGGCTGGGGGATTTATTTTCTTAAACCATTTAAGCCCTCTGGAAAATATACTTTGTTCCCCAAGGGACATGAACTGTAAAAATCCTTAGCTTATTTGCTGTATCAAAGCAAACCCTAGACAAAATAAAACATAAGAGAAACAATAAGCATTGTACATGGTGAATGCCCAGCACTTCAAACAAGTGTGAGGTGTTGAGACAGAGCAGGAACGACTGACGTTGTCCCGGTGCTTCTTTCACAAGCCCACGAGCAAAACTGCCAGAAGTAAACCCAAAAGATGAGTTGGCCGTACCCACGTTCACCAGCCAGGAGCACAACCCACAGCCAGGGACATGCCTTTAAGCTCTGCCCACTGCCTACCTTAATGATACTCAGCGAGTTCAGTAGCAAGCTTTAAAATTCCTACTGTACATACATATACATATCTATATAAAAATATATAAAATCTTCCCCTAGCCCATCAGGGTAGCAGCGAAATGAGTTAAGAAAATAATTTCTGACTTCACCTCTTGGGACAATTCCATCCTAAATCCAAGATAAACGCAACCTTTGACTGAGATAATGTCTAAAATTTGTGATGCTTTACTTGAGCCCCGTGACTTGGCAAAGCTGGATTTCAGTATTGGCAGCTCTGAAATATGTCGGATGCTCGCTGTGAAGAGGGAGAAACAGCCTCTGCTTCTGCTGCCCCTGCAACACCACACTCACCATCACCTATTAAATACATCTGGGAACCAGAACACCCATGAAAGCGATCGGCAAATCTTCAAATCTTCTTTAACAGTGCCTACCACCTTGCAGTGCTCTGGGACATGTAACAGTGCAGTGGAAATTACTGTGGATTCCCTCTTTTCTATGGCCTTTCTCGTGCAGTACTTACGGCACCGCCTAGAAATTCTATCTGTCTAACTCCAAGCGCTCCTGGGCTTCATCCTACGTGTAAAGGGAGGCAACACAAAACATTCTCTTTGTTGCTGAAAGCATAGCTCAGTTTGATCTTTACTTACAGAAACAGTATTCTGGTTATTCGTGAGTCACTTAATACCTGCTATGAAAAAGGAGATGATGGACACAAATCCCATGTTCTGCTTTGGGTGAATCACGTCTCCGCAGGTTTGTTTGCACTTGTGCAGCCAAACCGAGAAGCTCCCTGTGGAGCCACCTCTCTCCCCGATGCAGACGCACTGAAAAGTGCCGTTTGCACCCAACAGAATATTGAAACCCATTACTTACTCTCAGCCTTATTTTGTATTGATGGAGACTCATGAAAAATGTATAATGCTGCTACCGCACCGGTGTGCACACAGCCCCCTGAACCATCCATCTGGAAAGCAGATGCTGAAATGCAACGGTAAAATTCCAGCTAGTCACCCAAAACTAAAGCCGTAGGATGGAATAATACCTCAGATCATCCTCTTCTAAAGCTCAGCACATAAGCACCCCTTGGGTGCTTAGCCCATGTTCTCTATGTAAAGGTGTGAAAGTCGATGTGGTCTTTTGAAAAAAACAGATTTCTTTGCAACTCTGCCTGTTGAGGCTGTGGGTGTGGAATTTGTGCTCCACCAAAAGTTAAGCTCCTCTCTCCGGGCAAGCTAAACAAACACGTTTGTAAGTTCATGATCCACGGCAAAGGAGGAGCCAAAAATAACAGGCTCTGTTCCAGCCTCGCAGCTCTCCCTTTCTACAATTTTACTCGAGTGCTTAGCTTTTACTCAGTGCTCTGTAAAGCAAGGCTGGATTTGATGCTG
The DNA here is from genome assembly GCA_013399115.1 of Anseranas semipalmata. Taxonomy (NCBI): domain Eukaryota; kingdom Metazoa; phylum Chordata; class Aves; order Anseriformes; family Anseranatidae; genus Anseranas; species Anseranas semipalmata. The sequence goes on from VXAA01005763.1 coordinate 511,992, forward strand.
GGTTGCACAATTATCACAGAGATTTCAATAGGTTTATATACCTGTAATGTTCTTCTCATGCAACTTCATGAGCATCTGGTATTCCAGAGAGACAGCCCCGAGCGAGTCAGACCGTGGAGACTACAAAAAGGCCCGTTTTCCCAACACCAAGAGCAGCTTGTGATTTAACTATGGATTCGGCTTTTCTGAATTTATTAAAAAATACAGAGGAAAATACAGAGCACTAATCCTGCTTAAAGGATGTGACCGTCTCCTGGTCACACTGAAAGGCTCGCTCCTCCAGCTTTCCTTTCCCCTTTCTTCCCTCCCAGACCCAGATCAAGAAAATTCTTCTCGGGAAATGCACAGGCAGGATTATCGCGCCTTTGATCTACCGCTCAGCACCATGACCCTACCAGCCCATCTTCCACGCCTTCGCAAGCGTCTGCTAAAACCTGGAATTCCCTGGAAGGTATCTCCATTGCAACCACGTCGTTTCCACGCTACGCCTTTCTCAAGAAGCATGCAAGTCCCTCCATTACATGTTGCAAGTGTATTTTCTTTGAGGCCGGCTGCTGTAATGCCCAGGGAAATGGATTTTAGTATCAATCCGCAATGGCAAAGCAACAGGTTATTTCCGTGAGACATACGGGACAATGGACATCAGCTTCTCCAGGACTCCTGAACTGCAAGCGGGATGAGCTGGGAGCTCTGCAACGCCCCGATCACCGAATCATTATTTAGAGGAGGAATAACCTTTCACGAGTTGCCTTGGCACCTCTGTCAGATTGAAAAAAAAAAACAATAATCATGAATTACATAAAAGCCAAAGCTTGTGGTTAATCAGGCAGAAACAAGCCCAACGCGAGCCAAGGTTTGATTAACACTGTGTCACAGGAGCTTATCATTAAAGTTACTGAAATTTATCCTTTATTGGTAACGGGGTTAGAAGCAGCAACGCTCCACCTAGAAACAATTACGCATGGTCAAATTTAACAAGAATAAGGTCTGACAATCCTTTATTTAGAAGCTTATTTTGCAGCACCAGAAGAACTAGGGATTTAACAAAACAAATGAACCCAATCTAGTTCCTGGAGGTCACAAGAAGCTAAAATATGCTCTGTATTAAGCTAATTTGGTGAAGGTCAATGGTTTTAAAGCCTTTTTGTTTTGTTTTGTTTTGTTTGTGTGTGTTTTTTAACCTCTACGAGCCGCAGGCTGAACCACGAAATGGACACCGAACGCATCTTGAACAGCTTTCTCCAGTCCGGATCTCAGCATCACATTACGAGTGACGGTAGTTGTACAAGAATGTTTCTTGGGAACGTTTAAACAGCTTTCTGAAAATGTAAGCCAGTGCCACATCACCCTTTAAATCAGCACGCTGCATTCCCTCTTCCCTCCCCTTTGGGTGACAGGCGTTGCAGCCACTTACTTCACTGCCCGACCATCCACAAGATAAAATAACAAAGAGCTTGCTCGTGTCAGAGGTACAGATAACAGAACCATCTTCACAAAGCACTAATTGCAGAGTTTTCCGAATATGTAGACATTTATATAGACACGCACGCCTGCAGAAGGTTAATTCTGTGCAATGCAACATGCTCGTACCGATCACGGACATGCTTGTGCTCATGTCTTTTTTTCTTAACGACTTTGCCAAAATTGTGCCACAGTAGCCAGCTCCATCCAAAATTATTCAAAGGCCTGTAAGACATTGCGAGTACACACGCACAAGTCTTACCATGCAGTGTCTTGTTCATGCTGCGAGGACCTTATATTGGTCCTAAAGCTCCCTTTACTCCCTCTACATTGTCACTCCGCTCCCCACTAGTCCAGAGTAAGTCAGCCCAAACGGACTTCTCAGGATACTGGGTTTTCATGCATTGCTTTTTAAGCGCTGTAGCAAAAGGCCACTATCCCATGGTAATATTTTATTCCATTACATGTGGGTTTCGAGAAGAGAATAAGGGTACCAGTGGTTCCCCTCTCCTTACAATTTTTCTCACTGAATTGTAAGGCATTTTATTCTCTTTTGCCTCCACATACTCTGAAAATGAGTAAATGTCATGGATTGCAAAGGACAATATCTCAGCTAGCCTATGTGCAAAAAAAAAATGTAAGAACATTTCAGGATTAGTCTCTGAACTAAATTAAACGCAGGCCTCAAAGTACAGGCATTTATTTTTCGATGGCTTTTGCAACGCCACAGTCCAGCCTCTTAATTTTATGGCAGGAAATAATTCCAGCCTTAGAGCAACTCCGTGCCATTTTGAAGTCCAAAAGGCCAAAGAATTAAACGCGCAGGTTCCCGAAGCACTGCCCAAGGCCATACACACTTCAGGTCAGTGGTCGGTTTAGTTCCATCTCCTCATTCTTGCGTCGAGGACACCCGCAGCTCTCCAGCAAGCCCTTCCACTCAGAGACAGGAACCGAAAAGGTGCTGGCTTGAGCTTCAGGCTTAAACCAAAAGGATGCAAAATTGCTGAAACCTGCTCAGAGGATCTCCCCCACGACGAGCACCACCTCGAAGGCGCAGGACGGACAGCGGAAGGTCCAGGACAGCTGGACAAGGTAACTGCTCCCACCCACCTCCCACGTGCAGAGCGGGGCCGCAGGCTGTCTCCTTCCCACTTCCAGCTTAGAAGCTTGCAGAAGACTTTCTGTTGCAACCTCTCAAGCATCCTCCTCTTGTGGTCTTTTGACACGTCGCTTTCTTGGTAAATACGTACTTTTAAAATTGGATCTCTGCTAGAGCTCTCCAGGAAGTTCTTTTAAGTCAAAACCACAGTGATAGCTGTGCTGCAAACTTTATTAAGCAGAGAGGGGAAAAATAACAGGCGTGTATTTCACACAGCAAGGGAGATAGAAGTACTCATCCCCGTTAGCTGACAACATAGGCTGTCATATGGACAAAAAGGCAACTTTTTGTGAAAAGCAAGAATCAATTCATTGCTCTTCTCCCTTTCTTAGAAAGGACAAACTAAAAACTACATATAATAAACCAGGACACCACACTGAATGCGTTGGCAGTAAAGATGCTACAGCAGGAATTGTTCACGGCTGGCACAACCTGCAACAAAAATATTTCACAGCACTATGTTGTAAGGTGCAGTTGCATGATCCCAAAAAGATATTCTGTGTCCCTGCCCCAATAAAGCTGGAATTATTCACTCTGACTTTGAGCAAACTGTTTTGTATCTGTATTAAAGATACTGAAAAAGATATTTTCATCATTTCACACATCCATATGCATACTCAGTGCTGCAGAACAGTGACCAGTGTGAACTAGTGGTTTTCAGCTGGAAAAATGAATCAGCAGACAAATGTTTCTTAGTTCTGGCATTTCTAAGTGATTTTCCCCAATGTCTGATTAATCTTTCTGTGCCTCAGCTGTGTCAAACTAGACAAATTCCCCTTGCTGATAGTTCATTCTCATGTTTAGAAAAACAATGTCCTTAAATACATTTGCTAAATCCTTAGAAATAAATGGATAAAAAAATGATGCCTTGAAAAATATTGTATTCGCTTTGAAAGAAAAACTTCTACGCATTACAGCAAGCACCTTTCATGCAACTAAACAAACAAACCCTTCTCTACTTCTTCTGCAGAAGATTATATCCTCCAGCCAGCAAAACTGCACCATTCACTGGATTTTTAGTTCCGCAAAAGAGACAGGAGGAAGCGTTGGTGCCTCGTCCAGTGCTGGGTGGGGAAGGAGGTTCCTTCCCACTGCCGTAAGGGAGCATCAGTTGAGGTTAAGAGCCTAGGAAAACAGCGTGTAATTATCACACGAACCTGCTCCCCAAACGCCGTGTACAACAGCCTCTTTTTCTGCGTACGCTACAGACAGGAGAGGGAAATTACAGCTCTGCGATGCAAAAAGGCCTCCAAACAAGCTTTGCAGTTCAAGTTAGTTTAGACATACCAAGAATACTGTTTATTACTGCAGTACCAGAGTATTAACTGCCCAGATTCAGGGTTCTTCAGAGCTAAGGAAATGTCTGCTTAGACGTGAGGGGAAGACGCGCTGATGCTCAGCTGAAAACGGAGACCATGAACAAGTCTCCTTTTTGTGTGTGAATGGGTATTTCTGGTTGTCTCTCTCACTCATGCTTTGCTCAGACTCTGCTCAGCTGCAGCGGCTGCTCCCCGCTAGCCCAGCCATACCTGCTCCGGTCTCAGTTTGGGTGAGGTCCATCTGTGAAATGGGTGCAAAGGCAACAGAATTGGCTGCAACGGAGCCAAGGAGGTTTTCCCTTCCCTCACCAATACAGCTGCTCCAAAAGTCCCTGCTAAATAAAGTCCAGGGACAATCCATTGGAAGAAGCAGACAAAATGAGGCAAAAGGATGTGAAAAGAAAATAAAGGAGAATGAGCAAAGAGAAGGCAGGAGATGGCCCTCTGGCTGTCTGGGGCTTCTGGACAGGGAAGACCTGCCAGTGGCCTCCTCTTCCCTTTTTTCTCCCACGCAAAGTTGAGCAAGACCATAATCAAGATCCCAGTATTTCCAAAGCACTGTAAAAGAAAGAATCAAAACGATCCAAATATTTAGTTGTTGTTGTTGTTGTTGCTGTTTTTTCCCCAAAGCTAAAAGGACCCATTAAACTTAATTTATTGTTCCTTACTTGGCCTCTGATTCTTCTGGATTAAAGTTGGGACCTGATTAATAAATGTATACTTTCTGTGGCAAAGTCAGAATTAATTTCAGAAAAGGGGTTCAAGTAAAAACCAAAACAACCCACAACTTTCTGCAGTTGCAGCAGTATCAGAGATAAAAGATTGCCTTCACATTCACCAGATCTGCTCTTCCTATAAACAGCCAGTGCCAGCAATCCAGAGCATCCCAGGCAGAAGAAATGCTCCCAGGTTGCAAGGCCATACACTAGGGGAGTCCAACAAAAAAGGAAACGAAGGTCTGTGGTTGGAAAGAATTTGATGGAAAAATAACTGAGGACAAATATAAAGCAACACCTTTATCTTATAGTCATTCTTGTGCAAATGCTGGGTTTTAAAGTCTAATTACTCTTTGCCCCAGCAAACTGTTGAAGAGTATTTATTTTCTTTCTCAGCCTTCTATATTTAGCCATAATTCAGAGAAACGCCGGAGCCCCCAGTGTCTGACCGCGACTCCCAGCCAGCCGTAGCGGTGGTGTTGCTCGCTGTGAAGGGACGGTGGTGGCGTGCAGCTCCCCACGAGGAGTCTCCAAGTCACCTTTTCTCCTCCGTGCGGTTGATTTCACTAAATCCCCACTTACACACAGTGGAAGCAAGCTTGGAGGGGTTGCAGTCCAGCCACTTGACAGGCTGCCAAGTGTTGTACATTATTCTTCTTCCGCCTGGACGCATTTCAGTTTCTCAAGTGTTCATGAAAGCATCACCGAGAAGACAATGGGGTAGTGCTGGTGTTTGTTTTTTTCCATTTCTAAGAAGACTTCCCGGGAAGAAGCGACAGTCAGCTATTGTATCTCTCACCGAACATGTTTGAGTCTCCTCCGCCGCTCGGTTCTTCCGCCTCAATATTTCAATGCTCCTTCCTTTTTTTTAAAAAAAAAAAAAGTTCCCTCATTTCCTCTCCATTTATCTTTCACATTCAGAAGGGCTTGTGACAACTCAACACAACTTGAAAGGAAAAAAAACAAATCAAAACCACCTTCTTCCAGCACTGTGTTTGTACAGTAGGACCACGTGAGCTTCTAGGCTTGGAAAAGCAGCTGGGCAGGTTATTATTAAGAAGAGGAAATTCATTCCCAAGGATTTATTTGGAATGGTTTGGCAGGTGAGAGCTCTCCTGCAGGTTCACAGTAACCCTGCACCCCTTGAGGTCTTCAGCAGGACCTCCACGTACAGCCATACCAAAGTACTCGCCCGTATGCCACAGCCTGTAGCAACACACACATCTAAATGTCCAACATTTTTAGGCAAGGCAGCAAAACTGGCAGTCTTTGGTGATGATATCTCAGTTAGTGCATTAATAGTCTGCCTTCGGTGTTCTTGCCTTTGTACGATCTATTATACAGCTTTGGTTTTGTAAGTCGCAGTTCTTCCATCATCGGTGTCTGTAAAGTTCTCCCTCATCAGTCCTATCTGAGCTACTATCAACATGGGTACTTCTCCTTTTGGAGAGGAACACGGTCCTCTATTCTGTTTGTCCTCATCAATCTTTCCGTGCTTTGTAAAGTGTTTTATTTCGGGGACTAAGAAAAACAACAGCCCAAAGAATGCAACGTGCCAGAGTTGATAAGAACAAAAGAAAATAGCTTTTGCGTGATGAGAGATTTATCTGGCAAATTGAAGTACATCAGATTTAATTTCAATTTTCTGAATGCAGAAGTCATCATTAGTAATGCTACTTTAAACCCGCTCAGCTCCTATCTCCTGAACTGCGTTTTAAGCACACTGTCACAGCTCATTTCACCGGGGAGGCAGCCAGGCAGCAGCCTCCCTTACAGCCTCGCAGCTGGAGAGGAAGACGCTGAAGGCACCCTCTGTGGCCAGAGGGGTCACAAAATGTTTACGTTCGTGCACATCTTCAAAACAAAGAGCGGATTCGGGGTAATGATAAACAACTATGGTTACGTGGATTTGCTTTGAAATTTCAAAATTACACATTTTTTGTTGTTCCTTTCCCCGAACGCTTCGGTGAAGTGAGGGCAGGACACAAAGCAGAGCCTATGAGAAGGTCTAGCTTTTCCCCCCGCCTCCGCAGGGCTACTCTGCAAAAACTGGCCCTGAGCCCATCTCAGTGCCCGATATCCACAAACAGCCTCCAACAGAGTAAAACTGATTTTGATTCTCATCCAGACCTGAATTCCTCCAACGGCTGCCTGCGTTTACTGACTACAACCACATTTCCAGCCAGGTTTGCATACTTTGATAGTGGCTTAAAGTCAGGCTGCATCTTCCCAAGAAACAAATGCGGGGAACGCTGCGTAACTCCATCTTCTGTCTTCATTCGGGCTGATGGGACTCACCGGCCTGATGATGCTGTATCGCAGGATGAGCAGGGAATTTCTGTGATGTATTCTCCCACTGAACAGCATCCGGTGAGACTTCGAAACACCCCCAAGAGTTTTTGAATCTACACCTTTTGGAGACTCTCCTACCCCTTACCGTTACTGCTAAAGACCTCCTCATTTCTCTACTATACAGTGCAATCACCTCTTCTGATTAGTCACGTAGTAACAAATCTGTGTACACCGGGACATTACTTCTTCACTATTTACCCTTTCAAGCACTGCTGAGCAATTATTCCACCAACAGTTTCACCATAGGTTTTGCATAAAGCCAGCAGCTTCATATAAATGGGCCAGTTCTTGGTTAACCAAAAGGCAGAACAGTGAAAAGGAACATTGAGTAACAGGCCAAGAATTTTGGAAAACTTTTTCACAAAACCCACCAATATAACTTATGAATTCTTCATCATTTCCAATGCAAAAACATGGCCACTAGGAGAGACAGCATTGAAAAAGTGCATCTTATGGTCTCTGCTTTAAATGGAGCTTGATGAGCAAAGGCAGGTTGAATCTTCCGGCTCCAAAAATTTGCTTTTACAGTGCGCCAACAAGTTTTTCTTTTGCATCTCAGAAATTCAGAGGTCAGGACAACAAAACGCAGGCCTCAGACTCAATGCAAGGGTTTCCAATTTTGCGTGCAGGTATGTCCCTCTCAAAGCGTGTGCCTCAGCTAACAACCACTAACTACAGCCTAGGAGATGCAAGTCTTACAACTTCCCTTGAGTCAGTAACAAGTTCAGGTCCTTGTATCGGACTTACTTCACTTTTAGAAGTATCTCTGTCACTAAGAGGATAGTGTATGTGGTTGAAGATTCAAAGATATTTTCAGAAAATTACCTTTGGTGCTACTGGTGTGAGGCAACTCCTCGTGTTTTCAGAACTGCTGGATACAACAACCTCCCAGAGAGGTGGGTGCTCAGCACCTCTGGAACCACACCAAATGCTTAAATGCCAAAGGAAGTTCTAAAATGTTATATTTTTGCATGGATCTATTCAAAATATCTGCTTAGTGTATTTCAGAAGAACCTTCTGTGAGAAAAAATGCATGCATCAGATCTTGTCCCATTCAAGAACAACTAGTGCTGAGCAACGGGAAGAAAGTCAGAGATAATCCAGCCCTGGCATCAAGATTGAGCAGATAGCGTAACGTGCCTTTTACGTTCTTCATTTCCTAGGGTTCTCCTTATTCGTAAAATGCTGTATCTTGAAATCGAAAGAAAACATAGAATTATAGTATGTAAAGAAACACATAAGATACAAAAGTAGAACTGTTTCACTAGCCAGCACTTGTTTTTGTTATGTTTTTTATTAAAGTTATTTAAATAAAAATAAAAGTCTTTTAAATGCGTTAGAACTATCATTTTTGCAAAACTGCTCTGGAAAGCTCATTTTTTAAACATACGCTCTTCTTTGATTGTCTACTGTATATAAATTACATATCTTCTGGTTAACGTATTATTCAGTCCAGAATAATTACACATCTGAGAGATGCCTAATAAGCTAATCTTTAAACTCTACAGATCTAAAAAAAGATCTCAAGGCATGTTATATGAATATGGAATGGCGTCAGCTGACAAATACACGGCACAGTCCATATTATTGTGGTTGCAACCAAGAACCACATGAATCAATGCTATGGGCTGGTTTTGCATTATTCAAGATGACAGGACTTCTGAAGGAAAGCAAGAGCATGTTCTGAGATCATGAGAATCCACTATGAAGATAAAAGAAAATTAGCCACACTATATGGTAAAGAAAATACCATACAAGAGAACATAAGCAATACTCTATTTTATCAGCAGCGTGCATTTTACTGGAAGACTCCATAAGATTTTTAAAGTCAAAGAGTTGCTACAAAAAGCAACAATGAACAGAAATACTTAGATTTACACCTAAAAGTAAGAGGGGACAGAGCTGACAAAGAAGTATTTTCAGTTACCATAACCATATTGTTTTAGACTTACATCAGACAAAAGCTATTTCAACAGGAAAACCTGTCTTAGCCAACAGCTGGAAAACTCATAGTCTTATTCTGGAAGGAAAGGGGACTTATTACTTTTTACAGATGTCTCCATTCTCATCATCCAAAAGAAGTTTAAACTATGAATAGAGAGATGGGTCCCATCTGAAATATGGATTTCACATCCTCCCAAGACTGTGCGCGCTCACATCTCTGGCATCGATCCAGCCTACGCTATTGCATGTAACGATCACGGGAACTCAACCTGACATTCTGTATAGCATCTCCAAATTCAGCATTCGATTTGGTTCGGTCTCTCAGAAAACTGTGAGCAGGACCCCAGACACCCCAGCTATCAGAGGGGCTGGATTTTATTTCAAAACTCGCTCTGTTGCAGCTGATAACGATGAAACCCCAGGCAGCGCTCAGCTGCGGCACCTGACGTGAAGCTCAGCCCCAGCACCCTGGCCACAAGAGCAGGCTCCGAGGCAAGCCTGATTTCGGTTCGTGTTCGCGAAACTAACACCTGCTCGTGCCACGCGCTGGGGACGGAGCACTGCAGCTTTTCAGTTGACCACGCTTCCTGCTGCCTAAATAGTTAAGGCACGCTAAGGAAAAACCATGTAGCGAGATTAGTAGCTAACAAACCGCAAGCTCTTGCTCAAAATTACCACATCGTATCGCACCCCCATACCAACCAATTCTTTCTGTGTGTTTGTTTATGTTGGTAACTCCCCTGCATCTCCGCGTGGCACCAGCTTGAGACATCCCCGCTCTGGTACGAGACGTGCCGGGCAGCTTCACGTTTCTCCACGCGTAAGGGAAGTCAGTGGTGATAAATTCGGATCAGGCCTTCCTTCTTCATTCACTTGGAGCCCAGCTTCTTCCTCCAACCAGCCCTACTGCCGCTCCTCGCTCGGCTGCTTCAGTTTGGGATTTTCACTGTTCCTTAACCACGGCTGCCAAGGGATTATCACAAACAGCCCAAGCCCTCACTGCCCAGTCTCTACAGACAAAAGTCCTCTAAAGAAGCTTCTTTTGTCGCAGATCTTGGGTGTGTTTCACTGCAAATGCAGCCTGTTACGGGTTCGGGGCGCTCTTCCTGCCCGCTGCCCCCCGGGTTTGGTGGGACACGGCTGGGACCCAGCCTGGCGCTGAGCGCTCCCGCTCTCAGCAGCCGCAACCCAACAGCCGGAGCGAGGAACTGGAGCAGTGGCAGAGGACGCGGAACTACACCCGACAACAAGGACGGATTTCTTCTACAGCTTCTAAGGAACGCCGATAACGAGGACAATTGAAATTGCAAAGGAACTGCTGCGCTAACGAAATACCCACGGTCATTCCTCCGGCGGCACTGCAGCTACATTACCATGAAACCGCGCGTGCACGCTGCAGCCACTCCATAAGGAAAACATACACCGCATAATTAAAATACTTATATCAAAAGGAATGAGAGAAACGAGAGCCAAATCCTAACAGTGGCCAGAAAAATGCAGTGTGGCCAACGTAACAGACTGAGAAGCGCGGGGAGTGTTTGTGCGTTTGGGCTGAATGCACAACAGGAACTGAGACATCTGAAATGGCTTTGTATTTCCTTCCCTACTCTATTTGTAGGCACTTACAACTTAAAGCATTACTTTTGGCCATTACCATGGTATCAAAAAGGACCTAATTCCCTAAAATAAATGCCTTCTAAACTAAAAGAATTTATTATGTTCCAACAATTTTAACAGTTGGGAGTGATGAGGATTTTGACTTGAGGTATCCCAATGCCCTCAATTTCTAAAACGCATTATGCATCTAGAAGTACAGTTAAGTTAGGATTCAAGTTTTCACGAAGCCTTGATTTTTGGATGTCAAACTGCATCAAATCCCATGCCAGTCCACGCTGACACCAACATCCTTCCACATTCCTTCAGGCTGTTTTTGATCAACAGGCAGACAGAAGCAGCCACTCACATCATTTTCTACTTAGCACACGATTTGCTTCTACAGCTCAAAAAGGTTTTGAACTTTCTAGAGATCAATTTCTTCTATTAAATACACTGTGATGGCTGAATTGAGACTTTGGCATGGGATACGAATGCCTTCCACATATAGGTCAAGCGCAAGTAAAGCTTATGGAAACTGGGAGTGATGCCTACCCTGTGGCCTTCCACCAGTATCCTCCAGAGCTCTCTCCAAATTGTGATGTTTGATTTATACCACAAGCTGAACGAATGGACAAGGAGGCTATCCTAGCTTGCCAGCCTGCTTGGATAGAATATTTTTTATATTTGAGGTAAACAGAACGTTTCTTACATTTGATAGTCAAACAGACGTATGTCCGTCCTCCGCAGAATGCACGCTTGGATTAATCTGTTGAATTCTCCTGGATTAAATCCTCCTGTTCAGTGCATACAAGGTCGCTTCACAGAATCTCTGACTGTTTTCCTTTTTTTTAAACCAAAACATGCTCGAAAAACCATTGGCTCCAGCCTGGCAAGGCTCCCATACAGGGTATAGGAAGCTACACCAGGTGTGCAGCCACCCACCACTCATTTCGGAATGCTTCAGCACAACGTCCCAAAGGTCTGATCCATGAAATGCCGAAGATAGCTCTCTTTTGTGGGTTGTATAAAACACAGCTCCTTGTGAGCAATCCAGCAGCTGTGTTACTTTTGCACGTGGGCTTCTCCAAGGGCTTACAGCTTTGTTTTTAACAGTGCACCATCCCTTCCTCCACGCACAACTGAGCGGCTAACTCCGACCTGCACGGGAGGTGGACGCGCTTCCCCCAGGCTTGCTGACATTTGCTGCTTTCAGTTTTGGTTTTGGCATAATTTTTTCGACATCACTCTGTAGGAAATGGTGTGGTCTCAGTCTAAGCCTTTCCTCCTCCGTTAAAAACAGGGCAGGGTAACAGACCTGCACTCTTGGTGCTGCTTCATGATTTGGTCATTTTGCTTTCTGCAAATGAGGGTCTCCAAACCTCGGTGGGCCACAGTGCCACGGAGAAATACCTTCAGCCCATTGACTATAATAAATGATCTCCACTCCTGGCCTGGGAAGGCTGGCCAACTCCTAAAGAAAAATGCTGAGGAGCAGTGAAAAACACCATCCGCTCCCAGGGGCTGCTGCTTACCAGGCAGCGAAGTGAAGTGACAGCTTGGGTGCCCGTCCTGGGCCATCCCACCCTGCTGGGTGCGTGCCCACGGGGCAGCGGGTGGGCAGGCCCCGCGGGCTCACCTCACCTCCTCGGCTGGTTTAGTCCTGCTCCCTCAGGCCTCCCATTGCAACCACACGGCAGAAGCCGTCTGGACTTCAGCTTTCGCAGCTCCAACGTCTACCAGAGCTTCTTGCCTCTTGTCCTCTTCAAGCCACAGCTGAAAGAGGGGTAAAGGAAACTCCAGCTGGTCCCCTGCTTCCTGGCCACACCTGGAAAGCCCACTGCAAATTATCAAGCTTGGTAAAAAAAACAAGTAAATAACTAAGCAACCATGACTGCATTTTAAAAACACGTGAAAATCAAGAACTCGTGTCTCCTCTGTGTCTTTAATTCAGTCAGTCCCCTTTTCTATGTGCATTTGAAACACTTTTAAATGCATCGTTAATTTTTTTTTTAACTATATTGCTGCCTCCCTCAGTGCAAAGGATGAAAGGTGCTTTAGGAATGAATCAGGTTTGTGCACAAAAATCATGTAAGCTGTACCATAAAGCACTGACTGCAACCCGAATCTTTTCCCCTCCTAAAGCACCCATAAAAACCACCATCAGCTTGGATGGGCTGCCAATCTGGATGATTTGGTGGTTGATCCCTGCAGACACATCAAACGTAACCCTCACATCTGGACATCTCCTTCCAACTGCGCTCATCAATCTTCATAACCTCAGACACTCCTCGTGTTGGCTGTTTTGCTGCTGCTTCCTGCGCAAAAGGAATAGCTGTGGGTTTCGCAGCTATTTGCTAGACTGCACAGAGGGCAAACTTAGAAGCAACGGGGTGTAGTTGAGCAGGTAAATGCTGGCAGTGCTCAGAAATCCTTCCCGCTCGCCTCTGCTGCCCCTATCCCACGCCTGCAGCCCCAAACCCTCCCCTCCTCGCCCAGGATACGCCTGAGCTGCTCAACAGAGCATGTGAATTGAGGAAAGACGTGTTTTCTTTAGCTTAATCTCCAAAAAAAAAGAAAAAAAGCTCATCCATTTTAGCTGAAGTTCTCTCAAAAAATGCAACTGGAGGCAGACACTCAGCATGGAAACTTCAGTCTGAACAGCTGAAGACTGGCAAAGCCTCATTTGCAATTGAAAACAGTGGAAAGTGTCTGGCAGACTAAACTACAGACAGTGATATTACTTTACAGAATACTCCTAAGAGTAAAAAAGCCTTTCGTTTTTTTTTTTTTCATTTGCACAGACCCTGCCATTAAAGTTTTGCCCAGGGATTATAAAAGCTTGCTTTCCCCCTGTGACCACTAGAAAATATGTGGAAATATTCAAGGATCCCCCATATCACGTTCAAACGAACGCAGGTCAGTCTTTAGACAACGTTCATTTAAGATATTTAATGTCCCCAGTGCTCCTTCAAGAATCCGGTCGTGGGTCATCAGCACCACCAAAAAGCTCTGCAGAGAATCACAGCACAAACAGCAGCTGTGGTTTCGTGCAGAGGAAGGCAAGTATCACGTAAAGCTTTAAAAATTACCCCGTAAGATAACAAATGAGAGGGGTGAAGATGAGTGCCACTCGTTAGCTGCATGCTGAGTGCCAGGCTGGTGGTGGCATCTTTTGTAAACTCGAAGAAACGATGCCCAAAAGTCTCCAAGGAGCAGGGAAAAGCTCTTTGGCAGCAGCACGTTTCCAGATACATCACGAGGCCAATTTTTTCAGCTGGGATCCCAAGTGCACAGAACTCAAACCAGCAGCGGCTCCAGGAAGGCACCGGTCCTGCAAATGAGCCATGCCAACAGCGAGCAGGGGATGTTCAGAAACAGCAGGCACGGACAGAGCTCGGCAAAACCTGCCGCTACGCTGACGTGGGGAACATAAACCTCAGCGGGAAATCCCAGAAGTTATTGTAATATAAAGAAGTTGCTGCCAGATCTTCCTAAGGCTGGCTGTGGAAGTACTTAGCGATCGCTCGTGCTTGAAGGTCCAGCTGATCCCTACCTCGTGCTGCAGACATTAACTCTGCGGGGCCCTGACGCTGCACCGGGATCTGGCATGGGTTTCTCCTCGTTCTGGCACTCCCTGCTCTCACGCCTTCGTTCCTCCGGACCTGTGCTTTAGCGTTGTGTATTTTGCCTGGGTAAGCAGTAATTAACCAGGAACAAGGATTGTCTCACACTGTTTGTACCATGAATGCTCTTTGTGAGGACCAAGGTGTCCCACGTACAACAGCGAACGTGGCATTCAGGCACAGCCGCCCTTCTGACTGGGCAATGACCTCAGAAACCCGATACCGAATGAACCTAGAAAAAACAGCGGCGTTTTGGGGGGACTAGGGACCGATTGTCTTACACCATTACCAATGACATCCAGACAGGCCTGCTGTCATCTGGAAAGGCATCACCGCAGCTGGTGGTGCCACGAACCAGCAGTGTCAGGAACCACGCTGCTCAGGGCAAGGCAGAGGAACAGGATTGGAATTAAGATAATCACAAACAACATCAAAAGGTTCAGAGAGTTACTTTTAACAATTAGTTTTGGATTAGCAAATTTATTTGGAAAGTAAGTCAGACTAGCTTGTTTCTTATTTCTCTCATGTCTCGGAAGAATTTCAACCATACAAAAATAACTTACGTGTTTTTAAAACTGAAATTGCTTTTAACTTCTTAACCAACTAATGAGAAGAAAACAAGAGTCAGCCTTGTGTTTGCTTTCTACTTCCTGATACTGCTAGCTAAGACGTTCACCTGGTTAAAAAAAAAGGAAAAAGATGCAATAACTTGAATAGTAACACTACAGTGGCCTACTATAGAAGCTTAAAGCTTTATTACTATTTGACATGGAGAGCAACTGACGGTGTCTAATGTTGTAACTGATATCACAGAAGCGTGATTTCAAATAACACTCATGATTTCAAAAACTAAAATGTAATTAAATACCTGGAGAAATTAATTCACTGATACCTTAGGTTAGGCATATCAAGTTAAGCACTACTATAGAATCATCACCAAGGTTTTTTAATGTGTAAGACTAATCAAAAAATACACGATAAATCTTTGGAAAACCCAAACGTGCTAATCCTTTCTTCACACAAGTTCGAGCCATTTCAACAAGCTTTAATCTTGCTTTTATGTAAGAGTCAGCCTCATGTTTCATCACTGTCCTTTAAGTGCAAAAGCAACTAGAATGCTTGCACGCACGTTCAAAAGCTTGAAGCCGCTTTTTATTGTTCATTAAGTGAGAAGAGAACAGCATGTTTATTATATGCAAAGGAAAAAGCTGGAAAAAGAAATGCTGCTGTACTTTAAAAGCAGCCATGACCACATTGCTTATGAATATCATCCTTCCCAATCCAGACACTGGCATTTCAGCTGTTCCTGCCCAAAGGCATCAACAACAAAGCTGCTTTAATCATCTGAAAGACTATCTCGGAGCTTTCTTTTTCTCCTCTCAATACCTATAAAATTTCTATCAAATGCAAAGACTGTCTTCTAATTTGTGGCCAAGCTGCACTAATTAAAGAACCTCAAATCCTCAAGATTTTGGAAAACATCAAATCCAAAAGAGCAGCAGACTCCGCGCTTACGGTGTGCCTCTCAATTACAGCTTTGGGGCCAGCGTGAGCACTTTTCTCACCTTCCCTATTAAGAAGCTCTTTCCACCGACACCCAGTGCTTAATTCAACACTGTACACAGCTTCTACACAGAGAGCAGAAAAGCACACGCCTTCCTCACCGCCTGAGCTTTACCTCCACCTCCACAAAAAGACTTTCTTTCCCAGCAAGAAACCACCCTTCAGTTTGCAAGCCCAGCCTCTGTAGCAAGCGTACGTAGCAGGGGGTTAATTCTTCTACAAGCAACACAGACAACCTTGTTATTGACAAATTGAAGAACAAAATCTTAGCTCTTTGATGAGGGAAATTCTCTTGGTTGTACCACGCTGGTTGCAAAACAACCTGACTGCAGACTTCCAAAACTGCCGGCAGTATTTTTGAAAAAAGTTAATAAATGGGACTATGCGAGCAATGGAAACTGAACAGGAAAGGGATCTCCTGCCTTCGTCTCCCAAAGCTGAAATCTCGAAGTCACCAAGTTCAGTGAATTCTGTTCAAGTTGGGTGGCAAATACCTTTCCCATCAATTGCGCCCCTCAGCACCCTTTGCTTACATTCAGTCAAAAGCTAAGACAAAGTGTCCAGCCCCAAGAATTACAAAGTATAAGAACCAAAACCAAGCCAGCTCTCCTTTCCAACACAGGCAGGCTCCAGTTTTTTAAACTATGGGATGAAAATCTGCCACTGGCTCCAACAGCAACACCTTTTCTGAGGACTAAAACTTCTCAGGAAGCAAGTAAAAGCAAAAGGATTTTTCTTCAAAATCGGATTTCTTAATGTCTTCAAGAAGTTGGAGGCTTAGCAAGGTGCATATAATGAAGAATAGAAACTCATATCCATATTGCAATTTGAATTTCCTACCCATTTCCCTTCCTATTTTTTTCATTCTGCGTAAGTGGCTATTTGTGCCTACTGTGTACGCTGTTACAGCTACGCTAACCCGCGGAAAATGAGAGAGGATTTCCAAAACACAGCGAAACATAACTTGTAACAGGCTGAGAAAAAAGGCAGTAAATACAGCCAGATTTTTACAAAATTCTGTTGTACTTGCAGCCGTCCACCAAATCAAAACCAGAAGGACTACGAGACGGTTTAAAGCAGAAAATCAAATATACAGTCTGAGTGCCTGTCCAAAAAAGGCCAACTTTTCCACAATTAATTCCAAGTTATTCTTCCATCCTCCAGCATCCCTGCCTATGACTATGTGCACGGCTGCTGGCAAGGATTTACTTCCAGAGCTGTGTCAGGCACTTTGGTTATCTCTCTCCGAGTCGGCAGGGCTCCTCTCCTTACCGCTGCTGGTATTTGTGCACATGGCTTCCTCTAAAGCCAGCAGCCGATTTCCTTATCTTGGCTTTTAAGTCAGGGCTACACCAGGCTCCTCTTCAGCCTCTGAAACTCCACAGACAAGGAGGAGTCCATCCGCTTTTTCTAGCTACGCTGCATCCTGCGGGAACACATCGAAAGTGTTTTATCCTTGTGCAGAAAAAATCCCATCTTAATTAGCACCACGCTGCAACTCACAGGCAAAGCAAATGACCAGGGAGAAATCTGTTGCAGACATTAAGTAACGGCTCTCGGTGTCAGATGAAAAGAAGAATGGCTGGAAGGTCTGCGAGGAAAAAAGCCCTGAACAATGAGGAAACCCTCGGGAGCCGCGGCACCGTCGCTGCGCCCCTCGGCCAGAGCTGCCCCATCTGCCTGGGCGAGAAAAGAAACGACGGAAAAGAAGGAAAGGAAGGAAGAGAAACTGCTTTTAAGCAAACAAACAAATCAAAAGCAGTTGACTACAAAGCCTTGTCCTCCAGACAGCTTTACTTTTACAGCAATGGATAGATTGGATATGGTCAAGTATGCCGAGCACCTTTAATAAAATACAACCTTTGGAAGAATTCCATTTTTTGTGTGCTACACTCTTTTGAGGATGTACCTGTTGAAATTGCTGGCGCTGAGTCCTTGAAATCTCTCTGCCTCTCCAAATCTAAAAGGATTTGGTCCCAACAGACCACACGTGACGGGGCAGGGCTTGGCACACCACCGCCCCACCGAGGTTGCAGAGACGGAAAACCACGAAGCCCCCCAGGGCCATTCCTGTCCCCTCCCCGCCGTGAGGCTGCCCTCCTCGGCTGCGCCTCGTCTAATCGCACAGACCCAGAACAAAAAACTTCTATCAGCTCCCTTTGAAATCTCCAGCACGGTCTCTCACGGCATATTAGCGAGCTGTTTTTCCTGGCACTTTCATCTTTTTCCCCAATTTCATAATTGCACCCTGAGTCCATACCTCCCCGCTACCAGCCCGTACCGCTCCCCGTTGGGTGTGACACTCATTAAGTATCATTAGACAAATCACGCAACAAACACCTCCCATCACAGCTTTAGCCCATGCCTCATCAAACTGGGAGCATGAATTTTTCTAATAATCTCCTTTCACATGACCAACTGCCAGTCTCTTAATTATTACTGTCATTTTTTTAACTCTGTTTCACTTGCATCTTTCCATCCTGAATAATTCCCATGTAGTCCCACCAAAATCCTACAAAGAAGGATTATCTCCTCCACAATCTATTTTTTTTTAGGGTTCAATCCTAAAACTAGAGGAAATACTATAAAAATTTATTTTAATTTCAGAGAGCTTTAAATCAGACACTTTACTGCTTATAACGCGTGTGCATTTAAAATATCTTAAGGATCCTAAGTAAATGGAAAAAATTACCGTAGGCATGGTTAGAAAAGCAGGCAGCGCAGACACCTTGAAACCACTGAGATTTCAACGCGGGTAACCCCGCAGCGCGTGCTCTGCCCTCCCGGCACCACGCGGCCCCCTGCTCCCCCCTGAACACCCTGCACCTCGTCTCCCACCGGTCACAAGCTGTCCAGGCGCTCGCACGAGTCCCTGCTGACTCTCGTTTTTCTACGACTTTCCCATGACTTTCTTTTCCTCCAGGTAGGAGTGAGGAAAATCATGGAAAATTACACATCGGCGTCAGATATTCTCCTCTTAGGCTTCACTTGTTGCAAAAAACATCCTGTATTACCCTGTAAGCAACTATACTAGCTGACTTTCAGGTATGGCTCGAGACATTGCCCCATATACAAACACAGACAATGCTCCACGATTTGCAGTCGGGCTGGTTCAACGCTACCGCTTCGTCCTTAGGAGCAGAGAGGCCGGAGGAGGTTTAAGGGAAAATCACAGCCGCTGCATTCAGCAAGCACGACTCCGCATCGGACGCTCTCATCGCGTTCGCCGGACTCACGTCTGCAACCGGTCCAACGGGGCTGGCGTCTGCTTGCCCGCGGCTCCCAGCCTTTACTGGGGTGCCCACGCTGCAGGCAGCGTTTGCTGCTTTACGTAGATACGCGCATGCATGTTCTTTACTTTTTTTTTTGCATAATTGCACATCTCGCCTCATTCTTGCACCTGTTCTCTTCTCTCCTCATCCCTCGAGTGCACAACGTGAGCAAAGAGACTTTCGGAAATTATAAAACCTGTTGATGTGTATGCACGTCGACGAAGCAGCCGTATCGGCTGATCTTTCAGCCCTCAGCCCCTCACTTCCAGTTGTTACCAAGTATTGTCTAAATAACCCACAAGGCCTTACAACACCGGGGCGCTGCTTCTTCACACAAAACTACCGCTACGACCAGAAGATGCCAAACTGCCACCCCGGGGGCAGCCACGCAGCGGTCCTGCTGTGCTTACCCCTGCCCTGTGAACCCCGGCAAACCCTGGCGGGGAGCAGTGCCCAGCGCGGCCCCCTGGCACCACCCGAGCCGCTCGCCTCAGTGCGGCGGCAGCCATCTTGTGGGGCGCAGGCACCCGACCCCCCTGCAGAGGCAAGGAGAGCGGGCACGAGCCACCCGCCCGGTGCATCATATTTGGAGGCGAAAACAAAAAAACAACAAATAAACAGAACTCCCAGCCCCGCAGTGAAACCCGCCTAAGCTTGAAAAAGCTACAACTTCGCCTCTTTCTCAATCTGCAGAATCAGTGGTTCAGTGTGCTTCCCCCTGAAGGAGGACAGCTCACCACGGTGCCAGCTCCTGACACGCGTCAGATCGCGACGCGCGAGGCAGATAAGCGAGGTCTGCACCTCGCAAACCCCAGCCCCAGCAACAGCAGTAGGGCTGGTGAGCTG
This sequence comes from Anseranas semipalmata, assembly GCA_013399115.1. Lineage (NCBI taxonomy): Eukaryota > Metazoa > Chordata > Aves > Anseriformes > Anseranatidae > Anseranas > Anseranas semipalmata. The sequence goes on from VXAA01005763.1 coordinate 531,843, forward strand.
GCCGGGCTGCACTCTCGAGATGCGTTTTGATTTAAGGTGCTCTTCCTGATTGCTTTTCCTTCTGGAAGTAATAATTTATGGGCTGCCTCTGCACAAAGTGCCTCATTAATTATTTTTCAAAGCAAGAGTTGAGAGCAGGGCACTCTCACTTCCAGCAAGGACGGCAGGCTTGAGCCAGTGCTTTAATTACGTTTTCACGATGATTTTGCCTTATCATTTGCCTCTGCAGAGATGTGCTGGGCAAGCCACGGCTGCGTTTGACATGCTCTCGGCACAGCAGCGGCACCCTCGCCCTGACATACCTGCACCCAGCCCAGTTTCGCACACGTCTAAACAGACAAGGACTTCCCAACCCTCCGACACGAGTTCTCTGTTCTAATCTAGATGATGCCCAGGCCAAAGAACCGTATGATCTGCTCTTGCACAACTGTGAAAAGCTAATAAGCTCCCTGAACCTCCTTTTTTTTGCAGTAATTCCACTTCAGGCTTTTCTGCGCTCACAACTGCCTTTACTCAGACATGAAGCAGAAAACTCAAAAGACTCCATCGTGGAAGTGCTATTTTGGCTGCAGTGTGGGAATGAGTGCCAATAAAAAAGGAATCCACGGAGATCATCCCCTCGTGGCTCTGACGGGACCTGACACCACCCTCAGCGGGGCAAGAGAAAATGACAGTACTGAACAGACATTGTACAAAAATCTCCGTGCGCGAGGCCCACAGCTTTGCCAACTGCTTTTTGGGTCAGAGCCACCTAATATTTGGAAGTCTTTCCCACTCTGGGAATCTCCTGAAAGATCCGCTGTGATTTCCAAAGAGAGCAGCGGTTCGACACCCGCGCTCCCCCCGCACCCCAAAGGACTCCCGGACTGGCAGAGCACACGGAGCAGCTCGCTGCGGGCAGCGGCCGGCGATCACACCACGGCCGGGATCCCCAGGCTGCTTTTCATCCCCCAGCCTCTCATACACAACACCCTGGGACGGGGCTGCCAAACTTTGGATTTTGCTTGTAAATCTCCAGCCTTAAAATTTGTTTTGTAAATGCCTTACCTGCCACGTTGGAGCTAAGGAGTGTAGGTAGACAGGTGAGAGCAAAATACATTTTGTCTTTCAATTGCTGGTACTCAAATAACAAAAATACCCCCCAAAATGGAGAATTACGCTATTTTCTTTCATAGTTTAACAGTAATGTGCATACATTTAAAACAAGTTTGGTTTTAAGTTTCCTCTCTCCGAACCCCTCAATGGGACGAAAAGTTGC
>VXAA01005763.1:533551-556455 GCA_013399115.1 Anseranas semipalmata
CAGAATAGCGCGGCCAGCGGGAGCCGGGAAGGGATCGTCGCCCCGCGCTGGGCTCTGGTGAGGCTGCACCTCGAGTCCTGTGTTCAGTTTTGGGCCCCTCACTACAGGAAGGACATCGAGGGGCTGGAGCGTGTCCAGAGAAGGGCAACGAAGCTGGTGAGGGGTCTGGAGAACAAGGCTTGTGAGGAGCGGCTGAGGGAGCTGGGGTTGTTTAGCCTGGAGAAGAGGAGGCTCAGGGGCGACCTTATTGCCCTCCACAACCACCTCAAAGCAGGTTGCAGCGGTGCAGGGGTCGGTCTCCTCTCCCGAGCAGCAAGCGACAGGACAAGAGGAAATGGCCTCGAGTTGCGCCAGGGGAGGTTTAGGCTGGATATTTGGAAAAATTTCTTCACTGAAAGGGTTGTGAGGCATTGGGACAGGCTGCCCAGGGAAGGGGTTGAGTCACCATCCCTGGAGGTCTTCAAAAGACGTGCAGATGTGGTGCTCGGCGTAAGACACCATGGAACAGCTAGCCAAATTTCCTCACCTCTGAATAATAATTTCAGTGCGGCTTTCTACTGTATGTCACTTTCTCAGATCCACAGTGACTGGAAGTTCTGTATTTTACACTTAGATACTTTTAATTCTATTTGCCCACATCTGTCACCTGCTGCAAAATATTTTTAACATAGTAAGTTTTGCTTCAGCTTGTTGTGCATTAAGTACGTTCAAAAATTTGCCACTTGGTTGATCACAGGACGGTTAAAAACTTTCAGATCGAAGCTTAAAGTTTTTAAACAAACACTGAACTCGATCAGATTTGAAATACTGAAGACAATGTGGTAACCTTTATGTGATACCAAGTTCAGTGATCTGCTAAACAGCGTCTTCCTTAACGAAAGCTGATGGAAGGCAACTTCAATGTAAGTTCGCACTGTTCAGATGTGCTCTCTAGGCACGTGCGAGTTGTACTGCAGTGTGATGGAGCAATTGCTTAACCACCCCAAGGAGACTGGCTTCATCCAGAGCATCAATAAAATAGTGTTTCCCAAGTCTATAAATATCTCAGCTGAGAATCGAGCGTAATGCTAAACGAACCCCACTTCTAGAGGCATGATGTGAATCAGAGTCTTTCATCAATATATTTGATCGTTACGCTCTGCTCGAAGCAGAAAGGGGGCTGCGGTGGTTTGCTCATCATGCATCTTTCAGCTGCGTGAGTAGAAGACAAAGAGGAAATATGCTGTATGCTGTCGTGCGTTTAAAAGGCGTTAACTCGGAGGAGAATTTGGCCTCCAGTGAGTGTTGCGTATCTTTTGTCAAATGAATTTGAGAAGCCTTTCATAATGGACGGTCACATGAAAGATGCAAGCCATCTCCATGAGTCTGGAGAGAGAACCTATGGAAAATTCATGAGACATAAACTGGATTGCTGTTCTGTCTCGTCATTCAGCAGATGAAAATATGCTAAATCCAGGAAGCTTAATACTCAAGAACAGATGTCAGTGTGCATACAGAATGGGAAACCTCCCTGTCTAATTACAGCAAAGGTAAGAACAAAATGAAAACTGAACAGATTTTTTTAATTATAACATTTTACACTCTGGTAGTACCTGATCCCCAAGCATTTCACAAATGCTAGCTAATTAAAGACCATAATTTTCCTTTTAAGATAAGGAGATGCTGTGTTTTAATATCAAAGTTTGTATCTTAAGCATCTTAAAAAAGATACCATGAGAAATGTGAGCAAGGTCAGGAACAGATATAAACAATCCTACTTCTGTACTGTTTAATAACAAAGGTATCTTTCTCTAAGATAAGAAATTGGCCCTGTTAGATTTTAATCTGATGTAACATAACCACACTGCAGCTATCAATGATAAAGTGACACTATGAAAACAAAAATACCACCAGCAAAGACAAAATAAGTACTTTCCCTGTTTGTTTTTTTTTCTGTGAAATCCTGATCTTTGAGGGAAAAAAAAAAAAAAAGCTTTACTTCTCTCCTAAATAGTTACTTCTCTGAATAGCTGTTTTGCATTATATCCTAAATGGCAATGTGATGGAGCTCTTCCATCTTACAGAGAAAGTGAATGAATGAACCAGCACCTCCTCCCCGACAAAGGAGTGAAGATCGATCTCTGGTGGCTGTGTGACTTCACTTGTGGCAGCATGATGTCAGCAGAGAGGTGGTTTCTTACATCACCAGAGTCCAAGCTTCACTGCATGGTCTGGACCCATAAGGCAGCCAGTGAACATACTGGAAGCACTCATACCCCAAAAAATGCATTGCATAGTCACTACATTGCCTTATTTTGTATTAGCCTCCAGCTTTATTTTGGGAGAGGAGACAGAAGGAGGTTGCCTCCACACTCACTTCTCTCACTTCTTTATTATCTCCCTGTAGAGGGACCTGTAATGTAACCATGATGTGACTAAGACATAAACATGACAACAAGATCCATTCTCAGCATAGTCATACCATACAAGTAATAAACTCCGAGTGGTTGTTAGTCAAACACACATCCCTTACCGTGACCACAAGGCTGTATAACTGCAGACGCCTCGTCAGAGAGACTGATAAAATCTGTGCCATATTGTTGGCTACTTCCCCTGTGTACTAACTCTTGTCTAATTGTAAGACGTGCAAGGAACCAGTTCCTTTGACATGGTGCAAAATAGCACTTGACTGCAGCCTTTGCTTAAGAGGGAACTGCAGGGTTCATCCTGTGTGTACGCTCCCACAACTTTCTTGGTTGCCTCACAAGCACAGTACCTTATCAGCAGAACCATTTAAGTGAAATGCATATGACATCCACTGGGAGACAGAAGTAATTATCCAAAACTACCTTGTAAGATTTCTTCAAGAGCAAGTAGCCATTTAAGGCCGCTGACTTCTGTAAGCAGAACAAGGTGTGCTTGACAAAGAGAGCTGCAATTAATACTAAAACCATTGAGGATACATAATAATTATGTATTGCTAGAGGAAATTGTTAATCATTATTCTCTGAAAGTCAAAACCAGATTGCAGAAAGTACTAGAAAGACATATCAAAAGCTAAAAGGAGCCTTTTTCTCAGAACAGGCTGTTGGGTGAAATATATTCTGAATCCTTCCATCTAAGTAACTGAAAAATGTTACTCTTACGAGGTATTTTCAAAAGACTAGAAGGGGGTTTTAAAGTCTAGCTGGGGAAGATACTCTAACAGAATCACAATTGACTGGGGAGCCAAAAAATAATATTTTGATAAAATAGCCTTAAAAAAAAAAAAGTAAGAGTTGGCTGTGCTTTAGCTACTACTCTAATTCTGAGAGAATGACAAGAAGCACTGAAAACCCACAGACAGAAGAAGAATAGATTTTGATTGACTCCTAATGGAAAGGGATGACATGGGGACAGCGTATGAAGTGCTACTATATCCTAGGGAAGAGAGAAAAATGGTGTGTACGGTCATTATTCAAAGAAAGAAAACACATAGAAACCCCTATTTTTGGTACTTCAGAAGGTATGGATGGCAGTCTGAATGACTCATCAAGGACGGAAAGCAAGGCAAAGGTTTATTTCAATAGCAGAAGTTACCTTGGTAGTGCAATTATAGCATTTGTAAGGGTATGTCTATCTTTCAGTAGCTCTGTGAAAGAACATAGTGTAAAAGGTGCTACAGGACAAAATGTTATCAGGCCAACAAGTGCACGATGTAATGCAGGAGTAGGCTTTGTTACCTTCCTTCCTTACCTCTTATTTTCTTCCTGGTTCTGTTTTCTTGCCATTCAACATGTAAACATCATTCATTTGAATACTCACTGAATACCAGTGCTCATAAAATACCAGATTAGAAATGTTGTAAATGTCAATTTAGTCCACACAATTGAATCTGATCGATAATCCAAGAGATTTTTAAATCTTTTCAGCAATGAAACTTTCTTATAATGCATTAATGGTGACCTGTCAGAGTTCAGTGGTTCTCCTCTCACATTTCCTAAATATATACACCCAGCTCACAGTGAAGCTCAGCTAGACGTTAGCATTGCTACAAATCTAGAATTTCCAGCCTCGGTATCCAAACAGCACACATCTTGTTCCTCAGAAATACATACTTTTAGTGGAAAGGTAGAACACTTGGGGTAAAAAAACTCTTTTTTCTTAGTCATTGAAGAGTAAAATAGGGTCATGAATGCTACACTGTAAATGATGGCTAGAACCTTTTTGGTTTTGATACCTGAAATTCTAGAGTGGGAGGACTTAAGTACCTGGGCCTTAAGGACACTAAGTAAGCAGAACCTGAGAATGCTGCTTAAATAGAATTGCTTCTCCAAAATTAGGAGAGTGGCACCCTGCTAATTGTATATGCTCGAGAGAAGGTATGTTCTTTTCTTCCCTATCTGTAAAGGCCCTTCACTGCGTCTTTGGTTCCCAGTTCACTTGGAGTGCAAACAAAAACCTGTAAACATATTCTGAGTAGGTTATACTTGTTATAACCAAATACACAAGTTCTTAGTGTGTAGGGCTTATTACTAACTTGCATATCAAGACTGCTTTTTAAGAACATACTCTAAAATTGATTTATTATAAATAAGCAGATTCTCTCAAGTACAGCTCTAGACACTCTGGTCATGGAGAAGGAAGAACAGTCTGGACATCAGGATGACTTAAACAGAAAAATCCTCTGAAACCAGTAACCTCACAAGAACAAGAGACTGCACCTTACCTTAACTTTGAAATAATTTATCCTCCAGCCCTGTGGTGAACAGTTCCCCTGTTCTTCTCGCCTTCTCTCTCTGTTTTTACTGCAGGAGCTGTTGGTCCTGTCCCCTGCCATGTTAGGAACTTAACAAGAGCACTGTTTTAATCTTGTTCTTTTGATACCAGCCTTGCAACTCCTTGAAACTGGAGTCTGCCTTTGGAAGGTTGGAGAGACAGTGCTGTATCTAGAAGAACAGGAAAAGTAAAGAGGTTCAGCAAACCAAATACAAATTGGAATCAGTAAGGAGGAAACTCAGTTTGTTAGGACATGACACTGGAGTAAGGGTATCTGGGAAAGGAAGGAATGAAGTCTCCAAATAGGGATGTGAAATTCAGAACCCTTATGTGATTCTTGATCTTCTTTCCTATAAATTAAAGAATGCTAGAGCTGAGAATCGCCTCTGGCTGTTGTCTACTCCATTTGCCTGTCCTAGTGGCCAAGTAATTATGTTTTTTTTTTTGTATATGCACAAATTAAAATAAATTATGTGTTGAAATGTTCTTGTTTACTAAATACACAAATCATATTTGGTAAATTCAAACGCCATTTCCTTCTAGTCTTAGTCACTAGGTTATGAAATCTGTTAAATGACAATGCTAGAGGTGATCCTTCCTGCTCAGCTGGCGGTAGAGGCTGTATTTTAATTCATTACGACGTTCTTGTCAAAGCAGCTAACATACAGGCCTTTGCAAATTAATTGTTGAATGAATTGCAAGCTTCATGCAAGCTTCCTCATTGTCAAACAAGAGGCATTGATTTGTTCCCTCACCTTGAAACAGAGATGGCGTATAGAAACCAGTAAATGAAACCACAGCTGACTGCACTTTCCACAGCTACAGAAGGGCAAACTAGAAGGCACAGCTCAATCTGTTGATCTCAGCGGAAAGTTCACAATAAAAATCCATCTGTTGTAGATCGAATGGATTCTTTACTTCCTCAAAAGGGCACCCACACCTGCCTGGGAAGACAAAAAGAAAAATAATGTAAGTGGTGAAAATGCATTTATAGGGTGGGATTTGCAGGAGGCTTTCAGCACAAGTAACAGAGGAAGGCTCAAGTATGGTGCCGTTGGGTAGATGGAGACAGGCTGAGTGACTTCCACTCCTGCCTGGTTTTGTAAAGAGGAGAGAAACTTCTCATTTCATTGCTATTATGTATGCGGCTCTGCCCTGTTTGGTATGTTTGGGAAGGAAATGTCAGTATGAAATTTTCTATCCAAGTTACTCCCCGTCCTGGCTGGCAGGGAGCGTGACCAAACCATATTCCTCATCTGGTCTTACAGCAGCTAAAGAGCAAAACCAAACACTTCTTGTTTGAATGCAAGATGTACCACTGTATGCATCAGGCACAAGAGGCATTCCACTGTCTTTAAACAGACTTTAGTGAGGCAAGACATCAAAAGTTACAAATTAGACCTGTCATTTTTCTTCTTAATTAGAGCAGTAAGAAATTGTTTCCATTTTATAAACAAAGATGTGACCGAAACTTTCTTCCCAAGTGAGCCGATGTTCCTGTATTACTAACTATCCTTCGAAAATACAGCAGGCATGTGCTGCAGAAGCTGAATGATCCTGCAGACATGATTAACGAAGGAGATGACTAAATCCCCACCACATCTGGGTTTGCTTCTTCTGGGCACAGATGGTTTTGGTTGCTTTTTTTTTTTTTTCATAATATATTCATTAAGACTAAGCACGGGGTTTAAATGCAGTCTTCCTGTTCCAAGTCCCCATTTTCCATGGAGAAGCTTCTTATTGGGAGCCTATCCAAGAAGGCATACGTAGTGATTGAAATGGGATTTGCTAAACCATCTTGCACACTGAATGGGCTGCAAGAGTTCAAAAGCAATGCTGATACACAAAGGAGAGCTGAACGGTTTGGCCTTTTTTTTGCTCTCTCTCTCAGATGTGATTGTCTTGTCTGCTTAATTTTCTTTCTAGATAATTTATGAAAACCTTAGCACTCCTAGGTTTCTAACTGTAGTAAATGGATTCCAAAGTGTTTACAAGTTCTGTTCGTGAAGTTTAGATTCCCAGAGCATTTACTCTCATAAATCCATCCATCCAAGCCTAGCTTCTGACATGGGAAAGCCACGCAGTGATAAGCCTTCACAACAAAGGGCACAATGTACTAATCGTGTCAGTGGGTGAGGTGCCTGCTGATCCTTGTAATCCTGTTAGCCTCCTGCTCCTCTCCAGCTCATCTGCAGCCATGCAAGAAGTTGCCCAGGCAAGAGGAGCACGTCCAGGGCGCAGTTCCCCGATTCTAGCACTCACTGCAACACGATTTGTTTGTTAATGACACAGATCTGCTGCAGTAATGCTAACTGCTGTATTAATTGCAACTAGCATCTTACGCTGGAGCAGGAAACAAGAATCTTAGCAATTAATTATAACCAAGACTTATTTGGGTAGTAATATTTGGACACAGAGTTCTTCATTGTTGGCTAGGAATGCAAATGTAATGGACCAGCATATTATTTACCCCTGCACTGATTTTCTTATGCTTACTGTGTTGCTCTTCTGGTTGTTAATGTGGGTAACAAGTAATCTGGTTTTTTAGCTTCTTATCTGGCTTGTGTTTGCTCTAGCTATCATTACAGCAGTTGCTTTATCTTGCAAAACATATATGTCTGTCTGTAATAAAATGGGTTGCGTTAGCTTTGCTTTGTTTTACCTTCTTCTATAGTAACTACTTCTAAGAAAATAGAAAAAAAAAAGTAAACTCCTGCATTACTGCCATGCAACTCATATACACATGTAAAGTGCCTGGCCAAGGTAGCAGTGTCATTTATGTGTCTTATAATGGTTAATGCTAATTGATATAATACCAAACACCATGGTTTGCTTTAGTAACAGTGCAACATACAGTCTTGATCTGTAGAAGTTAGAAAGCATCTAATATCTCCTTTTGGTCTAAGTTGTGCATTTCTATATGAGAGTGATCTACTTACAATTGATAAGTAAAACTAGTAAAACTGTTTTTTTTTTTTTTCAAAGCAATTTAAATGTCAGCATTTACTCTGCTTTTATAGGAAAGAGTAATACTCAAAAATTGCTTGCTTTCTTACACACACATTCATCATTGCAACTCCAGTATTTTTGCTGTACTGTGTTGAACATACTGGCACATTTAGTGCAATAAAACTGCCCTCTGCAGAAAAAAAAAATCATTTTATGACTTTTTTTGATGATGTTTAGCAGAAACCTCCGTTCTCTTGGTTATCTATGCACTGCAGCTTTACCAGATTGGTTATGACTACAGTTGGTTGCAATAATGTTTGCAAGTGCAATGCAACTATTGCTTTTCCTTCCTTTTCTATTTCATAATAAAGTTAGCATTTCCGTAGGCACTGGAATCCTCACTTGCCTGATATGAGAGAAAATTAAAACCTTCTTCTGTTATTCCAACTTACTTTGAAACATGATGACTAGGAGTATTAGCATAGATCGCAGAAAAGTCTAGGTTGGAAGGGACTTCTGGAGACCATCTGGTCCAACCTTCTGCTGGAAACATGGCCGTGGTGTTAGGTTGTCCAGGGCCCTGTCAAGCCAAATCTTGAATATTTTCAGTGAGGGAAATTCTACGGCTTCCCTGGGCAACCTATTCCAAAGTTTAATTGTTCTCACCGTGTAATTTTGTTTTACTTATATGCAGACAGAACTTCTCCTAGAAGCAACTTGTTTGTATTAGACTTAATGTGTTTTCTCTTGATGTGGTCAGATACGCAAATTAGCACTTGCCTGTCTAAATAACCAGTAAAAGAGACAGCAGTGGCCTTGTTTTATTTCTCATGATGTCATGCTGAATATTTAGTAGTTGAACTACCTCAAGGCTAGTTTTTGTCCAAGTCAAAGAAAAAAAAAATCAAATGCAGCCATAAACCCTCTTCTTGCCCCTTTGCACAGCCTACATAAGTACTGGACAGAAGAAGGCAGTCTTGAAGTACTCTGTCAAATAACTGGGGCACCAAGGAAGTAGGCAGGAGGTTAAAATTAAGGACTTGCATGTTCTGCCACAGCCACCCCATTTTAAAAGTTTTTCTAGGACTTTGCCTGCACAGTATAATCGCGCTGTAAGGGTCCCAGCTGCTGCCTGAAGGCCTCTATTTGACTCTCATTTTGTGCACTGCTGTAGACTCAAAGCAGAATGCAAATCTAATCTTGTAGTCCTGCCAACAATTACCTGGTACTTGGTGCACTGCCCAGAATAAAATCTTGCGAGATTTTAGACTCTAGTGTCCATTTCTCTGGTATATTACTATAGATATTTAAACAATTGACAAAAAAAAAAAAAAAGAGAGAGAGAGAGAGATGATAAAAATGTTTAGATTATGGAATGAGCACGTATTTGGCTACAGTTTGGCTACAGTTCCCTTCTCCTCCCCCAAATACATGAAAGAATAACCAGAGGAAATACTAAAAAGGACCAGCCATCCAAACAAAAGTTGTGAGGTCAAACTCTCACTTGTTCCTCCTTCCTTTTCTTTATCGCTGCTAGCCACTTTGCTGCTGGCTGCCAGCTGAGGGGACTGGACGCATTGTTAGTCCAGCTGTGTTGGCTGTGATTAGGTGTAGCTGCAAGGGATGGTAAGAAAAAGTACTGTGTTAGCTTGCAGGACTGTACTCGCAGCTGCAAGGGAGGCAGCGGTGGAGGAAAGACTCAAATAAATGAATTCTGAAGATTTTTACTAGTGGTACACAAAGGTCTTCTTGCCAGTAGGTTTTCATAGCAATGAAATAGGAGGGATGTCTGAATATGTGAGCTCAAAGATAGCCCAGTGAAAGGTTTGCATCAAATGCAACCTATATAAATAGTTGAAGGACTGTGAAAGCCCACCAAGCATGAAGGTGTTTCTAGGAAGCACGCTGTGCTTGAGAACAGGGAGAAGTTGCTGCTGTTCAGCCCAGTTCGTGTAAATTCTGGATTTGCCATGGCAAAAGGAGTCGGTAGATCCCGTCTTACAGCGCTCCAGTGTCCTGTTTCCTGAATGGTTCTGCTGTCTGCTGAGTGCAGGCACCTTGTACTGGTCACAGCCCTGAAAATAAACAGAGCCAAGCTGTAACCTAGCTGCATACAGCCTAATTCAATATTCTGGGAGCATGGTTTAAGTCTTTGCAAGTGATTTTTCTGGTTTAACAAGGAACAAATTCAGGGTAGAGACTGGTGTCACATGGCTGTAATCGAAGTACTAACGTGACAGTAAAAAGAAAGGAAGCTGTAGAGTTCCTACTGAGTTTGCTCTCATACATCTAGTTACAGTGGAGTGATAAAGGCCATACTTCTGATTGAACAAAGGCTGGAGGGGCTGACACGAATGCAAGAAATCAGATTTTTTGGTCAATGTCCATCTATCCTGACTGTTGCAATGAATGTTGCATGCAGTAACTAACAACGGTGGGGATGTTCAGTTGTCCACCTTACCCCGTACAAAATATAACCTCAGCCCAGACTTCAAACTAGCTGTTCCCTTCCCATTTTATTGATGTTAGCACACTAAAAGTTACTCCTTGCTATCTGGCGCCCTCTCCTGCGCGTTTACTTGCGTAGGCTGTTTTGGTTGGAGAGGCAGAATCTGCCCACACCATCCTCCTCCCCTGGTAAGGCCTGTCAGTCCAAAAGTCCCTCCTGACCCAGCAAACCTTACCTTCCTATTTTTTCAGATACTTAACTTGTGCCTTCTCATTACACTCTGAAAGGCTCCCAAGCAACCTTGACTTTGTTAATGAATCGTTATTAGGCAGTTAGTTGTCTTTACGAAGCAAAATTATCCTTAGCACCATCAATTTACCGTGGTCCAGCTCTCTGCTGGTTATCTCTGGTTCACTGACAATAAGTACCCCTGCCACAAATGCCACGACCAGGTATTAGTGTCTTTACCTCCTCAACGAAATCCTTCTACCTCTTCTACCCTTCCCCTCATACAGTACACCTTGGCACAAGACACCTTGTGCCACTGTTCCAAAGTGAATAATTTTGCACAGAAGGACTATGGTATCCGCAGCAGAAGACGTTCAGAGAGATGTGATTTGACCTCTGCCTCCTGATAGCAGGTTATCGGGTCATCCAGCTCAGATTATAACAATCTGCAACAGTAGCTCTGAGGTGGACACTTTGCTCCTCTGCCCCTGGTGTAGGTGACAACGAACCCACCTCTTGATCCAGAGATGCAAATCTATGATCCCAACTCCCACAAAAAGCAAGGTAGGGCACAAACCCTGAGGAGATTAGGAATTCATGTAAGAGGAAACAATACAGGGCTAGAACTTAATCACCACATTTCTACATCCTCCTCTCATGGGCTGATTGCCAAACCACTTTCTCTTCAATTTCCTTCCTCCCTCTTGCCTTTTTTACACTCTGTCAAGTTGCTCACACCGCTTCCTCATCCCCCTCTTCAGTGCTCCAAAAGTTCTCTTTAGCATATTTTTCTAGGTGTTTTTTTTTTTTTTTTCACGAAAAGCTGCAAGAAACTAAAAAGGAGAGAAATTGCATGTTAGAGAACAACACAGAGAATGCTTTGACTTTTGGTTAATGTTCTGCTATAATGCTTACTGTATTTGATCTAAACATTTTTGAAGGCTTTTTCATTGTAGGTTTTGGATGAGAAGTAGATGCCTGTCTTCAGTAAAAAAAATCATAGAGACTGGTCGTTCATCTTCTCTAGGCATCTTTGAAAAATATTTCTGCAGGGTGGCCTGTTTGATTATTCTCTGATCAATGGCTACACAATGCTACAGTATTCTTTCACAAGAAAGTACATTAAAAACTTGTTTTCAGCCGCTTTGGGGAAAAAACTGCTCTGCAGTTTCATTGTCCAAGAACTCAGTATCACTGACTGCTTTAGACTTTTTTTTTTTTTTTCCGTAGCCTTCCTGGGCCAGTGGTGAGTGACAGGATGAAGCCTCCTAAAGAGGCACTTGTAATTTCTGTTTGTCTGACTAACCTAGCATGTGATGTTACATTTTATCTCCTACGGGAAGAAGAGAGTGTGGCTCCAACTGTTCCTGCTGGAGTTAAGTGCTTAGGGCCAGGATATGTGCTGAGCCTGGAAGTTTGTGAAAGCTGTTTCTATAATTGTGTTGTGGATTTAGGTCATCCCTCCCCTCAAGACCTCCTGATGCACACCAACCACTCAACTTCTGCAAAATAAACCATTGAAAGTAGTGGGAAAAGGAACCCACAAAAGTTTTACAAATTGAAACCACCTACTCTATGATTTACTTCAGTAAATCTGTTCCTGAAACACAGTAGGCAGTTCTGTAAAGAATACAAAAGGACATAACAAAGCTTCCAATAATGCTTACTCTTTTACGGAAGTAAATGTTTTGGTATCTATTGACGGTTTCCGTCCATGACCACTTAGCTTATTATTAGTGATGCCTGGAACTCCTTTCAAACAGCATTCTGTTTGAAGCCAATTCTTTAAATTGTTTCCAGGGTTTGAAGTAAGCTTGTTCTAACTTTTCTTTATGAAGTTTTCTCCATTTGCTGCTAAATTATTACCAAAAAAAATGTTTTTTTTTTTTGTGGTTCATGGAAAAAAAGAAGTCACCTTTTCCCGCCTGCTTCCACTAACTTCAAGGTGTTTCAAAATCTCTAGCTTTGACCTTTGAGAAAACGTAGAGTTCGCAAAGCAACTCATGTTCTTTTTTAAAATAGGTATGACTTACGTACCCTAGTCATGTAGGTGCATAGGAATCATTACCTGAACTACTTTCTCTTTTCCTCCTTCCGTTCTTTCTTTCCCATCAACTATTATATTCCAAAGTTGTGATGGAAACAGTCAGATTTTTTAAAAACAAACAAATAAACAAACAAACACAATAATGAAGATCTGTTTTGAAGAACTTCCAGTCACATTTCTGTCTTTGTGATGAAATCTGTCAGTTCATACCTTCCACAATTTCTCTTGCTTACTTTTCTAAGCTCAACTTCAAACTGTATTGCAGCTTACTTTTACATGTTTGAACCTGGGCGGAAACTTCAGCTTTAGCTCACTCCATACATCTAACTTAGGTATGATTCAGAGGACCAAAGCTATCTTGCTAGCTCAGTCAATCCAAAGGGATGTAAGTACAGAGAGGCCAATTCAGAATACCTCAAATTGGTGCTTAGAGCACACTGTGTGAAAAAAAATCCCAGCTTTTATGAGTACAAAAAAAAAAAAAAAAAATGCTTCTTTGATCTATTAGTCATCCTCGAGTGTTCTCCTGTTCTGCATTCATCACAAGGGCTCTCTTTTCCAGTCAGAGACACTGGCTACATAATAGAAGAGTTTTCTAGTCCTTCTAATTTTTATTGTTATTGTGTTGCCACTGTTATGTTAATTAGATTAAACCAGACTCCCACGGAGACTGTAACAATGATAGTCATTGTAGTAATCTGTCAGCTCTCTTTGAAACCACTTTCAATGGCTTTGTAAACTTGCTGTCCCCACGGACCACGCTGCTGTGTGATGTAAATGTTCTGCTCTGACCATAGTTGCTCATATACATTGCAATAATCGATATAGAAAAATAGATTCATAATGACTGGGAGCCTGAGGCACATTGTCGATCTTTCCATTCAACTAACCATGAAGGTGGTAATGGAAACGGAATAAATTTTAACTTGCTTAACATGCACTAATACTGACAATTTTCAACTATCAAATGCAAATATTACGGGGAATTATCTCCTGTCAGAAGTTTAAAATGACCGTACATTAATACTCATCTGTTCCTTTGTCTGAAAAGATTGGCTTATTCTGTTTTTCCCTCCTATTTGGCCTTTAATAGGTTTTAGCCTTTCCACTGCATGTTCTAAAGATAATAATAAGTTCTGACAACTTTTAACATAGACCCCCAGATCTGTGGGATTTCACTTCCAGACCACTAACTTCTAAATCCATATTCTGACAGATTTAATCTGAGGAAGAAAGGACAATGTAAGAGTAAGTGCTGAGCTGTCTTTCTTGACTTACTGCATGAAGACATTCAGCAACAAGGCACTCCTCATTATCAGACTTCTTAGGCTGGACTTGATAAATACGAGTTCTTTACACGCGACATGGAAACCATTACGACAACTAGTCAGGTAGTTCTTGCTAGCCTTATGCCTCATTTGACTGAATCCAAAAGGTTCGAGTCTTCTGTATCCAGCATGCATGCGTGTGCACAGGTACAGGCACACATCTGCTTCGTTCATAAACTTGTCTTACTCATCTCATCGCTCTCATTGCAAATCCGAACCAGATGTGCGAGGCTGCAGAGAAGAGGGGTAGGCTATTTTCCTCTAAACTCTGTTCTTGCTGGTCATTTGGAAAGCAAAAATGTTCCAAATAGTGGAACCAGAGGCTTTAAAAACAACTAACATACAGCGAAGATCTCCCTCCCATCCCTTAACCTGAAAATAATGAAAGGACAATGGAGGTGGAACCTTAAAAAGGGAAATGATTTCTTCTTTAGACATCTACCCTAACCTGATGCCTGCTCCCGGCGCCTATCAAAGGTCACTACAGATCCCTAATTCATTATGGTGTTTAGAAGATTACCTGACAATTGCTGTCTTTGTCTTCAGGTGTGGGAGCCTATTCACAGACCCCAAATGACTTGACTAGGTTCGCATTCACAGTCTGTAGTACAAGTGGAAATTGAGCTGGGCCTCCCTGCACAGTAACTCTCCAACCGCAAAACCCTATTTATTATGCTGGACTGCAATGTAAGGGTGTGCAATATGCCCTACCTCCCCAAAATAAATTAGATCTCAGATCTACATGCCCCGAACTCAAGGGCTGTCCAGAGTATAGCAGCAGGCCTGTCTTTGAGTTAAGCAACCCTTGCTGTTTATGAGAAAAGAGCTGCGTTATGAAGAAGTGGGCAGAATTGCTTCAGGGGCTCACACGCCCACAGGAACGAGAACACAGCTGGCATACACCTATTTTTCACAGTTTCTTGAGGTCACTGCTTAAGTTCAAACAATGGAAAGAACAGGCGAGTTAAAAGAAAAGCTCAGTGATAGTCTAGCTCACCCAGCCTCTGAAGAGCACGGCACCACAACCTGCTGAGCTTCTCCACGTTAGCCCACGCTTGATACAGTCCTATGCGGGTCACATGCTTTGACCAGCTACAAGGTAAATCTGTGCTATGAGAAATACTTTAAAATAAGGTATAAACAGAGGGAATAAGGAGTCATTCATTTGCTATAACTGATGCTTAAGCCAGGTCTGACTAAAATTACGGCCTGATTATTTTTTTCCAGGATTTCCTGGAATTTTCCAGGATTTATTCTCCTCTTCTTTACCTACTTCTGTCTTTATCCAGGACTGTCTATTTTAAAATATTCTCTTGTTCACCACTTTTTAAATGGCCTCGCAGAGATAAACACAACAGACCAAGGCATCTTTACACTTGTTTACCTCTTCCATTCGTTTTCAGTGTAAGCAGAAAACTTCAGCAACTTCAGAAAACATGCTCTTGGTTGGGGTATTCCCTGGCAGGATTGCAGTCATAATTGCAGGGAACGCTTTGAATTTTCTACATTTGATTTTATCTGTTTCATATGGCTGCACTTTACAAATGTGACTGATTGAACTTATTTGTGCCCTCCTTTAACGAGATCTTTGCTGATGCTGTAAGGTGCTTCAATCCTACTGCTGTGTGATGTGAAAAACTCCACAAGAGGGCACCAGATAGTTACCTAAAATACCAGCCAGGAGGCTACTGTGAAAAGCAGCTGCTTGCTTACAGATGCACATAGCATTAACCAAGCACGTCAGGTATACCTTCAGTATACAAACATCCAATGGCAAGTTCAGCGTTTCCATCTACACTTAGCCTGAAGTTTGCTGCTTCTGTTTCAGATCTCCAGGAGAGCTTGGATGCAGGTAGTGCCTCTATCTGCAAACGTTGCCCCACTTCTAATCTTACTGCCGTGCCGTCTTGGTGGCACACCCCTACAATATTGCTTAGAGCTCCAGGATGAGAGCTATGATTGCCAACTTTGTTTTCCAGGGCACAGCACAATTTTTTTTTACTACAAATGAAAAGCTCATCTGTGCAGGAGACGGCTTTATTATGGGGTAGTGTCAGTCTGTAGAGCTTTTCCCCCGAACACTACCACCTGCCATGCTTCCGAGGACTTTGGCCTTGTCTTTGCAAAGTACATGTAGTTATTGTAAAAAACTAATTCTAAACGTTTTGTGCAGAATTTCCCCTATGGAAAACCACATATGACAGGTGTTAATCACACATGCTTCCTTACCGCAGAGGACAGGACATTACAAACATGTTTGCTGAATAACCAATTAAAAAGTAAAAATGGTTTTATGATGTCCCTATTTCTGTTCAAATTACCTATGCTACGCACTGGAGCCAAATTATTTTGCATTTCTCTCTGCCCTGAGACTAATTAGATTCTTCTAAAAGTACGTGCAAAATCTCCTCAGTTATTTTGAGGAAATAAGATTAAAAAAAAATAAAAATAAACTAAATTATCTCTTTCCCCTCAATCCACTTGGTATAATGCAAAAGGTGAGTTAAATAGTAAACAAGGAGTTACAGGAAAAGCAGGTGTCACTTGATGCTTACCCTGGTTTCTGTCCTCTTTACTGCCCTTTTTGCAGAGAAAGGTGACTGCAGGAATAGCCACGATTTCACTAAAGGATTTCAAAAAGTCATGCAAAGCAAATTGACAAGACTCATTCGTAATTATTTTGAAACAACTGCTTGATTGCAGAAGCCCCTACATAGCACAGGAAAGAGAATTAGAAAACAGAAATTACGTCTGTTGGTTAAATCCTGAAAAAAAAAAGTTACTGGCAGCATGAAACACAGACGTGGTTGGAGATCCAAGTCCCAGTAAGAGGTTCTGGCACACTCCAGAACTGCCTGGATATATTGCTAGTGACTTGCTCTAAATATCTTAGGGGAACTTCTTTGTGAGAACACCAACAAACTCCAGTGCTTCAGCTGTGTGTTTTCTCTGCTTCCAACCCACACTGTGGAGATCAGCCCTAGTAATTTGGCACACGGAAAATAAAGTGGGCCTGAGTCATTCCACCCAGGAGTGGGAGTAGAGAAATTCCTGGCCCTGCATCCCCACTACACTTCTTTCTCTTGCAGGGGTGTTTTTCTCCTATTCTGTCTCACCCTTACTTAGAAACTGACTCACATTGCTGCTGCTTTTTGGCTTCTGGCTTCCTCCTTATCACCGTTCACGTAGCACAAGTAGTTGTGGGTGGTAACACACACTTTGCACCTTCAGAATTTTGTCTTCCAGATTTTGCCTTTCATTCACGCCTTAGCAAGTGAAAATTGCACTAGCACAAACTAGCCCTGGCCTCTAGCTGTGACACTAGTGGGAAACGTGCTGTGGGATGGCAGGACTTGGTCCCCCAGGAAGAGAAGAAAGGATTACAAATCCTTATTGCTTGTGTCTACAGGGGAACAGAAGAAGGTCAGTGTAGTTTGCCAGCCACACACACACTCTAATCTCCTTCAAAAGGGAACAAAAATGCTCAGTGGGAAAGTGAAGAACTCTCCCTGCCTGGGAGAATTAAGTCTTAGAGCAGCTACAATAGAGTGGAATTCTTCTGTTTTTGTTTCTAGATGTGTCCCTAACAGAAGACTCTGATTTAGCATTCAAAAGGAGCAGCATCTTATCTGTCTCCTAGTTACTTATAATAATTTACCACTCTTCTGTCCTTATCTCCTGGCCTGGGGTTTCTGGGAATGGAAGGGTATCCATTGACACTTTATCTTTTGTAGCCTGAATTTTGAGTAACCATTAGCTACACAGGACAGCTCAACCCGCACAACATCCCGCGAGTAGAAGGAAACCACGTGTGTTCAGCGCGTTGCTCTCACCGCTTCAAATAAGCTGGACAAGAGGAACTCTCTGCTATCAGAGATGAAATCACTAGCGAATCGAAGCCAAAAAGTTCACTGTACTCTGAAAGTACAGCTCAAAAGGGCAAGGAAGAAGGACCAGGCAGCTCCTTTCACTTGCTAGAGTCTACACCAGAACATAATAAGCTAGCACCAGTAAAGTCACACCTATGTTAGGGCACCTGAATGGCCATAAATACTGTCAGAAAGGTTCTACTTTGGGCAGATAAACAGCTTCTATCGATTTAGTTATGATTTTTGTTGGCAGCACATGCAAGAAAAAACAATTACTACCTTTGTAGTGGCTAAACAATATGTTCTGGATAAATTCAATTAATTACCTTCTCTTACCGTATTTAAGGGATAAAGGAAATGCCTAGATAAAGTTCCCAGCAAATGAAAATATTTTTAATAAGCTAATTACATGATTAAATAATTACTTTCTTTGTCTCCCTGCATTTCTACACCTGTTAATATACTGTCTTAAATATCAAGTTCAGAATTAATACCAGCCATTAAATGCATTCTACCCCACCCCAGAAGTCCAAATTAGGCATGTCTTTACACAGAGTACTTCTAATTATCCAGCTTTGTTATTTCAGTCAAATGTCTTAATCTGCCTTAAAGACATTTCACAAACTAAGGAGACAGAAAATGTCTACTCAAAGTATGAATATTCTGAAAGCATTGTGTAATTTCAAGCACCAACCCTAAGGCTACAGATTTTGTAAATATATCTTTTTCAGTCTAAGTGAGTTTGGGATTTTGCCTTTTGAAATATTTAAGAATCTGAATTTCATGTACTAACTTTCTTGTTTATATGGCCATTTCTGGAATTTGGAGGTTCACTATTTTGAACTATCTTTCATTTTTTAAATTGATAAAATCCTTTTATCACTGCCTGAAACTTCATTTTATGAAGTAGGAAATATTATCTTGCCTCTGCTCCTGAAGTTCTTGGCTAGTTTTCACTCCTGATTTTACTTTGCTGATATGATAACTTTCAGAAGCACACAGTTCAATCATGTTATGAAAACAGTGACTGCAAAGTACTAAATATTGCTGAATTACTACCAGTTACTGATACCACTGTCCTACTGTTATTCACCAGCCAGGGTTGCATGATTGTTTGTCTTGTACCTACACTAGAATGGCTCATGCCTGTACAACTACCAAAGCTGTTAGACTACATTGTCCATTAAGAATTGAGGTAATTTCTTCCTATTAAGAACTGAGAATATTTTTTTTCCTACATTCTCTCTCACCTTTGCCTTCTTATAAACTATCTGCACTAGAGAACTTGGCCTGATACTCACTATCAAAGCTGGTGAAAGATTTTATACTCCTGATTGCTCAAAGTCTGTTGCCATTCTGCACACTGCTTAAGAAGTGCACTGCAGTCCTGAGTTGATTAAGGCTATATTAGGGTCAGACACATCAACATATTTAGGATACATTGAAGAGGAAGACAGATCTTTGGCTCTTCCTAAACAAGATCCACTATGTTACTATCTGCTCCCATCTCTGCTACCCCTAGCTTATTCAGGACTTAAAAACCACTATTTTTAGAGATAACTTTCCGTCTTGGGTCACCATTGATTGCCCAAATGCTGGCTACGTACTGGTCTTGAGTGACTTTTTTGAAAGCAAGAGCTTTATAATTGTGGGGCCAGAATAGAGAAGGTCCTGCAGTGCCTCACACAAAACTTCTTTTCCAAAGGAATAAAGCAGATAGAATCCCTAATTTGTGCATTTTAATCCTTGAGATTCTGCTACAATTCCCATTTTTGCACATCACTTTTGTGAGTAGTTAATATGCCATGGTTTTCTCCTTCCCACTTATTTTTGTCTACAGGTCTCAAAATAAAGCCACTGTCTTTTCAAAGTTCTGAGAAATAAATTACTAGGGTATTATGTTTCCTATCAATCCTGGAAATTAATCTAGATTACAGCAGAGCTGACCTTTTCTGACACACATTGAATTATTTCCCATGCATAGACAAACAAGTGTCCAGAATGTGTGACCCGCTACTGAAACAGATAATAAACCTATGTCTCTGGATGTTAAGTACTGTTCAGTATAACCTACTACACCGTAGCAAGTATATCCAAAGTAACTCCTTACACTTCTCTTCAAGATGGCCATTCAAATGTTGCATGAAGTGACGTAACTCCAGCCTTGCTATGAAAGATACCCCCAGTCACTGATTGCTCTGGGTCTAGTAAACCCATCTACAACCAGACAGCCCTGCTTCAAACACGTCTGTATGAAAGTGAACTGTTACTTAAGGAAAGGGCTTAATTCCTGCCTTTACCGTACATTTGTGCTGCTCTTTTATGATCCAGCGAAGGGTTTTTCCTCTAGATTGCCACTGGATGTTTTCACTGGATTGTTACAGCTCTAGCATGAGGAGAAGCCACACTTCAGCAATGTCACATCACTTGATTTACGTGTGCCAGTGGTGCTTGTCAGTTCAGGATATCATTGTCAAGCAAATGTTTATTGTTAAGGCATCTTAATTCAGTGTTGAAGCTGGAATAAAGCTTCACGTGCAAGTATACAGAGTTTTCTTGTATCCTGAACTTCCTCTAGAATGTGATCTGCTCAGCACAGGTTGTTCTGTGGCAATCTTGTTTCATGTCCCTCCTTTACCATTCATAGTATCAAGCATTTTTTCATTGTTAACAAAAGATCAAGCAACTTGTTTGCCTCTGCTTTTATTGCAATGAATCTAATTTTTAAATTGTAGCAAAATGATCCATTCTGAGCCAGTGTTGGTTCAGAGGAACAACCTCAGTGACCTTTCTTCATTCCAGGTTTCTTTTTTTCCTGATTTGATCCTTTGTATACAATCTCTTGCCCTGTTTGGCAGGGGCAGCCAGCATGGGAGAAAGGATGATTTTACTAATGCTAGGGCAGACAAGTCTCTCAGCCTACCTGGGGCACCACCAATTGCCTTACCTTGTTTTACCAATCCACTGCCCATTTATTTTTCCCTCGTTATTATTTAGTTATACGCTCATTTCTCCTTAGTGTAATGCACCAGCAAAGTAACACACCAACGTGGACATTTCCTACCTGCTCCCACATTTTATATGTTATTTACAGTTCTCTGCCTCCAGACTTTGAAAATGGGAGTATTTTATTTTCCGTTTTCTTCTCTCTTTATACTAGTTTCTAAAAGGCAGTGAATGGGTGACCTTCAATCACTTTAACAGGTAATAAATATTATACCTGGAAGGAGGACATGGAAACAGCATGTCTCGGTTGACTGGAGTAATTTTCTGTACTATTATTTTGCTGCTACAAGGAGCAGAAGAAAAGTTTCCATTACACAAGGAACACTGGAAGCCACAAGCTGATGAAAGCTATCTCAGCTATCATGCAGCATGTTTTTTTCTACCTACTGCAGAGAAAGCTGCAAAGAACAAAAATGTTTACAAACACAAAGGCTTGAAATACAATATTATCCACATCCTAGGCTTTCTTGTCTGCACTGTGAGTGCAGAATCGCAGAATGATGGGATAATGTGGGCTGGAGGGGACCTCAGGAGGTCCCTGCCACCCTCCTGCTCAAAGCTTCTCAGCTCTGGGCTCAGACCAGGCTGCTCAGGGCTTGAGCCAGCTGGGTCTTGAAAACCTCCAAGGCTGGAGATGGCACAGCCTCTCTGGACAATCCGTGCCACCAATTTTGAGTTTTCCTCACATTCTGTCCAACTTCTCTCTCTCTCTTTTTTTTTTTTTCAATGGCTTCCCAGTTTGCTGCTGCCTTTCTTGTACTGTTGCCCCCAAACTGGACACACTACCTGGATATGATCAGTGCTGCCAGGGCTCTGCATGCTCCCCATTCCTACACTGAGCAGGATATTTGGTATGGAGCACATCTGTGCATCTGCACCACATATTTCCCCTGAACAGGACACCTTCTTCACGTCGATGTCTTGGCAGACAGACAACCTGCACTTGAAAAGTATTTGGTGTTGAGAACACTATGTTGCAGAGAAGATCCACAGTGCTGTTACTGAATGGTAAATATGATAAATATAAACCAAAACCAAATAAATATTCTTATAAATATGATACCTTAGATACCACCATCATAACTGGTTAACTGTGCTGAATTTCTTTTTGTCTCCCTTTGTGCCAACCATTCTTAAAAACACTTAGCGTTTGTTAATATATGTGCCACTGTATACTTCTGGATTTTACCAGATGCTTCCAACGCACCTCACACTCCATCTTCCTTTGGAGATCTGCTGTCCTTACAACTGTGTGCTTTCATTTTGCAAATCTTATTTTTACAACATTAAATTCATTTGGCTTTTTCATCTCAAAACAGTTTTACTAACAGTTGCATATTAACATGTGACTACTTCACTCACCCAAGTACTGCAGAACCTAAGCGAGTGAGGGAGTTTTCATCAAAGGATGCTTTCTGGTGTAACGATAGCTTGACTGAAGTCTTCCCTTCTTCATCACTGATGAACAGCTGAAACATAAGGAAAATTTCAGCCATTAATTCTAACTAGTTTCATTCTAAATAGAACTGATCAAAATCTTTTTTTTTTAATCTTTCTACACCATCTTTGAACTTTAAAGTTTAAAAAGCCCAACCTAGCTCACTTAATAAGAAAAAAAAATCTGAAAACCTATCAGGAACAAAGAGCACCGTTACATCCAGTCGTATCTGACTGCCTCTGAGATTTAGTGGAGAGATTTGATCACACTTTGAAAACAGAGATGTTATTGCTGACTACCTTATCAAGCACTTGTGAGGCTTTAATTATATAGGCTGCTGTGTAGGTCACTAGGAGTGCAGGGGAGTGAAAGCTACTGGGTAAAGAGTTTTTAGAACCAGCAGGAGTAACCTGGCTGGTGCCAGAATTTCTCAAAAATAAGAAGTTTTGTAAAGAGAGGACAAATCCAAGCCAGGACTTTACCTGTTAATATTCCAGTTGTGGAAATGTTAACTGTAACACTCCAGGAAAACTTAAAATGTTCAGTTAACGATGAGATCGGTAAAGGTCCGGTAAAAGACCCTGGGCTCATGAAAGCCTAATTTACCAAACATTAAAACACAAACACCTAATGCCTATTTCGCCTTCCTACCGCAGAGCAGATCCGAGACCCCCAGACCCACTGAACGAGCGCTTTAAAACGAACCGGAGCGCAGCGAGCGTTCCCTCAGCCCCCGGCCCGCACCGCCTCACGCCGGGCCCGGGGCGGGCAGCGGGGCCGCGGGCGGCTCTCCCGGTCCCTCCTGAGGGGACGGCGCGGGGTGACAGCGGGAGCAGCTCCGCCTGGCGCCGAG
>VXAA01005763.1:557205-601605 GCA_013399115.1 Anseranas semipalmata
CCCACGGCCGCCCTCAGCCCTGCCGGGGCCTGCGGGGCGCCCGGGGACGCGGCCGCCCGCCGCAGGGCTGGGAGCCTGGGGAGGGCAGCTGCGCGCAGCGCCGGATCGCAGCGGCGTGCCGTAGCGCCAGCCCGGAGAGGGGCATTGCCAAGCGCCTTCCTGGCAAGAGAGAGCCGACCAGCGGAGTCACGAGCCTTTGCTGTAATTTTATAAAGTGCTCCCGCTCGAGGTACGGTATTCAGTGCGTTTTATTGCTCTGCATGTGTCCTCTCTCCCAGTCTTTTGTTTCTCCCAAAGCCTGCGCGCATCGCCCGCCGTGCTGAACGGTATTTGCAAGGCACGGATGCTGATACACCGGCACGACCCAGCTGCTCTTGTGGAAATGTCATCGTTCCTGCACGGGGTGTCAGTGGGAGGAAGGCACTGGGGATGTGTCTCCGTCCACGCTCGCTCTCACTGCTTGCAAAATGAATCTAGCACCTGTTTCTTGCCAACTTTTACACTCTGTGTAGCTGGCCCTTCAAAATCATTTGCTTCCCTTGGCCCCATCCCACAGCATACTGTATGTATGAAACAAATGCTCTAAGCAGTATTCTTCTTCTGGGGATTCTGGTTAAGCTGTTTGCTTTTCAGGCTCTCTTCTACGGAAAATAACTGGATCAAGTGCCTAACTCCCTAGAAATCCAGACCATAACTAGTGGAGAAAGATGATTTCCAGTCAGATAAATCATAATCCAGTCGTGTTTGGAAGTGGTGATAACTCTGCCTGTGCAATAACTATGCATTGCAGGCAGACTTCTAAGGATTAAAGGAAATCGCTTGCATATGAAAAAAAAGTGTGATTGGTGTGCGGGTGAAATCATTTTTGCTTGGGGAAAATTCTTTAATCAAATATGTCATTCATTCAGTGACAAAGACTTGATTTGTTATAGGAGTTCCCTGAAGAGGTACTCTCATTTGTATTCATCTATGTTTTCATTAGAAACTTTTCTAATGAGATAATTTGACATTTTTCTACATCATGTCAAGCTCAGAGCTGGCGTTCAGCTTGTCAGCTAAGACAGAGGCGCTCGCTTTGAGAGTAGCAGGTATCGATAAGCAGTATCTTTTAACATTGAAAAATATCCTGATTTGAAGGATTAGCGTTGCCAGTTGTTTGGAGATAGGAGGGATTTTCACTGGACAGACGTTAGCGTTATCTGTGCTTTCAGGTAGTGAGTTTTGTGGCTCCGCCACGCTTTGGCGATGAGATTTAAATAAACTTAGGACTTCTTTAGAGGTTATTGGCTCTGTGAATTATTGTTTATGATGTTTAATAAATGCCTCATTCAGCTTCATAATAACAGTGGGACACAGATTTTGCCTTGGAGGAGGTTTTTAACTTCTTCGGTGGCTACAGTTTTGACCTTTGGTATCACAGCTTTGAAACACCAGCGCTGCTACAGTTGCCAAGAAAAGCACTGCCTGGCATGTCTTACCGTTTAAGTAACAGGCGAGCGCCAGCAAAATAAATTGCGTGAGGCTCCCTTTATCAATGACACTGTGTTTTAGGAAAGATGTATGGTAATACGTTGAGTAGAAAGACTCGCTTGGGCATCTTGGGTGACATGAGGAGAATTCTGGCATCTTTATCAAGAAATAGAAATACGGTTGGCATCTGTAGCACAGCTATCAGTTTAAACGTGAAATAGATGTTGGGATACGTGAATTTCTTCAACTTTCTTAAAATATTTCTCTTTCCCTTGCTTAAGAAAAAGTACATGAGGCAAAAAAATGTCATGGGGAAAAGGGAGCCTCAAAAATGAGGCGCAAGTCTGCAACTGTTCAGTTGGCTTTTTCTTAAAAGCAGCACTGGATCTGCTCTCAGTGAAGCACCAGTTTAAAGGACATGCATGAAAGAAGTATCAGAGTAATACTTGAATACCCTTTACCTATTTTTACTGACTAGAACAGCAGTTTAGTAATGATACCAACAGGAAAGAGATTGGAGAAGGGGTGTTGCTGAGTCTAAATTGGGTTCTGTTTGTTGGTGAAAATAACTGGCCTCTGAAGCTGACCTTAAATTCTTAATTTTCTGAGGAATGAGCAGAGTTCAGTATTATGGAGCTGTTTAGACTTGTTGCAGTGGAGAAGTATTTTAGGAATTATCCCTGTCTGCCTTCCCCCACTTGTGGATCGTGGAGCTCGCTTGCAAACAGCTGGGAGCGAGCAGCAGCGTTCTGCTAACTAATTAAAAACCTAATCCGTTCTTTACTCTTCACCTCTCAGGGATAAAATTAAACTATTTTGGATGATTACTGGATTTAAACTGTGTAAGTGTTGCTCCTGTAGTACTAGTCATAAAATACACAGTTTTATTTGAGAGAGACGTAAGTTGTTGTTAGCTGTCACCCAGCTTTAGAGGAAAGCTGCGTGCCCATGTAGCGGTTTTGTTTCTGTGTATTTTTATTGTAGGTGTTAAGTCAATCACGCATGAGATTCCTGGAATCTTTCCTTTTGTCTCTCAAATGTTGTGGCGGAGTTTATTTTCTGTTCATTAATAACCAGGTAGAGGAAGCCATCTTTTGTTCTTATTAAGAAAATTAGATAACTGTCAGTTGTGGTCTGGTAAGTGGGCGAGAAATTTTTGTGGCTAATGAACGTATTCCTGGAAGAATTGAAAACAAGCATGTTTCTTGGTCTGATATTCTCAAAATTTCTCCCACAATCTAAACTCATCGGAAAACTGCTACTTACTGCCATTTCTCACAATAAATGTGATGGTCAGTAGGTATGTTGTGTGCAGACGAGAAGGATAACAAAGCGGCGAACCCGATGTGATCGCAGTGGCTCAGGGAGAGCAGTACACCTGATTTACAGCATTTTGGCTTGAGCCTGTATGACGTTTCTTACAATTTTCTGAGAAGCAGCTCGGATCCTGTGGCACTGTAACAAAGCAGGCTGATAATCCAAGAAGCGGGTGAGCAGGCTTTTGTGTTTTCTGCTGCCAAAATTAAAAAAAAAATTTGGTTGCCCAATGGAACTGGAGGCAGGTCTGTGCTGGCTTCTAATGGTTCACAGCCTGGTGTGGTTGTTTCCCTGTGTGAGCACCTGGCTGTGATGGAGCCTTTTTTCTGCCTTCTCCCCCAAGGGAGAGGAGGCTGGGGCAGCCGCTGCGGTGGGGGGGAGCGGGAGTTAGAGCCCTCGGGAGTCCTCCTGCAAATGTAATGTGGAAGTAATATGTCAGTGCTGTAGCTCCTGTTTATTAGCATCATTTAAAGGTTACCCTCGTGTTTGCCGTTGAACAGAGCCCAGGTTTCAATGCTGACAGCGCCTGACACCGCCGCAGTTGTCACAAGGAACCTGGAAGCTCTGGCAGGAGTTTTTTCTCTGGGTAGGCACAGTGCTGCACTAAGTCTGCGCGGTCTGGAAGGTGAGATTCGGTCATTGTCACCACCAAAGCTGGGCTTACCTATTTATTGGGTAGAAAACAGCCGAGGTTTTGTTTTTTTTTCTTCCTGACTCTAGCTATAAAAGGGTTTTCTTTCAGCATAGTCATCAGTCAAGGACTACATATCTCCATGTTCCCAAATGTTTTTTTTAAAAAAAAAAAAAAAAAGGTAAGCAGAAGGCTAGTTTTCTAGAGACCTTACCTTTGCTGCTGAGCTTGTGGAGGTGGAGAACTTTGAATTGTAGTGTAGGTATGTTCATAGGATATCTTTTAAAACGTACGGCAGGCTAAAAGGCTAACAACGGGGCTATTGAAATCATCAAACTTACCCTTTAGTGACGGGGGCGGTCACTTCTCGCTTTCTTCAGCTGTTATTTCAGGGAGTCAGCAAGGAATTGGTTAGCCTCAAAAAATGTGCCAGCAGTGCTGTGAGGGTTAGAAGGCACTGTAAAAACGACAGCACTGGTTCTGAAGCGTAATTCTGTGGCCAGGGGGCACGCTCCAGGCTAGCAGGGTGCGTGCTGTTTTGATACGGTCACATGCGTGTAAAAGTGGTCTTACCACGCTATAGCTGTGCTACCATCATAATAAACACACATTTATCACTGCTTCGGTGTGAAAGTAAGGAAGTGCTTTTATTGCAAAGACTCACTCTATCCGTAATTCTGCTCATGCACCGTGCTTCTTTATTTGGTAAAACTAGGTGATGCATTAGGAAAGGGGAAGGAAATAGGTCTGATCCTAAGGCAGCGCGCATCATTCCTGTCTGTGTGTGTTTAGTTTATGTGACAGATTCAGCTTCTCCAGAGTTTGAAAGTTTGCTTCTGTTTGCTTCCAAAAGCCATCAATCCTTTATCCCCCCTATTCTGGTCTGATACAGCGCCGAAACAAATTTTAGGCAGGGAAAGAGTCACTTGGCCTTTCTCCTTCACAGGTGGTTGTTAATTTTGAAGTCTACGGTTGATTTAGCTCTAAGAGGTTAAGAGCTTCATTTTTGAAACTCACGTGGGCAGCCACGCGCACTATATACCGTAGCATGCTTCATAATATGAGAAACTTTGCATGAAATTTAACAAATAACAGAGGAAGCGGCCACTCTACTCACTCCCCCTCAAGAGTTCTACTTAATAGTAGTACTTCACAGGGCTAAATACACCTTGGTCGTGGCTATTTTCCTTTTTATATCCGTTGTTGGCAAAGGTCTTTGGCACATTTGATGTCTTCGAGGTCGAGCGCTTGTCTGATTTATTGGCCCCCATCAGCAGCAAAAAGGGATTGTTCCTGCAGCGGCTTCGTTTGCGCTGCTGGCAGGAGGCATCGCTGTTAGGTGGCATCGTGGTACTCGCTTTGGACAGGATACAGATGGTCTGTGCTGGGTAAGTACCAGTTTGTTGTAGCTGTAATGATTAAAATAATCTTACTGCCTGCTGCATTAGAACAGTGGGCCACGTGGGTTTTGGTGTTTTTTCTTTTTTTTTTTTTTGTACTAAAATGGAAAAGCTTTTTACTTAATCTCTCTGAGATTTAAAACAAAACAAACAACAAACAGCATTAAGCTTTTTAGTTTAGGAATAGCCTGGCTTTGAAATGTGATGACTTTGAGCATTTGTAGGTATGACAGCCAGGGGAATGTGTGTGTCCCTGTGAATTCTGGACTACCTGGAGGCAACGAATGTGGTGCAGAGAGAGCTCTGCGGAAATGGTGTGGTAATCTTGTGTGCTGCAGTGTTTGTACCTCAGGAGGGTGTAAAACAGAACTGTGAATAATATTAACAGTAAGGATTTAGGGTATGGGCCAATAATGGGGTGATCCGGGAGGCAGCATGAAATGGCCGCTGATGCCCTTGGCAGGGAATATAGAACCCATTAGAATAAATTGGAATTGAGAATGACCAAAAAATGTGATTTATTACTTTTTTTTTAATGCTCTTGGCATCTAACATAGGAGGCTTGTCTCTCACTTTTGGTCACTTCTACTAGCATTAGGTTCACCAGCTTATTCCATAGGTGTAAATGTGCATAGCAGATGGTTTGTATGAGGTCATAGCACAAATGTTTCCTAAGGCCAGGATGAGCAGCTTGACGGCCAGATTGGAAGCGCAGCTAAATTCCGTGGATCAATTCATTGCAGCGCCAGTAGATTGTGAGTGGCAATTAAGTGGCAGATTCCATGTCTTAAGGCATGATCGGTGAAGAAGCGGTAAAAGACCATGCGCTAGCAAGGTGCTGTATTGCAGAAGCGCCGGTATTTCCCCTCCTCTGTCAGATGTCAGCTGGCAGGGAGCCTGCTGCAGGTTTCATAAGGACAGTATCGCGTGTTACTGGGCTTTTAAGGAGGGGTCAGTTTTAATGTTGAAGAGAAATGCCTGTTGAGTTTATGGGGCAGGTTACGGGAGGATGGGCGTTTGGGACTAGTTATCCAGAAAACTAAAAACTCGGAATGAGTGATTGTGGGGAACAGTCATAATGGGAGAACTTCTGTCGTGCTGTCGACGGCGGAGGCTGCTGAACTGTGCCCCTGCCTCAGGCTTCTCCGCATTCCTCAGCTTTATCGGCTGTTTTGGGATGTTTTTGAGTCTGGGGTCTTGAATGAATTATACAACTTTTTTCTTTCTCCTTGATGGCAGTGCTGTGCGGCAGAAATGAGGCATCTGCTAGGTGCTCCGTACAGACTGACAAACTTTGTGTTTTTTTTGTTTGTTTGTTTGTTTGACCATCTGAAAATGTAGAGCTTCATAATATTTGCTTTGGGAATGGACGTCGCTTCCCTACATTATACTGAGTGCCATGAAACAACTTCTCATGTGGTCCAATCTCTTCCTGATTAAAACTTTGTTATTGAAAGTAATGGGATTAGAGGGAAAAGTGTGAATCTTTCTAGGGTGACCTTTCCAGTAGATTCCAATGAGCTTCACAATTTTGAGAAATCTGGGCTCAATTTTAAGTGGCAAGTGAGAGAATCTGACAAAATGTCCTGAAGATCATGCGCTTTCAAGCAAACTGTAGAAGTGCATACTTGTAACTTAGAAAATATATTGTGTCGCCACTATGTTATAAATAAATGGAGAATATGTTATATTTTCCATACAAAGCAGGCTGCTTTTCTATTTTAGATGTAGAACTCAGCAAAACCTGGAGTGTGGGGAACATCCGACACTCATATATGTACAAATAATTTTATTATAAAAATAACTTCTTCATTATGCCAGCTGATTGCTCTATAACATTCAAAGGGAGCTGCATGTATCCATCTGAAAGTAAAATTTGGTTTTTATTTTAAAATTAGTTTTTCTGTTTTTATTATAGGTATGTTGTTTTCTTGGCTATGGTGGGACATGATTGATGTAATTGATAAAAACACTTGAATGGTAATCTCTTTATTTACTTCTGTAAATAAATTAAGAAAATAGGATGGCAAGGAACCAGATGGATTTCCAGGTTTGTTTCTTAAGAATGGCTTACAGAACCCCTTAAAAGTGGATTTGGGGAAGAGAGTGATACCAAGGAGAGGCGGCACTTAACTACGTGAGTGCCTCGTGGCCGGTAGCTCTCCTAAGGTGCAGGTTGTCTCATCTGTCTTCAAGCGCTCGTAACTGTGGTCTTGTGCCATTATTCGGTTCTCTGGGGAGGAGTGTCAGGGCAGCAGTCGAATGTTGCGGTGCAGGTGGATGGGGTTTTGTTCTGGGCTGCCATCATCTTGGCTCCTGCAGTAGGGTTTGAAGAGAGCTGGAAGAGCAGAGGTGCTGGGTAGGGCTGGAGTGATGCGGCTGGCTTTTAGCGCACATTGCTGAAATGCAATTCGGGATCCAAGGATGATGGTCTGACAAAAATCTGATTGCTTTCTTATTTCCCAGCAGTGCTGTTGTCCATTGAGTTACTGGTGTGCTGCTTTCATCCTTTTCACGGAGCATATAAAAATGAGCTATGGCTTCTCTTCTCCCTTGCTTTTTTCTAATCCAGTGTTTCTGCCCTACAAGTAGAGTGCAAAGATATGCTTGTTTGCAAGCTGGTGCATCTTAAGGGTGGAAAGCATGGTGTAAGTACTTGTTAGTTGTTATCAGATCTGACTTCTGGAGCATGTAATTGCTATTTGAAGTTTCAGCTCATAGTTAGTATTAATTTGGCATCTTTAATAGTCTTTTAATTGGCTCTGATTGTGTTTTGCAGATGATAGAATTCTAGTTAATGTCTACAAAAGTATTTTTTTAAACAGTGGCTTTGTGTAAGCGTTGCTAACCATTCATTTTTAAATGTCTTGGGCATTTACAAAGGAGCTCACGTTACTCTAGAGTATTAGCTGATAAAGTGCCTGGTAATAATTCTGAAACTAGCCCATGAATGACCTTTTTAGGTGTTTTCTGATAGTAGCTGAAACTATTTACTTGATAACATTTGTTTTGTAATCTGTAGGTGCCTTTTAATTTTTTTTTCAAATTCTGATCCTCATGAATTTGCAGATTGACTGCTAATCCATCACCATGTACAGCTCTTTTCTAACAGTTACAGATTTTAAATTCTGGCAGATACCATAACTCAAGGAGAGGGCCGCTTTTGTCAAAAACCAAGGCGTTTTTGTGTGCTGCTGGCCAGTTAAAATGCATGTACAGGGGAGAGAAACTGTATTCTTGGAAAACATCTGTATGGTGTTATGGGGCTTATTCTTCATTTTAGACGAAAATACCCCCGTGTGATTTTTTTTCTGCTGATTTATTCCATAAGTTCTCAGAAAATATTTAAGGAAAGTGTTCTTTTGCTTAAAAATGCAGTTATATTGTGTTTACAGAGGAAACTCCAGCGTTTAGCAGACTTAGTGGTTATTTTCTATAACACCAGCACCTGAAGGCTCAGTGCCCACGTTGCTGTTTTTATACAAAGCGTAGTACCTCCGTTTGAGCTGTGTGAAGGCAGCATGGTCCCAGGAAAGCCTTCTGATATTTTTTTGTTTCTTGTGCGAGGTGTGTGCGGGCAGGTTGGGGCAGGAGAGGCTCCTGTTGAGGTTTCCTCAGCTCTCGGAGGGCCGTGCGTGACTGACTGGCGGTGCCTGCCATCGGCTTCTCTTGGCTGTGGCGCTTTCTGTACAGCAAAATTAAGCATACATTTCTCCTAACCCTATAACTGGAATAATGTGGCTTGGAAGGGACCTCCAGAGGTCATCTGTGCCTTTCTCCTGCTGGAAGCAGGGCCAGTTAGATCAGGTTGCTCAGGACCACATCCAGTTGAGTTTGACAGTTGAGTTATCCAGGCAACCCTGGCATACGTACAGATGGGGGACGGGAGGCTGGAGAGCAGCCCTGTGGGAAGGGATCTGGGGGCTCTGGCTGACTGCAAGCCTAACACGAGCCAGCAGCGTGCCCTGGCAGCCAGGAGGGCCAGCCGTGCCCTGGGCTGCCTCAGGCAGGGATTGTCCCGCTCTGCTCTGCGCCGCTGCGGCCTCGCCTCGAGTGCTGTGTGCAGGGTTGGGTGCCACAGTGTAAGAAGGGCATAAATCTGTTAGGGAGTGTCCAAAGGAGGGCTACGAAGGTGGTGAAGGCTCTAGAGGGGAAGACGTGTGAGGACTGGCTGAGGTCCCTTGGTTTGTTCAGCCAGGAGAAGAGGAGGCTGAGGGGAGGCCTCATGGCGGCCTGCAGCTTCCTCACGAGGGGAGCGCAGGGGCAGGCGCTGAGCTCTGCTCTCTGGTGACAGTGACAGGACCCGAGGGAACGGCATGGAGCTGTGACAGGGGAGGGTCAGGCTGGGTGTTAGGAAAAGGCTCTTCACTGAGGGGTGGTCGGGCACTGGCACAGGCTGCCCAGGGCAGTGGTCATGGCACCGAGCCTGCCGGAGTTCAAGAAGTGTTTGGACAACGCTCTCAGACACATGGTCTGATTGTTGGGTGGTCCTGTGTGGAGCCAGGGGTTGGACTTGGTGATCCTTGTGGGTCCCTTCCAGCTCGGGGTATTCTGTGATCTGAACATGAATTGATGAGCTTGTATTTGTGGTTAGCATAGATAAGGACTGATTGTGTCAAGAGAAGATGACAGTACGCATAGCTGGTATAATATTGAATTCAATTTGCAAATAGAAAGAAGTGAAAACCTTCCCAGTGAGGGACGTTGTGACATTGAAAGTTGATATTGAGAGGACAAGAACTGATAGCTGAATGAACTAAATGCTTCAGTAAGAGATTCCTCTCTTAAGCTTATCCCCTTTTGAGATCAGCATAGAATTATAGTGAATGCAATATAAACATTAGGAGGGAGACTTGCAGGAGTGGTGACAATGTGGATAAACAAGCAGAAGAGGAAGAGGGGGCACAGACGAATGCGGTGACATACTTGTTCAGGATCATTGAGCAGTTAATTTCAGAGCTGGGAACAAAATGAGCTCCAGGCCAGAACTGGATTCGGCTGTCTCCTGGGGATTTTGAGATCCAGAGATGAGAGAAAAAAGAAAAAAAAAAAAATCAGAATGCTGTGAACACTTTTATACCTGAAATCTTACTTAGAATCATTTTTGTTGTTGTTGTTGCTGTGGTTTTGGTTTGTTTTGTTTTTGAAAATACATGCTGGATTGTACTCTAGGACTAGTTGTAGTTGTCCTAGATTACAACTGACTGTAAAGCAATCTGAGCTGCCAGTGAACTCTACAGAAGATTAATTCCATCAAATAGTGTGTCCTTCCAGAAATATATATATATTTTTTCAAATCAAGCTCCTAGCCAGGAAGTAAAAGCAGGAAAAAGAAAATCAGACTGCTTCAATTGGTTAAATGGAAATAAACAAATGAATTTAATTTCTTGTATGGAATACTTGGTCCAAATAGGCAATTTGTCCCTGATACTAGTTACAGTATCAGAGAGCGTAAAGTGTAAAAGTCTAATCCCATTAAGCTTCTAAAGTAACTGGACTATGATGCCTATTTATTTAAAAAAAAAAAAATCTTGTTTAAAAAAAATCAGAAGGGTCGAAGATGCTGTTGAACTTGGCATGCTGAATAGTGGTCTGACTCTTACTATTTTAAGTCTAAATATTTAACTTCTGAAATTTGGAACAGAAATTAGTGGATTTTTTATAACAGGTTTAATACTACTATGTGTATATTTATTTAAGAGCCTGATTTTATTTTATTTATTTATTTTCCCTCAAAAGTGTGTGTTGATCAGAGTTTTGGAAATGAATGCACTGGTCTGTGTGAAGCAGCAGCCGGCACCACTACGGCCACACCTGCGCTGGGTCTGCGGGCTGCTGCTCCAGCTGCTCGGTACCGTTCCACCCCTTCCCACACCCCGAGGTGTGCTGATGCTCTCCAGCCTCTGCCTGGGCTAAAATAGGCACTGGTATGTGTTTCAGAGGGTTCAGCTTGGGAGGGATCTCTGAATGTCATCCCATACGGTCCCTGCTTAAAGCAGGACCAACACTGAGGTTAGTTCCAAGCTGGAGACAACATGATCTTGAATTCTCACACGTGAGAAATGTTGTCAGTTTAAGAAATAAGGCTAAGGACTTGGTGAGGCTCCCTTGTGGCCAGAACAGCGTGTCTGGCGGCAGCTCTGAGTGGTCGAAAATGCACGTTTTGCCAGTTGCGTTTTGTCTTTACTGGGCAGTTTCAGGAATGGGATATGCGAATGCCTGACCTACTGTGACTCACGACTGTGTTGGAGCAAATAATTAAGTGTATTTCAGTATAAGAGCTTGTACAGTGCGTGTGATGTGTGGCAAGCAAGGATGTTGCTCTACTGGAGTTATTTCTAAGCACATGGTAAGGACTCTGTGGCACGAATTGCCTGGTCGGTAAGCAGGCAGAGGATGAGTGGCTTTTCGGATGGGGTCTTTTGTATTGTGTTTTGGTTTTTTCTTTTCCCCATAACTCTCTGCCTGTTTTTCAGCACTTCAGGAACAAAACTATTTTGTTGTGTTTTTTAAACCCCAGCCACTTGTCTTCAAATTAGTTGTGGAAAATAGGCTGCAGATGGATGAGCACAAAGAGCAAGATTGCGTAAGCCCTGTTTTCCAAGGACATCGGGCTTAAATAGCAAGTCTTTCAAATGGAGCAATGCGGTGCTCTTACTGGCACTGGCGGGCTCATCTTCTGCCTTTCAACTCGGGATTGAGCCTGGTTGTAGAAAACCAACAAAAACTTTCTGAAACTCCTTAAGAATAGCACAGGTGGGTTTTGTTTTGTTTTTAATACTCTGCAATGCAGAGAACAGAGAAACCCTTTGGGTACAAATAAATTAAAATGGACGTGTTCTGTAATCTTCAGCAATCTCCCTGATTTATCTTCCAGTTTTCTTATGTAAAAGACATGAAGCAACTAGGCAAATTTTATGACTCAATAGAATAATATTTACTAGATGTTAGCTTGTTTGTCTTTGTTTTCAAATGCTGTTTGGAACCGGGGTTGACAGGAAATCAAACCTGAAGAGATTCATCGCGTTTCTGGTTCTCACGTTTGTAATCCTTTCTTTTGGTTCTCTTGGTTGTCCCTTGCTTTGCTACTGACAGGTGTCCATGCTCTGTAATTGCAAAGTTTGTGCCTCAGAGTCTTCTTGTGCCTGCAGATTGAGTCAGTCTGGAATACTGCAGGTGTCCTTGTAATTTTTTTGTTCTTGTAATGACTGGCAGGAGCAGCCCCCTGGCTACAGCATAAATCACACAACTAGTCCTCGTTAGCACTATGAGAAAGGTGTTTAATCCGCCTACACAAATGGGGCTTCTCCCCCTCTTATCACCCCATTGTCGTGTGACCAGTTGCTTTCTTCTTATATCCAGCGGGTATAGAAAAGTCATGAAGGTAAAAATAAAAAAAAGATAAGTATAAATTTGTGGTGTGTTAGAAATTTTTTTCAAAACTAATGATGAAAAAGGCTCACAGGGTGTATGTGTCTGCACTTTGTTCCCAGCACCAGACCTCTGAAGATCCCATCTTCCTCGTTTATAAAGTGAGAAAGATGTGAAATGTTGAATAGCTGAAAACTTAAATAGATATTGTTGTGATGAAATCTGCTTCGTATTTTGAGTTGAAAAATGAGTACGAGAACGTTGTTATGTAAGACTTAATTTAAAAAAAAAAAAGCTGAAAGGGATGCAGATGGATAGTGAACTATGTCAGTGAAAATCCCACTGATCTCAAGAAGTTGAGATTTCAGTGAAATAAATTTCCAGACTTAAGAATAAATATGAGTTTGGTATTTATTCTGTATCTTTTCTCCCCTTGCCAGCAGCAGTTAAAAAGCCTGCTGTTCCTTTTCTCTAGAAACGTTCCACTTCACGTTTTTCACTCTGAACAAAGCATCAATAACAACAACAACAAACTTTCTTTGGCTCACCGAAGACCTTTTTCTTGGCTTTTTAGCTTTAGGAAGGATCAGCTGGTCTGGTCTGCACCAGTCAGGATTTCTCTTAGTTTTGTTGCTGCATCAAATCCCGTAGTGATGGACTGCCTTCAAAGAAAACCGAACTAAGGAGCAATCTCTGTGCTGTCGCTGAGGCTGTGAACCTCTTGGCACAGACCAGCCCCAAGGAGCCCTTCTGCGGGATTCGCCTCCGCGCCAGGTGAGGAGGGCTGGAGCTCAGCCGCGCAGCCAGCACAAGAGCAAAGGGAACGGCGAAGTCCAGCACAGTCGTGCCTTGTCATGAGCCTTGTCATGAGCCTTGTCATGAGCCTTGTCATGAGCCTTGTCTTCTTCTGGAGACCAGCAGGTTAAATGATACCGGAATGTGAACTGGGCACTGCAGTTTGGGATGTGCTGTCAAAATGGCTACTGGTACGGAGCGCTTGCTTAGTTAAAGCAGACATCAGCATAGTTGCCTACCTACTAGCTGTTAATCCTGAGGGCACGGGGCCACTGCCATCTCCTCCAGCTTGGTTGTAAGTTGGGAGTCAGCTAATGGAGAGCTTTTTCCTACCTCCCTTCCCAAAGCGAGCGGAGGAGATGACTCGGTGAGGAACATAACCAGCGAGCCAGCTCTTTAGAGATGATTCTGAGACTGCTACTTGATACGTGGTGCTATTGCGTGGTCAGTGCAATTGTAGGTCAAAATGGGGACTTTGATCCTTGACAGTGGTGCCAGCTGTTGATGCTGCTGTGTTAGGTTTCAGATTGGATCACGTTTCTTCTCACAGCTGATGTCCAGCAGTGTCATCAGGAAAAGAAGTCAAACCTCATTCAAATGCATTGTTCAGGCCCAGTACAGATCTGGAAACAGATTATAAAACATGCACAGGAGCAGGAGAAATGCTAAGGAGGCTCCTCTGTTGGTCATCAAACAGGTGAAAAACTCCTGCAGTGTGATGCGATTATTTATGGATTGATTTTGCTTTTCAGCCTGTTTGAATTGACCGTGTTTCCACTGTTCCTCTGATTTTGTCTTTGTATGTACCAGTGGCAGCGGAGGTGTTTGCTAGTGACCGGGAGGACTGTGTGGATCTCTCCAGCTTTCAGCTAGCTTTAAGGCTGGTGTTTTTCCCTCTTCAGATTTGAAAGCGCTATCACTGCAGACCTTGGGGTGGGAATTAAGCACTCTGCATCTCAGATTAGAAGCTTTTAGAATGAAGCTGATCAATTATGTATGGTGACACTTGTACCATGCCTTCTGCAGTGTAGCCTCCGGCGTGCTGCAGCGTGAGTGATAACGTTAATATACTCGTTCCCAGACTGATAGTTTTGCTGACAATCTGGCACCAGAACAGCCGTTGTGGTAGCAAGCATGAGCACGCGCGTTTAGGCGAGATGGTACCTGTGGGCCACTTCAACGAGCTCTTCACGGTGGTGGAGCTGCGTAACGGTGGAGCAGGCTCTTCTGTGAAGTCCCGGTAAGTCCAGGCTCTCCGACGGGTCTGAAGCTGCTGCAGCCCGACTGTGTGCTTCAGCAGATTTGGGGAGGGATGTGAACGTTTAGCAGCTTTGTGAATTTCAGTAGTTGAGATGATAGTTAATGAAGAATGTCAGCTTTAAAAGCACTCGAGAGTGCTTAATCCAGTGCAAGCACAGAATAATAATGTTGGATCCCTGTTAGAACAACTGACTGGCAACAACACAACAAAAATCCTTACTCTGAAGGACGTCTTCTTGTATACCTGGAATTACTCTAAATAATAGTGGAAATTCGGTCGCAGAGAAATATTTCCTTTGTTTGCCGCTAGCACACTTTTCGACATTGCTTCTTCGCTGAGATGTGTTACTTACTACCATAATTAAATTCATATCTGTGAGTATTTTAAGCAAAATGCCAGAATCTTTGCCAGGACGGTGCGGTGCTTGGCCAGACGTGGAGCTGGCGGTCTGCAGCTGGGTGGTGCTGGCTTGAGGTAAGGTGCTCACGGCAGCTCTCGTTTCTCTGATCCACACGGAGCAGCGTGTCTCTTGTAACAAGGAAACTGTAGTTTTAGGGCACAGTATTTATATAGTAAAAATTGGAGTTGGCGGTCTGTCATCTCCTAATTTTATTTTTTATTTTTGACCCTTCAGACCCTTGTTACTTATTAGACGTAATAATGATCATGTCTACTTTATGTCAGGCTTTTTTTTTTTTTTCCCTGTTTTTTTATAAGGTGGAAAAACTAATTTCTGGGCCCAGAGAAGAACAGATGCAATAATCTTCACTGCACTGCTTTTCTTGCTCTTCCTGCAACAATTAATTAAAGCTTATAAAGTAACCTTGTTCTCCAGAGAGGTTGACTCTTTTCATGTAGAACTTGATGAATTTGGAACTAGATTATAATGTACCTGGTGGATGCAAATAGAATCTGCATTTGGCTGCTGATTTGAAGGGTCTGGAAATAGAGATTTAAAAAAAAAAATAGTGATAAAACAAAGGAAGAAATTGCTTCTGCTTTCTCCACCAAGTAGAAATGTCTGCTACTACAATCTTGCCTCTTACATGGTTACTTTTTTTTGCCCCCTTTTTTTCCCCAAATGTACAACACAGTCTAGGATAAGCTTTCCTGATTTAAGGCAGGCATTTATAGAGAGATGGGGAGGATCGTCCCATCTCCCCCAATGTGAAAGTATTTTCTGTTCAGAAACATCACTTTCTTCTGTTGTTTTGAGAGCTGACTTCCTTCGGCATGAATGCAGTGAACGCGTGTACTAGTTTCACTTCATCACATACAGTAATCCCAGGATCTGATGGGAAGTGTTCAGTTTTCTTTAAGCCTGATTGGGAAACCCCAGCGATGCCTTTCCAGGAAGAAAAAGAAAGGCGTAGGGTGCTTCCAGGGGACACGTTCAGTGTGTATAATTTTTGAACTTCCACTCTGTTAGGAACTAAACTGACTCGACCCGTCTGCGTGTGTGGGTGCGTCTCTTGCTTGTCTTGGGTAAAAGCTGCAAATGCCACCTGCCGTGTGAAACGTTCACACCACGTAGCCCAAGCTTTGTGGCCTTCAGGTCTGTGTCACTTCTATTTAACAACCTTAATTGATTTTTGCAAAGCGTTCATGGCTGAGTAACTCCCTCGATTCCTTCTGGAGTGGTGCAGTGCATGGGGTTATCCTTGTCCAGCACAGGGGAGTCTGGTACCTGGATGTGTTCCCGCTGTACTGCTGCTTTGTTGGCACAGGGGCCACTGGCTCCAAAGGGACCCTGGAGGAAAGTCTGCGTGGGAGAGGGAGAGCTGCTCTTGGAGCCAGACGTACCTGACCGTGCCATTTGTTCTCTTTTCTGTTCCCAGCCATGTCTCAAGCTGTGCAGACCAACGGAACGCAACCTTTAAGCAAAACTTGGGAGCTCAGTTTGTACGAGCTGCAAAGAACGCCTCAGGTAATGTGTGCTGAAGAGCTGG
Source organism: Anseranas semipalmata (assembly GCA_013399115.1). Lineage (NCBI taxonomy): Eukaryota > Metazoa > Chordata > Aves > Anseriformes > Anseranatidae > Anseranas > Anseranas semipalmata. Next base: position 573,400 of record VXAA01005763.1, read on the forward strand.
CCTTTGTGGCAGGGCTTTTTCTTTATTTTATGCCTGTTAGAACTTGATGTTTAAGACTTTCCTTCAGGAGTGTTAACTGCCTGTTTTAAATGATAGCATATTTTTAAAAAACTCCTCCCAAAACAAAACCTCTCTCAGAATATTAGAAAACTGTACTGATGTTTGATCTTTCTGTCTTTTTCATTCCCTTAGCAATAGAGGGGTGTGTGCTTGATGTGGCTGTGTATGTCTCTTGTTTCGTCTTTCTATTTTTTTTTTTAAAAGAATAGTAAAACATGCAGTCTCTGTGAGGAAGTTACTAAATTTCATTAAAGAACTTTTACTTTATTTTACACTAGGAAGCAATCACTGATGGCTTGGAAATAGTGGTGTCACCCAGGAGCCTGCACAGTGAACTGATGTGTCCCATTTGTTTGGATATGTTAAAAAACACCATGACGACAAAAGAATGTTTGCATCGTTTCTGTGCTGACTGTATCATTACAGCCCTCAGGAGCGGGTATGGAAATACCGTTACAGGGAGCAGGGATTTCGCTTCAGATGAAAATGTGATCAAGGAAATCCTTTAAATCCTGGGTGCTGATGAGTAACAGTTACGTGCCTGCGCACTGCACGTTTCGGAATGGGTAGCACACCTTTCATGTTTCATTCCCTTGTGTTCAGCCACCTGTGGCAGACCAGATCAGGCCTTCTACAGATAGGGAAAATTATCCCATAACTTTGTTTCTTACAAGGAGCTGAAAAACATCCAAGCTTAATGGAAACAACCTACGCTAGAGTACAAATAATTGTTCTTGTACTCTTCAATTACAAGTTCATATTTTCTCAAAAGCAATAGAATTCTGAAGTAACCAACAGCAGTTAAGCCAGTGATTTAAGTGTCTATTTCTGACAATGGCAATTACTTGTCTTCAGAGGTCACACTTAATTTGCTGTGCTTGTGGAAATTCTGATGGGCGGTTAGCAAAAATACTCTTGTCATTAGAGAAACAAGAAAACTGTCCTCAGTAAAGAAATCAATGGAGTTTCCATTATTGAGGCCTCTTCCTTTTACAGGGGGGGGAAAAAGTCATGTGAACCTGACATATTAGTTAAATTAGAACAAAATGGTACAATGGACAAGACTGTGTTTTAGTTCTCCCATTAATTAGTGCTTGAACTCTAGCATGGATTCCTTAATCTTTGTTTCATCCTGCTGTTACATCCTTTCGGAGTCCTCTGAAGGATTGTGCTGTCAGTGTAATTTCCGTGAGAAGTGCATCTTTTCTGGTGAAAATCCAGGGAGAGGGTTAAGGGAAGAAACAGTTTGCAGCGTAGAACTTTTGAGTCCTTCAGTCTAAATACAGTTTGCTTAAACACACTTTAAATAAACACACTTTAAAAATTGAAGCAAGGAGATGCGTGGGGTTTTTTGTTTGGTTTAAATATCTTGTACTACCTGATCTGTCAAAAGATAGAAGCCCCATTCCAGGTTTACTGTAAGCATTGAGTCATGGTGAGCGCTTTCTCTAAGAATTGCAGCATTAGGGCAGACTTTTGTTATTGCCAGAGACTTAGTATTGTTTTCACTCCGTATTCATATCTAGCAACAAAGAATGTCCCACATGTCGTAAGAAGCTAGTGTCAAAAAGATCACTGCGACCAGATCCCAATTTTGATGCTCTCATCAGTAAAATTTATCCAAGCCGTGATGAATATGAAGCTCACCAGGAGAGAGTGCTAGCAAGAATCAGCAAACACAATAACCAGCAAGCTTTAAGTCACAGCATTGAGGAAGGATTGAAGATTCAGGCCATGAACAGGTATGTAAGGACGTAGTTTGTCCTGATGTTGCTTTGTCTGCCTTAACACTAAAAATGCACCACGCGTCCTCACTGCCTGTGTAGCAAGAGATTCCTCTCTTCTCCCGGAAGGCTGCCAAAATAACTTTTAACTGTTGTCTATGAAGAGAAAACTTTGTATCACTCCCTGCAACTTCTGTGGCAGCCAGATGTTGTTTTACCAAATTACAGGTGTCATGTCTTTAATAATAGGCTGTAATACAATGGATCCTGTACCAATATTGCTGTTACATCCAAACCAATGCATGTAATGCCAGGACAAAGGTTTTAGTTGCAGCTTAATCCCAAGGCTGGAATGTGTGGTGTTTACACAGTCTTGGAATTCCATGTGTGCATTTAAACCTGACAACCAGTTGGGAAGGAGTCCCCAAACCTGGCTGTGGTAAAGTGTGATAAGATTTTTGTTTGGCTGTATTTTTGTTCTAACTCACATATGGATTCATATTTAGATTAAAATGATGGTCTGGTTTGCATAAAGAGTAAAAATAACTGAATGGAGTTGAAAACGATCTTAGAACATGCTTAAAATGTGTTTGAGGGATAGGGGAAAATCTGAAGTCTTGTATATGGGTATCTTTTTATAAGAATGATTTTTTTCTTTAAACATCTCAGAAAAGTTTACTGCTTGTGCATGTATATGCTTTGTGGTATGTCACCCATGTCTGACTTCTGGCACGATGGAGACAGGGAGAGGGAGGAGCTGTACAGGTCACTGTACACGTTGTACACGTACAACACGGGCCTGAACGTTGGGTGAGTTCCGAGGGCGGATTTGCATTCATTTCTACCTAATTATCATCAGGTTACAGAGGGGCAAGAAGCAACAGATCGAGAATGGCAGTGGAGCAGAAGATAACGGTGACAGTTCACACTGCAGCAATGCCTCCACACACAGCAATCAGGAAGCAGGGCCTAGTAATAAGAGGACCAAAACATCAGATGATTCTGGGCTAGAACTGGACAATAACAACACAACTGTGGCCATAGACCCTGTAATGGATGGTGCTAGTGAAATAGAATTAGTCTTCAGGCCTCATCCTACCCTCATGGAGAACGATGACAGTGCACAGACAAGGTAAATGTCTTCTTTTCCTCTTCAGGTACTCTGCTGTTATTTTCCGTCGCTTTTGTTTTCTTGTCTATGACTTCTTGGGGATTTTTAAAATCAATTTGCTTCGGTCGTCCCACCTCCTGTCTAACCATATGTATCCTTTCCATTGCACATCAGGTAGATGGTACTGCTCAACTACTGTCAAAAATAGTGTCACAGTAACAATCTGTTTTAAGCCTTTGATCAGAGACAAAGGTGGTTTTAAGGGCTTCTAGCAGTTCACAGTAGATACTGGGATGATGGTTTAATATCATATTGGTATAATATTTACTTATTATAAGATTCTTTGGGAATAAACAAACTTTGTGTAGGTGTCAGCAGTTTTTGGAGCAGCTTTGTGTCAGCATGATTTGTAGGCTGGAAGCTTTACCTGGCATTTTTTTTTCACGATCCAGTGTGAGCACAGACTGCAAATTTTGGATCACAGCGATGAGCAGCCTTGTGGAGTTTCCTCAGATCTCTTCCTGGCTTTCTCTTCTGATGAGACATCTCTCTGTAGTGTCTATAAATATATTATAAGCTTCAGCCAGCGTTTCTTTTTGGTGTGGAATTGCAAGGGAGTTCTGGGGGTTGTTCTGAAAGGCAAAGAGAAAGCAAAGCTTCTGGGAGAGGCCTCTGCAGCATTTGTGTCAGACTTTAATTCTTGCATGAAGAATTAAAGATGAACGGATAATGAGGCAGTAAGGAAGAGTACCTTTAACAAGGAGCAGAGATGCAGAGAGCGGTATCGCTCTCACACCTGACGGCTTTCTGTCCCGGCACTTCAGGCTGCATCTACGCTCAGATTTCAGCAGTTGTGAGTAGTTCTCAAAAACCCTTGACGGCCTGTTAGCAGGCTTTTCATTTCAAGCAGATGACAGGACAGCGCTGTTTTCCCTCTACAAGGAGCTCAAGGGCCTGTGGGAGGAGTGTCAAAAAGATGTAAGGACTCTTTGCAACAATGTAATTAGGTAAGCTGTGTGCGTGTCCTGGGTGAAAGCAATTAGTACTCTTATTTGTGAATTGTCTTTAAAGGCCTTTTCACACTTGATGCTTAGTATTTCGGGGTGTTCCAGATGTCTTTTTCCCATACCCATAACATGAATGTCTGATTAACTTTGTGGTTGTTGGTGCAGATACATCAAGACCTCAGGCAATGCCACCGTTGATCACTTGTCCAAGTACCTAGCTGTGAGACTGGCTCTGGAAGAGCTTCGTAGCAAGGGAGAATCCAACCAGATGAATCTTGACACGGCCAGTGAGAAGCAGTACACCATTTACATAGCTACTGCCAACGGGCAGTTCACTGTAAGTAGAATTTCTTAGAGGAAAAGTGAGCATCAGTACATCTTTGATAAAGATTTAATTAAAATCCGTGCAGTTGGACTTAAATTTCTGAGTTGACCTGGGGAATAAATTCATAGTACCAGGTTGCTTATTCAGAAGCAGATTGTTTGCTTTGTAGGAAAACATATATAGCAAAAGCTTGGCTAGTAGAAAAGAAGGCATATAAATTACTTGGGGGGAAATACAGTGATGCCAGCAACTACTGACTTCCTCCAGGTGAGGACCTGACCTTTTATCTTTCAGTTACAACTGAAGAGGAAAAACATTTAATCTGCGAATCTTTTTTGAAGAGCAGATAGCACTTCCTCGAAGCAGGAACTGTCTCTTGAAGGGTGGCATTTCTCCACTTCAGCATAATCCTCTTATGTGCCAATATGAAGCAGCTGCTGCAAGCACAGTTAGGGAAGAATCCCTCCGCTCGGTTGCTGACTTCAGAATGTATAGATACAACAATCCAATTGCAATATTGCCTTGAACTCTGAGCCTGGTCTTATACTTGAGCATTTACCTGAATAAAATAAGTCTTCTGGTTACGAGATACCCATGTGCTTCATGATAAGAATCTATTTTGAACAGCTTTCATATATGGCTGCAGAGTGTCCTTTAGAAAACAGTAGATGCTTCTGGTGTAAATACATACCTACTACTCTCCCTGTTTACAAAGGAAGCCTGAAGTTCACTTTATTTACAACTTTATTCACTTTGTATATAATTAGCAAAACTGTTTTTCAGTTCTATTTTAGTGAGATTGGCAGGAGTCCAAAATAGCCTGCATTACTGCTTTTTGATGCTGAGCGTTTAGCCAACAACTTGTTCCACGTTATCAGTGACTTCTTGAAGTCAGCGCGCTGCTCTGATTTAACAACAACAGTTTTCTGTTGATACAGTACTGCCTGTGCAAGCTATCAATTTTGTCATTTCTGTTTTGGTGTTCTCTTCTAGGTATTAAATGGGTCGTTCTCCTTGGAACTGGTCAGTGAGAAGTACTGGAAAGTGAACAAACCCATGGAACTGTACTATGCACCAACGAAGGAACATAAATAAGCTGTGCTGGAAAACTGGGATGGGACTAACTTTTTATAGCTATGACTTCTTTAATATTAAAAGAAGGTACCACCATTATCTTTATGGACAATACATGTGATGCCTTCAGGCTCTCTCAGTATACTTATTAATATGATTAGACAGTATTCTTGGTTGTATTTAATTTAGACTTTTGTTGTTTTTTTGTTTGTTTTCTCTAAGAGACCAGATTTCCTTCTCCAGTGCATTCCAGTGTTTGACATGCTTTTTTGTTCCCAATGCATGATAACTGAACGAGTGTTCCAGTTTGGAATGTCTTAATTTTGTCCAGGTAAATCTGGATTTCTAATACATTTGACACAGTTATAGTAGCCTCTGTGAAGTATTGAGCATTGGATGGCTAAGTAAGTCTATTCGGTAGTAACATATGCCAAGGAATGTGTTAAATGTTGTAATTTGCTAATGGTTATCCATATGAAAGATGGTAGAGAATTGATTTCTGATAGTCTTGCAGCTAGAGGTGATCTGATTCCCTAGAAGAAGATTGATTACTCAGACATTTTCTTGTGAGCAAATAGTTATAGTGAGAAAACTGACACTTTAAAACCTTGCTGTTTGCTGGGCTTCAGTGCAAGGTGATTCATGAGATCGGTTTGCTTTTTAACAAATAGTTCAGTCAAAACCAAACCAGAAAAAAAGCAAACCCAAAGCCCTTCCCCGTGTAGAACATCCCAATCTTGATTCACGCTGCAGTTTCCCATCTGGTCGCTGTTGCAGTGGTAATCCTGTCCTCACAAGCTTAATTGAACAAAATCTTCTGGAAGACTTACAGCCCTACTCTGTTCCCTATACCAGATTTTTACTGTGAATGTATCAGAATTTTCTGTAAGGAACTGTCTTGAAAACTTCTTTTCTTTTAAAAGCAAATCCCCTAAATTATAGCGCACTGACAAATGCAACATCAAAATACTTTTGCTTTATAGAATTCTTGCCACTCCAGCTGTGAGCTTATCTGGGCTTCAGTTTGAGTAGGGAGGGCTTCAACCATAAGCTGCTCTAGGATTACTTTTTTTTTTTTCTTTTTTTTTGCCATAGCTTTAACAAATGTGGCATAGCACTTTGGAAGAAAATTTTAGTACTTGACAAAGTTTACCATTTAGTGTCTTAAATTTAGGTTCAAGTTTTAAAACTTGGCAGTAGGCTGTCGCGTGAAGTCCAGTAGCTGCTGTTCATGTGCATGTTGAACTCCTCTTCCCCGGCACCGGACCTTGCTGTCACTTAATGGCGGTTGCTTCACCTATTGGCATTGTCTGAAGGGAAACGCGTTGCCGTGAGGTTCCCTCTGCTGTAAGACTTACTGATGAAGCCTTCACCTGCTTGCATCTGAAGCTAGAAGCAAAAAAGTTGCTGTACTAGGTGAGAAGCAATATACTCGAACCCGTGTGGTATTGCTCCTTTGTCTCGTGTGTAGTTTGAGCTTTTGGCATGTGGTACGTAAGTGTTGGACTGCTCGGGGACTCTCTCGGGAGGGAACTGCCCTTCCATTACTTCTGTCTTTCAAGCCTAGCACTTGTAAATATGTGTCCGTCCTGACTGCTGTTTCGCATCAGCTTTATCCCTATGTGAAAACTACACGGGCTTCTTGGAATAATTATTTTCTCTGACTGGAAACACTTGTTTCTTCGGGACAATGACACTGAAGTTTTCAGGCCGCAGATCACAGGGGGTTACGTTTTTAATTAAATACTTTATTCATTACTTTCTGGTGAAGTGTTGCATCGTATAGACTATTAGTGCATGTCCACTGAGTATAATCCAGGGGGGCTGGGGGTGTTGTGATTATAAATGCTTTAAAATTTATGGGGAAACGTCTAGATTAGTTGCAGCATACCTGCCCATTGTGATAGCTAAGGTAACGTCCAGTCCCTTAAGCAAGAGAGGTGTTTGTGAAGCTGAGCAGTCTGTTTAGGAACCGTCTGTCACTTTGTCCCCAGTTCTTTAAAAAGTGTGGGAGAATGTGAAGCTTTTATTTTTCATGTTCATGTTGTAGTGAATTTACTGAGTATTTATGTTCTTTAAATATTATATATAATGTAGTTGTTTGATTAAACCATTGATTGCACTGTGACTCGTTAGTGCTATAAACTATTTTATTTCCAGAATGACTTTACTATTCCACCTTTTTAAGCCATGTTATTATTATTATTATTATTTTTTTAAGTACATGACGTGTTAGGTACGGGTAAGCTCTAGCATCCAACTACAGTCGCACTGAAATTCCTCTTATAAATTAACAATAAAAGCAAAAATGTTATCAATGAACCACTGGGAATTCCAGTGCTGCTTCATCTTTTTAAAAAAAAAAAAAAAAAAGCCAGTTTTTGTTTGTGTGAGTGGTTAGTGCTACTGTATAAGGGGTTTTCCAGAGGGAAGGGTGCATAGCTGTAGCTGACGTCCATGTGTATTGATCCTGGCTAGCAGAATGTGATTCGAGTTTGGCCCTGAGCACTGTTACAGCCCGCTGCAGCCAGCTGAGCTCCTGTGCACATCACGCACTTTGAATGAGAAATAGAGGTGAGTGGAGTATGCGTGCACGGCCAGCAAAGGCTCTTGCAGTGCTTCGCCAGGGCCTGTCACAGAGCTGCTGTTCTACATCGGCTCCTGTAGCCTGAGGAGTGCAGCACTCGGGTTAATCGCAGCAACATCGGTTGTGTTTAGTTGTAGACGAAGCAGCTTCAACAGAAAACAACAACAAAGAGTACCTGTAGGATAACTCTTAACAAATCATTTGCATTGAGGTACATTATCTTAAAAAAAAAAGTGAAGTTCTGTTCCATGTCCTTGTCTTTATATTATGTTACATATATATATAATTGTAATAACTACGGTTATTACACAGAACTATAAAGCAACTCAGATTGCATCTTTCTGGTTTAAAAAGTTGAAGACAAAGTGCTTGTGAACACTAAAAGCGCGGTATCGTGAGGTGTACGGAGCTTACGTTCTTTCTGGTTGTGGAAGAGGGCGGTCCCTTTCTGCCTGTACTCGTGCTGCTCGCTGTGCTGACACAGATTTTCAAAGCCTTCTCTGAAGAGATTTAGCTCCGTTAACATTGCCCTAAATCTCAGCTGAACAGAAAACACCCAGAAAAGTGTTAGGCAGCTATTCTGCTGTATTTGAAACATGTATTACCTTCGTAGTTTTAAATGAATGTCGAACCAGTTTTGAAAACCTTTTCAGCCAAGAAGCCTATACTCAATGCGATGATAATACAGTAGCAGCCTAGAACATGTGACTCAATGCAGAGGTGACTATTTTAGAAATCGTTTACTCTTCCAGAATACTGAAGAGCAGTAATAGAGCATGTTGTGAATGATGCAACTGTAAGGATACTGAGTTTTCCATAGCTCACTACAACTAACTGAATTCCAGTTCCCTACTCATGTATTTATTTTTGCAGAAGACTGCAAAACAGCACTCAGTTGTCAATGAAAGGCAATTAATGCTCTTAATGAGAAGTTTCAGAGATGGAAAAATAAGTACAATCCCTCACCACCTTCTCTTCGAAGAACATAGCACGGGGCCAGGCCGCACATCAAGCCTGCAAGAAGCTGGAAGTTCAGATGTGATAGTTGCTCCCAATTCAAGTGAAGTGGATGTAGGTAGCTGAAGAAAGTATTTTTTGGGGGGGAAAAAAAAAAACAGACAAAGTCAAGCTTATTTGGCTGGAATGCTGCCATGTATTTAAGGAAACCAGAAATGACTACCAACACACAGCATCTTTGCTCATTCACTGAAGGGATCTTTTAACAGCAAAGACTGTATTCTTAACATATCCTCCTAGAACTTCAACTCATGGTGTCTGGTCACTGTTCCTTTTCATAGCGTACAACCAAATTTCATCTCTGACAACTACCTAGAGTGACTAAACAAATCGCTAAAGTTTGGTTAAGAACTGAAGTTTACCTAACAGCTTTGTAACCGTTCCTTTCTGTTCTCACGTTAGGATTTTGCCTGTAGGTAGAACTACAAAAATGGAATTGAAGGCCAAATTACACGAGCAATGTGGAGCCAAAAGTGCACTGAGTTAGCACTTTCTGGCTTGCTTCTGTTCACGTCACATTTTATCCTGCAACACTTCATCTTAATATGACCTCTCCCTGATTTCTAACAGGTCAGGTTTTAGGAATGATAGTTTCATACTAAGCTTACGTTCAGAAACACTTCAGATTTTTGGCCCCATCCGCTCTTCTGGATTCTGTTCTAGCAGTTTGAATAAGGCTGTACAAAGACTTGGGGGTAGCCCCAACGCCTCGGTGTAAAAGTGGATTTAAGCGTGAAAGAACTGTCTAGAGACTTTCCCGCAGTAAGAGTACCTTGACCACGCACGCTGCGTTCAGTGGTAATTCTGCTACATAATTCTAAAATGTCTTCTCAAGTGAAAATAGCAGGTGCTTCAAACTGTCAAAATGCAGTTCTGTAAGAAGTACGGGCGTACTTGAACTGGGTGGAGTTGGAAGTCCTGATGTAAAACCAAAATGATTTGCATTAATCAGCTGCACAGTGAGCAGGGCAGTCGTTTGTGAACGTGGTGGCAGCATCTCCAGCTTTACTATCTTTCAGAAACTTGTCCTCTCCTGCTTTGCCATCTGCAGCAGCTTGAACCTGGTCTCCCACCTGGATGTCCTCGGTGAGATGGAGAGGGCCTTCTGCCTGCCCCCCGGCGTACGTGGGAGTGCTGTACTTCACAAGGATAGTCTTAAATTGCGCCAAGGGTGCGTTTGTGCGAACTCCCATGGGATCAAAGTGGGTTCTACTGACTCTGTATCCAGCTTCGGAGAGATAGTTTAAGAACTTATTTAACCTGAAAAAGCCATTTAAAAAGGAGTTAACAGTAGTAAGGCTGATTCAGTGCAAGTTATAGATTAGTTTTCATAGTAATATAAGACTGGAACTTAAATAAAAGCCTTACTTTGGCATGTTCATTCCTTTAATACTGTGTCTGTGGATATTGTAGTAGAATGCAGGGTGCTCAGCGCTGGTGTCAGATTTTTGTCGCTTGGCTGTATTTCGCACCACTTCGTTATTTTTTCTTTTTCCTGGACCACAGAAAATGCCAGTGAAATCAGTGAATATTCAGTAAATCCACAAAAAATGCCAGTGAAGCCAAAGACAAAAAAAGCCACGTAGCAACCACACACCTTCCTGTATGTTTTTATGAGCTAGTATTCTGCACAGTTAAAATCTAGCCAGAACTTAATTACACAGCATTTTCAGTAATAACAAGTGAGGCCAAGTATGCGTAATCGAGTATTTAACATTTTGCTTTTACCAGGAAATATGATTCTGGATAAAATAAAATCAGTATTCAGTGGGAAAATAACTCCTACGTAAGTAGCTTTAAATATAGAAACATTCTATGTGAACACTAGGTTGGCTTAACCATCACTTAAAACTATACTTTAATTTGAAGCTGCCGGAGTTGCACCAGAACGGTCTACTTACCATGTAACACGTACGATTCCGCCAAAGCATCTGGAGTTTTAATATATACGCCACACTCTTCTAGAATACAATGAAAGGTCAAAATTAAGCCTACTGTAAGACAGTAGAATGGCAAAATACCTTGGTTAAACAGAAAGAATGTCCACCGCATCCCAGCCTGAAGTAGGAAGTATAGTCCCAGGCATGCACATGGGTAACGTACTTAGTAGCTCAGTAACTGAATTTAGAGAGGATAGTCAAAATACAATTTCATTTCATGGTAAAACAGCATTCCCATATGGAAAGCTGTTTCTTTTGGAGCAATGATTTGCAATTCCTGCAGAGAACGCAGAGCAGGACAGCTGGAGTCCTCTTCCTATTGGCACGGGCTCCCAGGCCTGCAGCAGAGCACACCAGCGAACTGACAGACACGTCGTATTTCCAGCTCCTCCGACTCCTTGTTATGTATACACTGGTGTTGGCATTGAGTTATCACAGAGCATTCTGTCTCTAAAATCACCACCAAGCCAGTCTTTTTGTGAAGAGTCTGCTGTTTTTCTTACCTTGTTTGTTCTCATCATAAGGGCTATGGGTAGAAAAATTCTTTAAAGTTGTACACTCAGCTTCACAAACTAACGTCTTCAGAAGCGGCTGAACTTCATCTAAGCCATACTGGACTGCCTCAAACAGCATTCTTCTGAGGAATCCAGTGTTAAAGAGGGCTCCTGACCTAAGAAACACAAGACAAGCGAGGAGTTAAGACTTATTAATGAAAGAAAAAAAAAGTTTCCTTAAAAAAAATCTCTCACCTAAATTGATTAGCAATTATATTACACCAAAGAGCTGCATCTGACTGCGTTCTTACCATAGCACTACAGCATTGCTTTGTTCCAAGGACAGTAGCACTGGTCCCATGTTAAAAACCAACATCTCAAGAATTTTATTCCTACCACTGCCTTGCTGTACTATGTTGAGAAAGTCATTTAACTGTCTTTTTTGTCTGGAAGAAAGGTACTGTCAATTGTCAACTGTTTATAATGCTGCTTTGAAACCATTAAAAGACTTAACAAAGGATTTATTCTTGTTTCTCACAAGAGAAAATTATTAAGTATTAATATAAATTAATATTAATACAAAAGTAGTGATTACCAAGTAGCATATTATTTACTACCGTCAGCACATGCAAGGATTTACCCCATACATTCTCTGCAAGTATCAAGTAATAGAGCTGCTTGATATTTGGCAACTAGAACACAGAGCCAGGTTCTCCTGTGCAGGACGTATTAAAACAGTCGCAGTAAATATGAAATTTAAAGTGAATTTGTTATTTATTAACTGTTTTGAGCTCTATGAACATGAACAAAAACCGAACACCCTATACTAAATGCAGAAAGCAGAATCAATTAACCGTTTCCTGAATTACCGCCGATTGCTACGCTTCCTTTAGTAGTGCTAAAATATCCAGCAGGCTTGCATTTCTACTATGTGACTGAACAGCTCACCTCCCCAGGTCCTCCCAGCCTAAGTTATTCCCCGATTCCATACTGGGTTCTGCACTTACCAGAGAGGACCAAGAACTACTGCTGTCTTCCCAGGCATACTGCCGTGACAATCACAAGGCAGCTGCTGATAAGGGTTTTCTGCAACAGAAAACAGGATTTAAGTTATTTCGAAATAGTCAGCAATGCTTACTTTACTGAGGAAAGATGATATAGATATGAAGTACTAGTTTACTTAAATGGATCTATTTGAAAGGGTAAACGAACAGAAGTGCACCACCACCCTCACTTCTGACAAGCAGTGCTTGTGGAAATTTAGTGACTGGTGACTTGATCTCTAATCATTGTTAAAATGACACTGAAGGAAAAAAACAAAACCAAAAAGCCACGTAACTTGCTATATTTCTTGGCAGATTTCAAACAATGAGGAAATCACTAGCTTTCCTACATTATGTAAGCAGCTGTCCAGGATAATATCAACAACAAAATTCAACCATCTGTCAGTTACATATACAAAATACCGCTCACCTACGAGGTTTCTAAGCCATAAGTCAGCTTGCTTGCAGGTAAGGCATTAAGTAAACAATTTGTTTACTAATTAAGATCTCTACCACAGCACTGTTCTTATCAGTTACTCATTTCTCTTCTTCAAACAGGACTGAATCTTTTTAATAACCAGGTCATTGCACACTCTTGCACCTGACTTTGAGCGGGGCATTCAAAGACACCACCAGCTGAGCAGTTAGATATCCAAGAACGTGCAACTTTGAAGCAAAGAAGGCTTTTCCTTTTATATTTACTCAAACTACCATCTGGCTAGTAGCTACTCCTTAGCTTCATTTTTGTTTCTCACCTCTGCTAACTTGTGTATAGAGACTGCATGTAGACAGTCGGCTTTTAACCTAGAGGCTGCCTTGATTTATCACCAAGTGTTAGATAAGTTACAGGAACGTGGCATACCTTTCCTACCACATCTACAGAAATCATCTCCATCAGGCATTTACAGATATTGCCCAAGGTCGGGCAGAACATACCCTGATCTGAGGGGAAAGTGATACTGTTTAGTTCACTACATTGTCAGGTAACTGAATATAACACTCCGTAGAAAAGCAATCTGGCACCGAAATTCATCAAGCTGCCCCTGTACAGAGGAACAAAACAGTCGCCACGATTGTCCCACTCTTCATGCCCGTTACTGAAAGGACAGATCCAAGGGCGTATCAGGCATCCTGCAGCAGCACGGCAAGCTGGAGTACATCCTGGCTACAAACAAGTCCAGTACATTTACAGCGAAACCCACGCGCACAACGATCTAACCCAGTACCATAAAACAGGTATTTTGTATTAGAAATACCTTCTCCACTTCTTACAATACTCTTTCATCGTTACATTAAACAGAAATATTACTTTGCTAAAGCATGTAAATAAAAACAATGCCTAACCAAGCAAAAAAAACCCAAACATACAGGAATCAGACCTTCTAGAAAGTGCAAGGAAAGATCCACTTACCTTCTACCATGTTACCCTCCTTCTGAAAAATTCTCTCTTCACACCACTGGCAGTGGATGAGGTATCTTACTTTCTTTGCCGAATCATCCGCAGGAGATGGTCCCCTTAAAACTCTGACTACCACTAGAACAAAGTGTTCCAGAGCTACCGCAAGTAAAACTTCGATGCCTTTGTTACAACGGGCTGCAGCTCTACAAAGGAAAAACACGCACAAACAGACGTTGTACTGAATTCAGCAGACTAACATTTCCACAGACATCTAAACCTGTTCAAAGAGCCTTGAACTCATCCACGTTCTAGAAAGTGATACTGAAGATCTGAGAAAGTGATCAGGAGAAAGAGTTGTTTCTTAAATGCTTAGTGTGGTCTACTAAGGCTATGAAGTCATGTTTTGCTTTGTATCACGCTTAGAAATATTGGTCTGTCATCTGCATCATCTTTCTATCCAAATACCCACTTAATGCCAGGGTACTGTAACATAAATATAAACAAACTCCATGCAAATCTGAGAAAGTAGAAATTTAGCGGGACACACATGATGTTAAATCATCAAACGTTAATTAAAGAAGGACTGCAGGAAGGTAAGCGAGTGTTTCCTCAACAGGTAAGCACTGAGAAGGAAGAAACCTTTAGGGGAGTCGGAGCATGTGACCCAGAGCACAGTTAAGACTTTGCTTGAACAGCCAAAAAGTTCACCTCCCCCCCCCAAATCTCAGTTCATAACATAGTTTCACAGGAAGGTTATGTTTAATTAGATAGAGCATACCTGTATCTAAGAATATTCTGCAAGGAATAACCTAACACATGCAGGGAGATAAAGAAGAAAAATCTAAAAGTATTCAGGTCAGTATTTCAGCTCTGGCATTCTGAAGACCTCTGCACATTTGTTTTCTCCCCCTGTCCTCCCACCTAGTTGTCCAAATCTCTTGCCTTTATCTTTTCTTCCTCAATTAGGAACTAGTTTTTCTGTCTTCACTGATTTACCAGACTGAAGTTATTAAGAATGTCTATATGCAAAAGACTGATTTCACAAGTTAATAATTGCACGTATCATTTTAACCTCAAGCATGAGGATCTGAAGGGAACACCAGTTTCCATTAACACTAGTTTCCATTAAAGCAAGTATAACCGTAATGCTTAGCTAGAAGCCACTCAAGTAGTTTAATTAGTATTTGCAAAATCCTGTGCAGCACTGAAGTGACCACGAAGTTGAGAAAAGGATAGAAGAACTTGCAGATACACAAGTCTGGCTACTACTTTTTAGATTACCACCACCACCACCCCAACCCAAAAAAACCCTGCCACCATCCCAAACCCCTATCCCATTTGTGCATTTTCACCTTCCCCAGTCTTTTAGTTTAAAATTTACATTATCCCGTAGCACCAGACATAAAATATGAAGCATGAATTTTGTGTTGAGAAGTCTGGCTTTTACAATTAAAGAATTCTGGAAACTCAACTGCACAACCTACAGCAGCAGTCTGAACCATTTTCTCCCAGAATTTGAGCCGATTTGTTTTAACAGAACCTTGCCACAGCAGCGATTACTATTCTGGCCGCCAGCTCCTTGTAGTACTCTGTTCGGACAATGTTACATCCGTAATGACGCAGGGCAACGTGCTGAGCCTTTGCATACAGAGAACTGATGTCTGTGGATGTCAGGGACACGATTCCAAGATTTCTCACGTTTCTGAAGGCAGAATCCAGGTAATTCACAGAAGTTCCAAATGGGTCCAAATGTCTGAAAAGAAAGCACATCTCGCTCTGCGTCTATAGATGCTCAACTGTCTAGCCTTTTTTAAAATAATAAAAATTATAAAAATCTCCATCTATGCTCAGGTTTAAAACAAGATGAGAAAGCAGGATTAAAATTTACAGCACATCTCTCATGAAATACTCTGGAATACTGGAAGATTAAGTGTCAAATTGCAAGAGCCAGAGCAGAACTGTGCTGGAAAATACACATCACCACAAAAACAGAAAGTTGCTTTTTTGCATCCTGACATCCTGACCCCTTGACTAGTTCAAGTTACGTGAACGTTGGTCTGGTGCTTATCCTTGTCCTTAACAAAGGGAAACTTCTAAAACAAATTTTCTTTTCAAATGTGTGCATTCCAGTTTGTATACTAAACTGCCTAATTTTCAGCCTGAATATGTGCTGCTTAATTAGCTTAGGTCTGGATGTTAATAAATACCAAAAAAATCCAATCGTTTATTTTGATGTCTGTCTGGGTTTTGAATGTATGCATCTCTAAGTCCAACTTGAAAGAAGTAGGCTACTTCAATTGAAAATGAACATGTTGCAAAATGGATTAAAACAAGTGATGCAATAAACATGCAGTCCTATAGAGCAGCATGCAAACGTACAGATTTTAAACTAATTAAAAGCCTTAAGGAGAAAAAAAGGATAAATTTGACACTTCTCTTTATCAAACAGGCAATGAAGTTGTAAGAAAAATAGTTTGGCCTGAAATTTTCATGTGTATTTATATTCCATTCTGGATGTTGAAAGGCTTTGATAATCTTTTTCCAGTGATTTCTAAAACATTTAAAATTAACATTCCGTTTCCACACCATTCCTGGGACAACACCATTACATTTGAAATATCAACTGACTGTTGGTTGCTTCTTTCATTGCAGCTTCCCTATCATTCAATGGGGCCTGGGGTGGGATATGGGGTGTTATTGTCAAAACAGAAAACTTATTAAGATAAACTTTTAACACTTACATAAAATCAAATGATCTCAAATGCATTATAACATTGGCATCCATTTTTGTCACCTCAATGGTGTCATTATTTTCTTCTCCATCTCCCATAGCTTCATCATTGTCTTCTTCCTTAGTGTTCAGTTTCACCTTCATTTTGTTTAAATGGCAGTTTTCCTGAATCATTGTCACAGAATTTTCATTACAATCATTAATTGTAACTTTCACAGAACTTCTGAGATGCTTTGCCCATTGTAATCCCATTATACCTAAGGAAAGACAGAATTGTAACTCCATGACAAAATAGCGAGTTGGTTTCTGGTTCACTGAACTCAGTGACAAAAAAAATCCATCCTTTTAAATGCTTGTAATTTAGAACCGTGATGCAAGTTTTGTTATGTTGTGCAAAAACCATGCTGGCAACCTTCTGCATCAGCACAGAGTGACAATGAAGTTTGTAAGGGGATGGGCAGTAGTCTATTTGTCACCTTCTGACAGATTTTCAGGCTGCCTCCAAACATTATTGCTGACTTTCATAGTAAACTTGGTGATAACATTGTAGAACAGGCTGCAGTTGTGAAGTCTGGCCTGATTCAGCTTGGTGATAAATTCATTACCAAGAATTTTTATGCAAAACGCTGAACAGCTACTGCTGTTCTCAACTCTAATCTTAGGGTTACAATAGCGGACTGATAATAAGGCAGCAGAGCTCAGATTTGTTCAGAGTTTTGTTCTAAATGGTTAGTGGACACTGACAGAACGACGTTAAGTTTAGTTCAAATTCGGAAGTTTTTAATTAGTAATTTAGTAATTAATTAGAGATGATTCTGTAAAGAAAGCTTGGATTCATTGCCATTTTTTAAAGAGAGGTTGATTTTACAGCCACAAAATCACAAAAGATTTGGGACCTTGGTCACACCTTTAGGAAGGTGGCATTTCGTGGACATTAATGCAACTGATTTTTAAGCAGATCACTCAACTTCGATTTAGTATTATTTGCAATCTTTTTAAAGGACCTAATCCAGGCTCTTGAAGGCTGAGTTTTTTGCATGGAAGCCAGTGACTGCCTGCCTAAGGAAGAAAATTGCATATTTAAACACAGTCTCAGGTACACAACAATATCAGTTCCTACTGATTTCTGCAGTCTTGGACTATTGGATATTAGCTAAAGATTAAAGAAATCGACTTTACCAGTGGCACCAAAGGCATCCAAACATTCTATTGGTTTACGTTCCTCGGCTAAAACAGCTAGTGCACAGAATATCAATTGCCTAGAAAATAAATAAATAAAAAAGCCATAGTAAGTTGAGAAAATAATTTTTTCTTCCTCTTGGTTCTCTGTTCCACTTGAGCACCCTCCTAGAACACTTAAGCTAGATCGCCTTTTAAATAAAAGAACTGTAAATCAGAAACTTCAACTACTATTAAATGTTCCAGTTGTTAGGTTTACTTTTAACCTTTGCAGTGGATATGATGATGTTTCATACCTAATTTAGTGACTCAAAACATCAGAGTATTCTTAAAGGTAAGATCCTGCATCATCTTACAGTTACTCTAGCCCTGGAAAAAGTGGTAAGCATTTAAAAGTAAGTAGTGTTTCTCTTCCTTTCCCAGCATGATCAGATGTTAATGTAACAGCTCTGTGTTTGAAAGGAAATCAGAAATGACTGCTGAACAAAAAATTCCACTGTTTCAAGGAACAGGCCTTGTTCAGGTAGGCATAGCCACAAACTTAGCTGCAATGGCATTCTTCAGAGGCAAGTCTTAGTTTTCACAAACGTATCTGAGCTAACTTTTAACCTGGAAGCTGAAATATTTACAGCACTGAGAACATGAGGGGTCAGCACAGGCTGAAGCCTAGTCCCATGCTTTGGTGTTAATGCTTGCATGTAAGACTTTCCTTCCTTCATCTTTTTTTAATGCAAATATAAGAAGGAACTTGTCAGAATTTGACACCCAACAGAGAAAGGCCTATATAAACGAGGCCTAGAATATGAAAACTGTAAATTCTAGGTGTGCTGCTGTTCAGTGAAAGGAGAGAGAGCAGTCACCAGCCATTTTATCTTGTGGAGATTTACAGAAAAACATCTGAAGTGTGTACAAGGAAGGCAGTTTTCAAGTGTGCTCTTCTTTTAAAATCCTGTTCTTTTGCATAAACTAATTATGTAAACATCCTTAATTGCTTCAGAAACAACAGTATTTCCCACATAGTGTTCTTGGGTTTAAATATTATTTGTCAAGAAGAGTTTTCTGATGGAAAACTTTCCAGAATTAACAGAAATTATCCTAGCAGACAAATTAAATGGAACATATCTAAATGGAATTCTTACCCCAGAAACCCTCTTGTTACTCACAAAAGCTATTCTTCTTTCCCTCTGAACAAAGGATTCACAGGGTTTGTTTTTCAAAACATACGAATATTCTCCACTACAAAGTCACCATCCCTTTTTGTGTATCCTCCCACTCCCTGTTCTCTCACCTGTTGAGTTTCATTTTGGGATTAAAATAGGAATCTGTTTTCTGAGGTGTGGAGTAGTTGGGAAGAACCTGCACATCTGTGTCTGACTCTTTCAGCACTTCATGAGATGACTTGGGAGCAGGAGCTAAAGAGAAAGTAATTGTGGGGGAAGGAAAGGGTGAGAATTGAAATTAACATTAGCACATTCGATACATGGAATTGAAAATTTGCTTCCAGGTAACAAAAGGTCTAAATGACGCAGTAATCCAGCCAGCACTCGTGGATCAGTTAACTAATACATGGGGGGAAAACAGGAATCAACAATTTATCTTCTAGTCTTAAGAGTGGTCGACGACGCTCAAGCTCTACCACAATTTTCTTCCAATAAAACACCAGATCTGCTTCTCAGTTGAGCTCTCATATGTATCCACTCAAATTCTAGAAAGGAAGCCCCTGAGGCTTACCACATTTGTTCTGCATGTTCAAATGTAGCATGTTGCTAAGTAATTAAAACCCTATTAACACAGTCCTGAATTTATACCATTGAGCTCCTTGATCCAATCTCTAAGTTACTGAACAGCTTCATGAAATGTGTACAGGTAGCACAAGCACAGGGACAATTTCAGCACTTAAGCTTTGTATAAAATAGTTTGTGGCAAAACAAGCTTTCTTGGTTTGACAGCTGTAAACACACACTGTCATTCCCCTTGGCAATTTATCCCCGGTCTAAGAGTAGCAAAATTTACCTAGAAACAACCAGAAAAAATGTGTTAGCTTTCAGGTAGATACCTTTCTGTGCCCAGCCCGTCTATCTCTCGGTGCTTTCAAGTACATTATCTGAGCTGCTCTACCACATGCTCCATGTTTATAGCCCTAAACTTTTGCTGAAGTGCCTCCTAAGTATTAAACATGTCACCTGTGAATTTCTCCTTTCTCCATGAGGGAAAATAACCACATGCATTTTACATAAAAAGGACAAATGGGCCATTCTGTACCAACTGGTCTGAAGGAAATGATACAGAGAATGTATTTCACAACACAAACTCTGTTTAAGTTAAGGGCATGGATATATGTCCTGCTATTGCTTCTTACACATGAAAACTGATCCCCAGACACTGAGCTACTCCTCCTAAACTGCAGACTGATAACAGAAATAAGTATGACCCTCAGAGCTTCCAGTCTCATCTTTACTAGAACTAGGTAAAATCCATACATCTACACAGAGACAGAGAAAAAAAAAATCAGACCAATTTGCAATAGTGAACAGGCTGGGCCATTACAAAAAAACAACTCAGTTTTTACACACCGGCTAATCAATAATATACTTCTTAATTGACATCTGCAGAGAACAGAAAACGTACAAAAATAAAGGAAATAAAATTATATTTAAACATTTGACATTCTAGTTATTTAAAGTACTTTCAATCTAGTTTATCCAAGTTTAGAAACAGAAGTCTAATTCTCCAGAAAGTCAGACAAGGACTATAATTTACCAAAGAACTACTGACACCTCTATCGTGACTCTCCAGTGCTGAAAAAAAGTCCTCTTGGTTTGTGAATCCATGCCGATGCAGTGTGGTTAAAAAGAGCAAAGAATTCTTATTTTGTAGAGAGATTTACTGAAGACTGATTAAAGAACAAATACAGTCAAAGAGAGGCATGAAATTCTCTGTACAGGTTTTGTTTTATGGATACCATGTCCTCCGTTATTTTGGAGGCAGAAGCCTACATTTACAACATTAAACCGCCTGTGAAATGAGTATTATTTATCAGTAAGAATAGAGTAACTGGTTAATGCAGCGACAAAAATCACAACACTCCTACGTCTTTGAGGAAAAAAAAACAAGTTCTGAAAGATTAAGGGCAGATTTCTCATTAGTAAACCTAAAGAATTCTCTTCTGGAATTTTTCTCATGCGTGTCGCCCAGGTATCATAGCTAACCCACGTGCTACATGGTGTAAAAGTATTAAGCATTTTACAGAAGTGAGAACCTACCTGTAATAAACCTTGATTCAGTTTCTCCTTTATTCACATGACGATTAATATGCCCTATCATGTCAGTTCTTCGCGCAATCGTTGCTGAACAGATAATACAATGGTAATGGGCTCCCATCTTTGAAAACGTCTGTGAAATAAAATATATGCAGTTTTAGAATACATAAATATGGTTCAAGTAGAACTATCCCTAAATATAGGGAGATGAAGAAGTCATCTATCTGTAACTCTACTCCATACAAAATATTGTGAATCTACAGCCACGGAGACTGAAATAATCACTCCCACAGAGCCAGCACAGCACGGTTGTCCTGTCATAGCACCATGACCGATTCAGCTGCCTGCCAATACTCCATACACTCAGCACACAGGGAAGGAACTGAGCTGCACGCGTTGCTGAGCACGTGATCCCTTCATCTGTTCCACACAAAGCTGCTGTTTACACGATCTAGGCAGCTATCCACCAAAATAAGAGATATACCACTACATTCAGCTACTCAAAGGGTTACATGAAAGCCTTATACTCTCGACTGATGCGCATTTGGTATCCCACAATGGATAGCAAGCTGTATTTTGAGACGAAGAAGAGGTTGCAGAAGTTCCTCCAAATCACCCATTTCCCCCATTGTGTAGGGCAACAAATATTTCTGTGATTCAGCATTTTTACCTGGTCTCCAACGAGGTTTGGCTTTGCTAGACGACAAGATAAGTGGCAGATGCACATTCTGTACCCTGGAAAACAATTGCATCTCACATCACAGTACAGTAAATAAACAGAATACTTATGTCCTATACCAGAAAGTCTTTGATTCAGAATTTTCTCGACTTTTCTATTGCATGGTCTCAACCAAGATTCCCAAATATTGCCACAATGGTAAGATGCACTCAACCCCTAGAGAGAGAAATTTATCAGCTAAGTATACACTATGAATTTTTGAAGTGCTCAAAAATCCTATAAAGGCAATTCATTTTGATAAGTCTCTTAGCTTCCTACAGAGCTCGAGCGAATATTCAGGCTGTACATTATACAACTTTCAAAAGTATGACGTAAGCATTTGTAAGTATTTTACAAAAGTACTGCTACGTGGCTAACAGACTTGTATGAAGACTCCTGTAAAAACTTAGGTCTCACGGTTTAAAGAAAAACAAAGAGAAGATGCATGCTGACGCATGCAAAAACAGAACTACAGTTGGATAATTTTTTAATTTAACTTTAATCTTGTCCATATTCTGGTTGTTTATTTTACTTCCTGCAAACCCCTACATCTAGTTTTTTAAAAAACACATGCTGCTCACTCTCTTTTCCTCCTTGAACTTCTTGCAAGGATTTTAATGCATTTTATAAACAGATCACAGAGTTCGGCTATATGAGAGATAAGACTACTAAATACTGATATTAAACAAATCCTTGAAGTAATGATCTGAAACCATGGAATCTTTAATGACAAACCAAAAGTGATGGTGGGGTATGGTGGTAGCGATGGCAGAAATTGCTCTGATTATTAATGATATGGCCAAAACTTTTATTAAAGTAGTTTTCATCAAATAAATATTTTTTTTATTTTATTATCATGACATGCCAAGCATTTGCTGTTTATTTTAATGAGAAAGTGCACAATTGGAACTATTTTGGCATGTAGAAAAATACAGAGCTATTTTACATTTATATTTTACATCCCAGGGCAAAATTCATTATGTCAAAACGGTTCTAGTTCAGAGCTGATAACAAGATGTGTGGAATTCATGCTTAAGTCAACAGGAACTTAAAAAGACAAAACACAGAACAACGTCCTATATGTCCACTATTTCTTCTAGTATTTACTGTTGAAATATGACTGCCTTTACCTTCAAATTCAACAGAAATTTTCCAGTGCAAATTCTGGAGGTGACGATGGAGTTTATGACCATAGCAAGCTTTGAATTTCTCCTCAGGACACAATGGACAAGGCTTCTTTTCAGCTAAAAATACAAACACAAAGTATGAGAAACATGTAAGATGCAGTTACCGTGCATTTTAAAGAGATGCATGTTAAAAGATAAAAGAAGCAAGGTACTACCAATGGAGTTGAAGATGAATTCTGCAGGGTCTATTCGATTTCAGATGTGTACAAGGTTGCAATATATGGATTTCCTATGCTTTCTACTTTATGGAATACAGACAAGAACCACCATTACTTTCAAGATCACGAACTTCTACAACTGCTAGTTTTACTTTTTTCTGACTTTTTTTTTTTATTCTAGAGCCATTTGATCCTAATGTAACTACTGAAGAACGTTGCAGAATTTTATAGAAGTCTAGAGACTTGCAATGTTTCAAGAACATCCAACTGATGATGTTAGAACACGAATCTATCCTTCCTCCCCCGAGCCTCCAAACGTGCTTTCAGGTAAAACAAGCGCCTGGTACCTTTTTAAGCTGCAAAAATACTGTACTCAGTGTTAAAAATAACCTTTCTTCTTGGAAATCTTACATTAAGAACACAAAAGCAAGGGCAAGATTATATGGCAACAAAAGTGTTGAAGCATTTCAAGTACCATCCTGAATAAAAACTAGCTATTGGGAGACGCATGCTGTATATCTATACATAGGAGCTATGGATCAGGGCATGCATACATGTGCTGCTGGGTCTTATAATGCTGAAAATCAAACAACCTCTCATGTAGAATTCAGCAGAAAGGCTTGTGTTTGAATAGTACAGGATGAATACTGAAACATGCCACACAACGTGGGCATTTATGTAATAATTACTTAGGCTTGCACAACAGTAAAACTCCTTTGACATGGCCTTTTTACGAGCTAACTACCTTGTCCATGCAGTCTCAAATACACGAGGTGATAGTAATAAATACAAGTCAGTCTGTTAACGCACGCAGCAGAAGAATGTCACATCCTCAGCAGAAGAAAAAAATGACTACTGACAACAGGCAAGGGAATAATGATTATTTTTTTTTATTCATTATCGTGGATTTACATCTAACGCAGCTCAATAATGGCTAAAAACCATAAATATCAGACCTAAGAGGTATTCACGACCCAACTCACTCCTCATTAAATATGCAACAAGCTAACTTTCTGTAGAAGTTTTTCTCTTGGCATATTTGTTAGTAAAATTAAATAGCCACGGAAGTAGGCTATTATTTCTGTCAGTGGATATTCTAGAAGATTATTAAGGTGCAGGAGCTGTACAATACAGTACCTTTGTGCACCCTGATGTTTTTCTTGGTCTGTGAATAAAAACTAGTTTCAGTTGCAAGGGCTGCCACTAGCAGCACTAAATACATACATATGATCTGACAAAAACTAAGTTATAATAAAAACACTTTGCACTCTTAAGCAATCCTTTAACATACAACTGGATCAAAAATGATGAATACAGAGAAAAAAAGGAAACAACCAAAACAGAAGACATAGTTGTTCCAAATGATATTCAAACACTGGAAACACAACAATTAGCTTCCCTAGTATTGTGGCACTTGAAGTAAAATAAAAATGAGACTAAACTGCTGATGTACAGCTAGAGTTAACATTTTGCTAATCCGTGCACACTGCCAACATCAGAAGTGCTACAATGCAGAGGAAAATAGATGGAACGGAATCATTAATGCCTTAAATTTACTGAAAGAAATACAACATTTAATAAACAAGGGAAAAAAAATCATAAAGCTATTTTTTATGAAACTCCTAGTCTTTGAGCATCATAAACGAATCAAGAAAAAAAAAACAGATGTAATGTTTAAAAATAAAAACTAAGGAAGTATGTAAATACCTGTAACATGAAGATCTGTGTTCTGGGATACTGCCAAGGTAAACTCACCTTCATTCAGGTCAGCTAGTTTCTCTAGATCAGCAAGTTGTCTTTGAATTGAAATGTGTTTCTCTAAAAATCAAGAGATATTTAGAAGTTAAACATACTTCATTAAAAACTCATTTCTAGCTTACTACTATTTTTCAATCCACCATTTCAAATCCACTGCTAGGGAGGCCTACAGTACCAATTAGAATGCTTGTTTGTATCCTTTAGCTTACAAGCATAAAGATGGTAGAAGGTACAACTTGCAAAATGAATCCCCAGAATGGTTCTTTAATAGGATACAGATATGCATTTTAATGCTGACACACATCACGTTTCTCAAATTGGAACGATCTTCAATTGAAAAAACAAGCAGGAAAGAGATAGTCACATAGCGTTTACTAGCGACTTCACCGCATGGCATTGTTACTGAATGCGAACCATACACAAAGCGGTAAAAAAACATCCCGTGAGCTGCCTGGCAAAACCCAAGTATCGGCCAGAAGCAGACCAGTTGTAAGTAGCAATTATTCACTGAGCAGGCAGGATACATTAAATGCTACCGTCTTTTTTTTTTTCCTTAGGAGAGTGTTTGAGAACCTTTAAAATTACCTTCCCATTTTTCAACTTATCACTGAGAATAGTGTAGAATTTGCTAAAAACAAGACAGCTTATCTGATAAATTTTGTTGTTTGCAGCACACAGAACATCTCAGTTTAGTGATACTGATTCTGTAATGATTTTAAACCTTTACAATGTTTTTACAAGATTAGTCTTTTGTGAAACAAAGATGGCAATTGATCGGTATGTGAAGATACAGCAGGTAGTTTTAAAGCTAAGGTTAAAATCAATTCCTTATTCCCAATTTCTGCACTGGGATACAATTTTCGCTGCTCTCTGTGGAGCTTCTAGCATCAGAGCCTGATGCAGATCATACCTCAGCCAACATAATGATTTCCCTTTTGCCACTGTATTTATTATGTACAAATCTTGAAGTGGCTTCTAGGAATTTTAGTAAGGGGGAAATGGCATCCCATTTGAAAGGCATTTTCAACACTGCAGGTAAATACTTTATTCAGATGCATGGGAAAAAGTATCAATACCTATCAGATGGATTGAAAACGAAATTTCACACACTCCCTTTACCTCTCTTCACCACTATTTCTACTTTTCTCTTCCTTTGCTCAAGCACACAACACAAATATTCTTATGGTTTATTAGCAAACCTCTTGGATAATCAGATGAAACATCCAAAATGGTACTATCGGATTCCTTTGTGGATTCTTCCTCAGTTCCTTTTTCTTTGGTTTCCACTTCTGACTCAGTAACTTTCACAGCCAGGTTGTTGGTGTTCACTTTTCCAGAGTCAATCACGCCATCTTAAGAAAATCAAGCAAACAAACAAAAAAAACAATAGTAAAAATGTCATTGATATACCTGAATTATACAACTGTGTTCACTTGCTTCCGGTAATTTGGTGCTCATAACAGGCAAATGTGACTAACAACTGCGAAGGAGAAAAATTGTATAATCAGTGTATTTGAGAATAACATCAGAATGATTATTGCTCATCCTTGGAAACCACTGTGAAATGATGCCATCCTGGACAGAAGAAACTATTCACCCATCTGTATTATCAGATGTTTAAAGTTAACAAAATAATATTTGCATGTTATTTTCTGGCAAAATGCAATGCAAGCAAGACAAGGCAGGCAAGCAGGAGGTCCAAATATGCTTAACAATATCGTAGTGATAAATAAAGTTTAAAACCAGAAGTTTAGAACTGTTTATGACTAGTTGAACAATCTGGAAAAAGGAGGTTGAGTGGGCAATGCAATGAACAAGGAGTTGTAAAGTGGTGGATTGGGGGGGAAAAATAATCTTTGTTTCACGTGTGAATGGAATGGGCTCTGAGGTAAGCATCACCACTCAGGATTACACTCTTAGGTTTTTAAAACACAGTTTTGATTAAAGGAACAGGTATAAATCCTCCCCAAAATACGATATTAGGAAGTACTATGAAAAAACGCAGAAAGCCTGTGTATTGCACAGTATTGCCCCATATCCCCCAAGCTCAAAAGGGACACAGAACTAGCAAAGTTCCAAAAAAGGGTGACAAGAAACAACAGACTTATGCCATAGGTTCTTAGCCATTGAGAAGCAACAGAACAGGCTACAACTTTTCAGCCTGTACACGATGTCTATAAAATCATGAGAGACACAGGGGGAGCGCAGACGTCCACGGTTCACTGTCTACTCCAACAGAACCTGGGATGGACCAAACAGATCACCTGCAAAAGCAGAACAGAAGTATTCTGCATAACCTACTGCCATGCTGCAGACCTCCCTGCCGCCGCCTGCTGCAAGTCTGTGAGTGCCAACGAAAGAATTTTATGGGAGAGAAATCCACTACAGGCTTTTAAACTCCAAACCACTACCTTTGGCTCAAGAAAATGATGAGCCACAAGCTGTTTTGTGTTTGAAGGTGTTTCTGGAGAATGCATTAACGGTCTGTTTGTTGCTCTGTTCTTCTAGTCTTCCCCAGTCATCTACTCCTGCCCGCTACTGAGGACAGAATAAGGGCTGAATGGATCTTATAGCAGTTCTTAAGGCTCTCTTCTTTTGTCTCGTTTGTTTGCTTTTAAACATTGCAGTTTGATACAAATATTTCCTACCACAAAGAAATAAAAGGAGGAAATGGAAGGAACACCTGAAGACAGAGATCAGAGAAATTGTTTAGAAAGATGGTTTTTAAAATATATATATTTATATATCTAAAGCGCCCATCATCATATTGATAAACACTCTTTGGAAACACCTCGATGGCAGGGGTAACAACAGTGAAGTGCAGAGTAAAATTATTCCAAGTACCTTAAAAGAGATGAAGACCAGCATTGAGTGTTGCTGTATTTCTCACAGATCTATTATTAAAGCTGAAAACTTACCTGAGACATACTTTTATTTACTGCCTACTAATTATTAAAAAGTTACACGATGCTTGGTGACACTTTCTGCACAGCTTATGGATAAAAAGAGACAAAATGAAGATTTGTTTTTGTAAGTAAGAAGAACAAGGATGGGACATGACGGCACGTGCTGTGAGAAAGCTGTTAACGTTATTACAACAACGCAGAGAGCACAGCAGCGACTCAAGTCCTCCACAGCTGGATTTCTTGCCTCCTCAGAGGAAGCGCATAGGTTAACATGGATGAAAAAGACAGCATGGGCATGCCGGTGGCTTAGCCACACGCCCACACGAGCAGAGGCACGCTCTCGCACCGGTAAAGGCGCACCGCTCTTTGTTACTGAGGGGAGGTTACGGGATTTTCACGGCGCCCACCACGACCCCCGATCACGCCGAGCCCCCGGCCTGGCAGCAGGGCACGGCGGGACCGCAGGCCGCGGGCTCCGAATTCAAACCGCGCCGCGCTTCCCCGCGGGCCCCCGGCCGCGCCGCACGG
>VXAA01005763.1:601776-660056 GCA_013399115.1 Anseranas semipalmata
CCCACGCGCCTCTGCCCCGGCTCGGAGGGAGGGAGGGAGGCGGGCAGGAGGCAGGGCGATGGCGCCGAGCGCCGCCTACACTTCCCAGAGCGCCGCGGGGCCCCGGGCCGTGCCCTGCCGGCCCTGCGCGGCGGAGGGAGGGGAGGGCAGGAAGGAAGGGACGGACGAGCGCTTGCTGGGCCGGAGCGGGGCGAGGCCCCTCCGGCGGGACCTTCCTCCCCAGGAGGGTGCGTGCGGGCGGGCTGGTGGGTGCGAGGCTGCGGCCGTCCCGGGGAGGGTGAAGGAGGGACGGGACGGGTGGGGGAGGCCTCCCGGCTGTGTGCTCCGAGGGGCTGGGGCAGCGCGCTGCCGGCCCTCGCCGCGCCCATGGCCGAGCAGCAGCAGCAGCAGCTCCGGCCGCGGTTACCGCAGCCCGGCCGGGCTCTGCCGTGTGGCTGAGGCGCTTCAGCGGCTTGGGTCACCCGGCGGTTGGTCATTGCTCTGGAAACTCGGCTCTAGAGCTTTGGGAGCTGGTGGTGAAGTTCTCGTAACGGCCCCGTTCGGGCTCGTCTTGCTCCCAGCTGTCGGCGGACCCGCAGGGCTCGGTGCGGAGGGTGATGTAGCTGTGGTGGGGCCTGGCGGAGTTGCCTCCTGCGGCGAGACCCGCTGCTGACCTGTGTTGGCGAGGGTAAGCGACTCACGCCATCGCAACAAACACGGCGGGTAGAAGTTACCAGGCATAACCCATGTCCGGTTCCCGATCATGCAGCAGGATCACACTGTTTGGCTCAAATTGGGTGTATTGACCTGGAACGAGGCATGCTTTCAGAGGCAACAACACGTCTAGTTCCTGGGGCTGAAAATAACCAGGTGACAAAATTCACCAATGAGTGGAAAGGTCTCCTAGCATCAGTATATGGTAAATACATGGTTCGAGAGACCATTAATTGTAGTCCTTTGGTGGCTGGACCAGAGGGGCAGCCAGGTGAAGGAGTTGTCCCGATGTGACGGAGAAATGTGAGACCAGTTTGCAGAGTGGGTTTGGCTGTTAGTCTCTTTGGGGTGACAGATCTAACCGACCTGAGCTTTAGCAACTGCTTACTTTTCTTCTTTGTTATCAGTTTCTGCTCTTTGCTTATCGCTGGCAAAAACTAGTCTTACAATTCTGCAGTAATCATGGCAAATCTGTTACTGCTTTGTGTATTGTTTTGTTGCTCGGCATCCAAAGAACCCTTTGGTACAACACCTTCCCTCCTGGGAAGGGGGGGAGTTTAAGGCAAGAGTTATAGTTGGGACTGCTCTAAAACTCAACTGTTAAAATAAAGGCCATAAAAGGGTGTTTGCCTCTGTTGGGCTGGTATATTTACTAGTAGAAAATACATTTCTCTGAAGCAGATGGTAGAGTAAGGAATGGCCATCCTATCTTCTGGGAAGTTCGCTCAGTGAGATGTGGATGGTCAATGCTGTTCAAATTTGCTGTGGCTCTGTAATTTGAAGAGAAAACAAAGAATAACTTTTTCTCAATGCAGTTAAAATTATTTGTTATACCAGTAAGAATTAAAAATTTGAAGTATGTGATAATGCTAACACTTTTTTTTTTTTTCCTTAGGATTTGAAGATGCCTAAAAAGAAACTGAAGAGATTAACTGGAAAGGAGGACAGCTTGGATGGCCAGGATGACAAAGTAGGAACAGCTGTATTATTACTTTTTTGATCACATCCCCACATTCAAGAGAAGAGCATGAATTATGTTTAATAATATTATGCAATTATACTTAATTGTTATTAAGTTGTGTTATGGAAGGATGAATCAAACTTTAAAATGAAAGTTAGGGTCACTGAGAACAGCAGGAGGATTGAATTGGTCAGATAACTAAGTTCTAGCCAAGTAACTGGTTTGTGTTTTTCTCTAGAGCCCGTGGGTAGAGCAGGTATCGGAAGTTACGAGTTTTTCTGTTTGTTTTGGTATAACTTCCTGATGAGGATTGTTGAGCTTAAATCTGCTACCGAAATAACTATTGTTTTCCTGGGTTGTTCATTATCTTGGCTCATATATAAATTTTCTGATTAATTGGAAATTGTACATTGTGATATTTTAACTCTCAGATACTTCCTCTTAACCAGTGAAATGCAAAGCAATGACTAAAATTGGATGTAGATTCTTAGTTATTCTGGGGTGTGTTGTGTGCGTGTGTGTATAAAAATGCAGGTGCTACCAGGGTGATAATCTTTTTGGTCATGCTTGTATGTAGCTTCACACAAGTTATTCCCTACTACTAGTGTAATACATAGCCAGTAAATCAGTAATTTAATAAATCCACGCTTTAGTTTGCTAGATTTTTTTCAATTGGGTTTTGTAAAGTATATATGAAATGAGAGTGTTTTTAATTGTCATATCAGAAATGTTTCAACAAATGTTTACAAGTGTTTGTAGATGAATGTGATATTGTGGCCTTTAAACTGAATTATACACATTAGAAGCCTTTTGCTCATGTAGAAAATACAGTTCAAAGCCAAATGTTTGTAATAACTTTTTTTTTTCTCCTGAATTCCTTATTATTCCATTTGTCTTTTAATATTAGCATACTCTAAGGCTTTGCCTTTTTTTATTTTTTTTCTTCTATAGTACAAAGGGTAAAGATTTTGCTTAAAACCTCATGCTAC
The DNA here is from genome assembly GCA_013399115.1 of Anseranas semipalmata. Lineage (NCBI taxonomy): Eukaryota > Metazoa > Chordata > Aves > Anseriformes > Anseranatidae > Anseranas > Anseranas semipalmata. The sequence goes on from VXAA01005763.1 coordinate 604,420, forward strand.
AGCTGTATTGCTGTTACTAATGCCTATACCAATTTAAAGAATACCGAGTCTTCACTGCTGCATGTCTTCACTCTGTTTGGGACAGAATTAAATATTGCTACATGCACACATTGACCAGTGCAAGCAACAGTGGGAACCTAAACTATTAATAGCAAAATGGTAAGGAAACTTCTGAATAGTAGCAAGCGTATCTTTAATGCGATCACAGTATGGATAAGAGAGAGATCTTCGGCTCATACAGGTCAGAGAGTAAGCTATTTCTGTCGGGTACAGAAATATTTGGGTACAGTTGTAGGGTGTCTGTGGTATGGTTTTTTTGTGTGGTGTAAGCATGACTGCAGATGACAGAAGACTTCATGCCTGTTGGCGTTTAGTAGTTTGGCATATAATTCAGTAAGTATGAATAAAAGGACGTTTGTTACAGTATAATTTAAAACAGCTTTAAATGGAGCTGTCTGGAAGAGTTAGCACTGCCACCTCTTGGTAATGTGGCCTGCATAACACCAGATGATATAGCCATGTGATTGTAAATTGTGTGTAAATACAGCACCTATAACAGTCTGGTCCAAGAGGACATTTACCCAAGACTGATAATGCTAAGAGGAAACTAATAGTAGGAATGTTTGCTTAAGATGACCAAATCAAGTGAAAATTGGGAAATTATCAAGAGACTGAGAAAAGAAGGGTCTCAGTTGAAAAGAAGTATTAAAAACATCTTGAAAACTCACGGTTGAAGGGGAAGAGACGTGAAGTGAGACAGCAGTAACGGAGCAGCTGTCACACTAGGCTTACTCCAGCCAGTTGTGGTCCCACCACCACCACAGCCCCCACCTAGCCCTGATGGAGCACCCTCCTGGCTGGACGCTCGGTAGCCTGCCTTCCAGCTGGTGGGATGATGGTGTGGGGTGTAACCCATAGGGCCACGCACCTTGGGTGTGTGTACGTGAGCTCATGGGGGCCCTTCTCACCCCTGTGTGCGTTAGCAGGTTGTAGGGAGTAGCTGTGCCACTGCGTGTCATGTAGGTGTGTGAGATTAAAACTTTCTGGTACCAGGACATCTGATCTGGTATCGTTTTGTAATTGTATTCCAGTTTGTCTGTTTTCTTGGTATTAATTCTGAGTGTTAGTTGAGTTGTTAATAAACCAATAAAACACTTTGATTCCTATTTGATTATAATCATGTGAGATGAACAGCTCTTCCTGCAGCAAGTTACATGACAGGATTCTGCATGGCAGCAGCCTTTAACAGCTTCTTAATCTATGATTTCATTGCTTTTTCTGCAGTTAGAACTCCAGAACCAACCACAGTCAGAAGTTCTCAAGATTTCCTTAATTTCCGTAGGGCTCCACTGGTTTCTCCAACCCTTAAGTGCTTTTTAAAGTGCAAACAAAATAGCTAATGCCTCACAGGCCTCTGCAAGCCTCTCTGGTTTGGAAAATGTCTGCAGCAGTGACCTACTGGCCTTGCCAAGTCAGCGTGACCCAATAGCTGAAGGATTGAATTATTTGTAAAAGGATGTACCGTCTAGAGCTTCCTTATCTGAAGTATTCCATGTGTTACCATTCTCTGTTGTAACTTACTACGTTCTGCTGTGGTTCTGCGAAAACCGAGTCATATAACCCAAAGGAACGTAAGCTCTAAGTGGGCAGAGGTCAGATCCGCGGAGGGCAGGGTTCGTATCAGCGGAGTCTGTCGTTCTGCTGCTCTGTGTTCTCTCCCACAGCTGCAGTATTGAACTGCTTCTGCTCTGACCTGATCAGAGTTGCATTCCAGTTATTCTCTGACACTAATGTGACGCAGCTTGCAATATGGATATGCCAAGCAGTAGTGTAACTGCCTTCTAACTGAGAACTGTTTGAATGGTTTGGGGACTATCCTTAATCCTAACCAAGCCTATGTAACTGGCTTCAAAACATTCCCCCTGTCTAGTAACTGAACAGTTCTCCCTGAACTCAGTGTTGCAATCTTGGTATACCTGTGGGCTGGGTAGCCCCCTGCTTTGGATCATGATATTAATTGGTTTCAGAATTGGGATTTTGTGAAATACACAAGTCAGAGGTGTTTGGGAGGAGGCTGTAGGGAGCGGCAAAAATGGCTAGAAGATAAGGGATGGAAAGTCCCTAGGTGGACAGGAGTTGGGTAGCTGAAAATTGTTTTAATTGGGAAATCCTGCAAGAAGAATTTTGGATGTGGCAGGGAAGTCATAACTGTAAAGGAAAGGGACCCTTCGCTGGGCTCCTCACAGAGGCATTTGAAGCTGCAGGCACTTCTTTGTTTTGTAATAACTAGGAACTAAAGTACAGACATAAGAAACTGACTTGCAGACCGCTTTACAGTGAGCTAGAGGTGCTGAAACGCAAGCAGCTGCATTTTGGATCACTTAGTCACATGAAAAACCAATTAGAAACTAATCTCAGACCTCTGGCTTTATGCTGGTTAAAATAAGAACATACATGACCAGTCTCAGAGATTGAAATCCTTGAAAGAATATGTACACTGAAATCTGCTAATGAGGAGGATCACCCTGACTCTAAGGCTGAATTTTCTGCCCCCGCATCGTTATCTAAACCTAACTAAGATAACACAGGCTCTGTTTCCTGTCCTTAAAACTTGCATGGTACAACTCCCTCCTGCCAATGGAGGTGCTCCCCCACCACCCCAGGTCACAGCGACCACTGCCAATTACACTGCAGACCAGCTAAGGCAGATGTCCACACAATATTCCAAATATTCGGAGGAGGCCTGGTTAGGATGGGTGTGATGGTGCTACAAATTGGGAGCAGGGCTGTCATGCTTCATCAGGATGAAGCTGGACAGAAATTCCTGGGAAATGGAGTGGTTCTTTAAAACCCCAATGCAGGGGGCTGGTCAAAACATGTTCTCTTTATTAAATTCAATATTGCACGCTCTAAGGCAAATGCTTGTTACATGGTGGGGCCCAGACTTGGAGTAATATAATGTTTCAAGAGCTGCAAAGGTGGACATCTTTTATCAAAAATAATCCTGACTCAACTACTTGCCACAGGGAAAAAAGGTTAGGGCTGCCCAAATATCAAAAGGAAATCCTCATAAGGGACAAAATGCTCCTAAATTCCCTGTTGAAATTAATTGATCTGATATTAGACTCTGTGATAAACAGGAGTGAGACCTATACGGAACACGTGTATGAGGTCGTCTGCAAGAGGTTGATAAAGTGCCCACATTTCTCTTACTGAGATTATGGGATAAGCATGGGAGGGATTGCAGTTGTGCTGGGACCCCCAGTATGAATGCTGGGAGGGTGCCGGACAGCATTGTTCCATCTGCTTCCCCTTTTCCGACCCCAGATGATATTCCACCTGATTCCCTGACCTTTCTGTCTTGAAACTGGTGGAGAAACACCCCAGCTCCAGCCCATGGAGTTCTGATGAACTGTCCCAAGGGGCTGAAATTGTTGGAATTAATATTAGCAAAAGTCCTTCTACATTGCTAAAGGTAAATGATAATTATTTTGTCTCTTTTCTCATGGATACGGGAGCATCAGTATCAATGATCAGGGTGGAGGATGCTCCTGGATTTATTATGGAAACTCAAGAAAGAATTTCTGTCATAGGAATTGTTGGGAAAAGGCAAGAGCTTCCCGTAGCCAGGATAAAACTGACTCTGCCCAATGGAAGGACCCTGTGACCCGTAGTGGCAGTAGGACCTTTGAGCATCTTAGGTACAGATATACTAAAATCTCAAAGCATTAAGACTCCTTTAGGTACTTGGGTGCCAAACCCTCAACTCAAAACTCTCTAATCTCCATGGGTGAAATATCAGATGAGGGGTCTTGAGGGGTCTACAGCTTTTTTTACTGCAGGCTGCACCTAAATTGCCCAAAAGTACCTTAACTCATGTACAACAATATCACGGTGGCCCTCATGCATCACAAGGCATAAGTGCTCTCATTCAGGATTTAGAATGACGGGGTATTATTCAGAAAACTCGTTCCCCATATTACTCCTCTGTCTGGCCTGCTCGTAAGCCTAATGGCACCTGGCATTTGATAGTAGATTATTATAAATTGACTGAAAATACCAGACCAATTATATGTGCTGACCCCTCTATTACAAATCTTATTTTTACCATCAAACAAGTGGCTCATCCTTAGATGGTGCCTGTGCTCTAACGTAGCAGCAATTAAAGATTTATTATATACCTTTATAGCAAATAACAAGGTTAGATTGTATCATGGAATGGTTTGAGTTGGAAAGGACCTTGGAGATCATCTAATTCCAATCCCCTTGCCATGGGCAGGGACATGATTTTGATAGCACTTCATCAGTACCTAAGTATTAGTTAATTAACACAACGATCTAAAGAAATTCGCTCAATAGAAACGGTGACTTAGTTAAAGATTCGTGAGTGGCAAGGTTAATCCGAGACTTACCGCTGGGTCCTGGGGGGTTTCAAAATCCAGTCACGTGTTTCCAAAATACCCCCTAGAGTGACTTGCTCAGCCTACTTGGTTTGTCTGTGGACAGGCTTGTTCCTGGAGGAGTTCAGCCCTGATGTGCACATCCCCTCAGGGGTATCCCTTCTCTCTTTTGTCCGGGATGAGCTTGTTCCTCCAAAGGTCAGCCCTGAGATGCACGTCCCCTTAGGGGTGCCTGGAGAGGCGTCCCATCCCAGCTCAGGGGGAGATGGAGGGTGCAGACCACTGCAGTCCCTGGCGAGCTCCAGGAGTTCTTGTTTGGGTTCGCTGTTTATAGGATTGCAAGGCCATTGTCTTTTGGTCAGTAATTTTCCAGGATTCAGGTTTTTTGCCAATTTGTTTAGGAAGCAGGTTGTGCAATTCCCTCCCTCTCCCCACCTGCAGCCCTCAACGGGGGCGTGAGACAGTGTCAGACTTCACCAAATTCTGTAGATAACAGGGGAATGATGCTGTGATGGCTTTTCCTTTCATATTTATTAGATAAAGTGATTGACTCGTAGTCAAGCTCAGATTCCTTGTCAGGTTGTTTCCTGGAATGAGCTCTGCCTGGGGCTCCTTTGTTAAAGAATTTTCATTGAGGCCTACTGCGGCTCAAAAGCCTGAGCAAGAGTTATGCCCAGTACAGGAGCAGAGGGTACCTGCCGCAGTGCCTCAGACACCAAAGACATATTTGTCACGGTCCCACTGCAACCTGAGGACCAGGAAAGGTTTGCTTTTACCTGGGGTGGAATGCAATATACTTTTACTAGATTGCCCCAAGGATTCAAACAGCCCTACATCGTCACGTTATTAGGCTTTAGCTAAAGAAATAGAGCAAGTTCCACTCTGGGGAGTTCCGTTCTGGGGTTTAGTTTAATTGCACAACCTTTACACAATCTGTTAAAGAAGCATGCCACCTGGGAGTGGACTGTTGTTATTCATGAAGAAGCATTCTGTTTACTGGTCCACAAAGTTTCAAATACCAGGGTATGAGCCCAATAATACCAGGGGCTCCCTTTAGTCTGCATACAGGACTCACAGAAAGTGGATATCAGCAGGGGCTGTGGCAAGAAGCTCCTGATAAAATCCAATTAACTGCTCTGCAATTTGGTTCAAAGTGGTGGCAAGGTTCCCAAGCACGATATCCACCTTGGGAAAAATCATTACTAGCCACCTATACAGCCCTTTTAGATACAGAACCTATTACATTAGATGCACCTCCAGAAATACAAACTCTGTTCCCTATTCTTAAAGGAATTAGAGAATCTACTCCTACTCCACAGGGAATCACACACTGCAGCACAATTCAGAAGATGGTAATGTATACAGCACGTCATGGCTGGGTTGAGGGAAAACACCCTCTTTGGATCTTGACAGGTATGCAGCAGCCTTTTTCAAGGTTACCTTATTCAAAATCATAGTGAATCTATTATGAAATAATAGGTTATTCCATCTTGTGAAGATTTTGTTATGGCAGTTTTCTCTATAAGCTCTTGGTTTTTCTTCCTTCTTTCAGAACTCTGAAGACACAAGGTCTTATAATCGTACTATGAAACGAGAGACAGAATTTCACAGGTAAATTTTTGCTCTGTCATTAAATAGAACTGCTGAAGAAATTGGATTGTTTTAAATACTGAATTTAAGGTTTGTATTTGACTTGTTCACCAAATAAAATATGGTATTTTAACTGATGAAGTGTTGGCACTGCATTTATGAGTAGATGTATGAGTGGATCCTGTCTAAGATGGTCATTTTGAGACAGTGGAGAAAACAGGGTTCAAACAACATTTTTTAGCTCTAATAAGGTAGGAATAATATCCTTCCAACACTGCTGTCATAAGAAGATCAATTTTTTTTCTGTCTTGAGTATTACCTTGTTGATCTGTACTGCATATTACACATGTTCCCTTAGCAAAAAAAAAGGCTACAGTGAAGTCTGGAGGATAGTTCTGCAGTGAAATGAGCACCTTTAATAGATCCCCACAGTCCTGAAATCATTGATTTCTCCAGATGTGTGAAGTAGCCGATTCCAAGGCAAAGAAAGCAATCTTTCACCCTAAGCGTAGCATGTGTAAACAGTGTTCAAAAACTATTTAATACCAACTAAGAACGTTCTCATGAATCCTGAGATGGTAAAGCCTTGGATTGATTTCCCTCAGTCATTCCTTTTCCAGGTTACTTAACCTGTTTATCCTGCAGCGTTTGAGAGCCATTAAGTGCTTGGCACTGTGTAACCAAGACTGCTGCATACTTGAATTTTAGGGTGATGCATCTCATGTATCACTAAAATGCTGTTAAAGCTTGCCAGTGTGATAAGATGGAACTAGACTGTAGTAGGGCATCACTCAAATCAAAAGGTAGTAAAATGCAGAAAAAGCTTTTTCTCAATTTGGTAAACTGTAATAGCTCTACAGATAGTAAAGATGTAAATACTAAAAACGCTTTATCAAGTTATCTTAAAGGACAGATGTTCCTGCAAGTTCATGTTTAAGGACACACCAATGTGGTACTCATAAATACTTAGTTGTAACTGCCAAAATCAAGCACAGTATTTTTGTTGTTGTTGTTCTGTTATATTAACTGAGCTAGATTAAGTGACTTTTTATTTTGTAACATATCTGTAGATTCAAAACAGAGAAAGATGGGCAAGAGAAGAAGCGACACCAAAGTTCTAATACTGGTGCTGAAGGTCGATCCCAAAGAAAATCTCCAAATGAAAGCAACGCCACAGACAATTCTTTAATCCAATCTGAAAAGCGAAAGAGAATAGTTATACAATTTAAATCCAAAGAAATTAAACATGGAAAAAGTACAAGCACTGCTGATGTAGTGACTACTAGCAGGGAAAGTCATAACAAAGGTCCTTTTGATGGAACAGAAGGAAAAAGACTCTGGCATAGCTTTGCAGTTCAGAGGGACAAGGTGGTGAAGAAAAAGAAAGAGAAAATTGAACTCTGCAAACTTAAGGCAAAGGCTGAACAAACTATGTTGGAAAAATTTAAGTCATCTGCATATGATTTGCATGTACCCCATAAAAAGGCAGACAGAGCCAAAAAATGGAGTGAAGATGTTGGAATTCCAAAAAAGCCACCTAGCACATTTACAGAGACTGTGGATGATGATAGACCTTTCACTAAGAAGTCAAATAAATTATCTAGGACTTGTGAAGAAGAGTATGAAGAAGGATATGAGGAGTTTTCTAAGAAAAATAAAAATAAGCATGCTAAGAAACGTACACCATCATCTGAAACGCCACAGCGATGGGACTGTTGTAAGTGGAAAAAACAGGATGCTGATTCTCATCAAGCTACTGGTAATTCAGGGAATGAAGAAAGGGACTTTGAAGCCACAGCATTATGTTTTAAGCAGGTAACGAGAAACCAGTTATTTCTGTATTATGCAGATGGTTGTTCCAGGCTAGTTTCTGAATTGCCAGTAGTTTTTATATAAGCAGACTGTCTTGCAGAATTCAAACAGGCTTCTACAGCCAACTAGAAGGATTTTTCTGATCACACTGTAAACCACATAAAAATGCTTCTCTGCTCTGCTAAATGGCTAGACAAACTAGAAGAATAAAGGTCTTGTGTGTTGGGACTGCGTCTGCACCTACTCTTCTGTAGCTTTACCTTACTGCTGGGGGTGTGGGTTGCTTCAATTTAGGTGTAAGTCAACAGAATGATTTTCTGAGCTGACATGGCTGTATGCAGAAATTGAGCCAATGGAACCCCCTGCCAAACAGGTGCTTATTGCCAGCAAAGTGATGTCAGGAGAGCTTGTTCTTGTGGATCTAGGACTGAATTCATACATTTCCTTCAGAAATTCATGTTTGGCTGTGATCGGTTATTTTTTGTAAGTTCTAGTTTGTGTTTGTTTCTGCACCTCTATTTACATATCACTTATATCTTGAGCATCCCTGGTTTTTGTTGTCATCGTTGTTTAACATGCCTAGCATTCATTTTTAGGGATTTCAGTTCATGTTATGGTAGTGTGATCATTTTGCATGTATACAAAGATAATAATCACATACAGAGTCACAGAATCATTGAGGTTGGAAGGCGCCTTGAGATCATCTAGTCCACCCCCAGCTTAAGCAAGGTTAGCTACAGCCTAAGGACTGTGTCCAGCCAAGTTTTGGGTATCTCTGAGGATGGCAGCTCCACGGCCCCTCTGAGCAATCTGTTTAAGCACCTTCACAGTAAAAAAAAATGAGCTTTTCTGTGTTCAGATGGAATTTTCTTTGTTTCAGTTCATGCCCATTGCCTTTTGTCCTGTCTCTGGGGTCCACTAAGATCCTGGCCCCATCTTCTTTACACCATCCCATCGGATATTTGTATACATTGATAAGATCCCCCTCAGCCTTCTCTTTCCAGGCTGAACAGTCCCTGCTCTTTCAGCCTCTCTTACATGACACGCTCCAGACCTTTAATTATCTTAACGACCTTTTGCTCAACTCACTCCATTAATATGTCTTTCTTGTGCTGCAGAGCCCAGATCAAGAAAAACACTGGTTAACTGGAGTTAATTTAATTGCTAAAATTTTAATACAAATTCTAAAGGATTTTTTAAAAACAAACAAAAGCCTTTAAAGCCATTGGATACTTCAGTAATAGTTTCAAGTGATTGTCATAAAATTTATTTTAAACAGTTCATAGTCAAACACCCGAAAGAAATTGGAAAAATAAGCTTACTGTGAACCACTATGTTTATTTTAAAAGAAAGCCAGCCTTCTAAGCCCTTTTGAAATGCTATTGTAGATGCTTTATCATGGATATCAAAAACATGTTTTATGCTACCTGTTAATTTCACTTGGCAACATTCTAAAAAGAATTCTTTTTGAAAGACTGTTCCATGTCCTACTTCCATTACTATTTTTTCCTAGAATTTTGAGGTCCCATGCACATCTGACTCCTACCAAGTCAGAGAGAATATAAAATCTATCCAAAAGGTAAGCGATGTACTTGCTTAATACTAAGGAGCTATATTCTGAAACTCTTGACACGGGGATCACTTGTTCCTCAGTCTTCCTTGATATTTTATGGTGTTGGTATGTTTTTGTAATTCTTCCTACAGAGCTCTGAAGTCTTTCCACCCCCTCAAGGCAGCGAGAACCTAGGAGGAGACCAAGAGGTTAGTAATGCTTTCATTTAAAACGCTTCTTAGTTCTATTAAGAACTGAAGTTGCATAGCTAGACATTTCCATGACCTTTCCTAGTATTCTGCATTGCTGGTTTATGATCTACACTTCTAAATATGTGGAGCATTTTTTTCAAGTACTAAACAAACTTGCTGAAGTACTGCTAATCAGGAACTTTCTGAGATAGAAAGATAGCCTTTCTCTTATTCTCTGCAACACGGGGGGCTTTCATAGTTGCTTGCATACTCTAGCTATCTCATTTTCCGACCTGTAACTTTCCAGTAAGAAGAGACATATTTTTTGAGAAACATCTGTCAGGTGACTTGCAGTCTGTGTAGCAAAAAAATGGAAGAAAGGTCTTGGGTACTAGGTGGTAAGGTCACAAAGAAAGCTTTCTCGGCCATATTTTGTATGTCTTTTTGTGGACTTCTTATAGTAGAGGATGGGCAGAAGAGTCTCACAGCTTTACAGTTGCTGTACCAACTTAAAAATTTTTATTTTTCAGTTTTAGTCAGTTTCAACACAACAACATTAATGCAAATATATCTTTTTTGGAAACAATTCAGAAGTGAGTACTTGCACATAATTGATTTCATATGTGCACATATTTTACATTGTAGATGCAGATAGTTGAAGATTTGCATGCTGCTCGTATTGAAAAGAGGATGGCGTTGTCTGTAGTACAGACTTATGGAGAACTTACAAGTATGGAAATAGATCTTCCTGAACAGGACTTAAATATTTCTGCTGGTATGTTGTGATATTATGTTCTTTGGTATCTATTTGCATCTGGTCATTAAAATCAGTTAGTGACCTGAGTTACAGAGTACGCAACTGATTTTCTCACAACTGTGTTTTTCTTTTATTTATTTATTTTTGCCCCAGGGGCTTCTACTTCTGGTCTGAACATATTAGTGGTGATCGACACAAATATAATGATTAGTCACCTTGAGTTTGTCAAGTTCCTGAAATCTGAGGATATACCAGGTATGTGAATAAATGGTGATCAACAAGAAGTTTTAAGAAAAAACAGATGTAAGAATTTCAGGCTTAAAAAAGAAAAAAACCAAAAACCCAAACCAAAAATAAAGGGGTCCTTGGAAAGACAACAGGTTTCATATAGAGGCGGGAGGCTCACACTTACAAAGCTGTTTTTGTGAACCCGAATAGGCTACCTCTTGAGGAAAGTTCAGATATGAAGTAGAACCTACTATGCTTATATCTATGTACTTACATTCTCAGGAATGAGTATGAATTTTTAGAAGTAAATAAGTCTTACATATTGCAAGAATATACTTTGAAACATTTAGTCTGTTACTAGTGGTAATGATGTTTTAGCAATTTATTGTTAGCAGAATTAGGATTGTGCTTGTTAGTTGTTGTAAGACGTGTTTGGGATCTATCAGAGTACTTGTGGTGCTTTAATTCTCTTAGCTAATCATAGGATCATGGAATGGCTTGGGTTGGAAGGGACCTTAAAGATCACCTGGTTCCAAGCCCCCTGCCATGGGCAGGGATGCCACTCACTAGATCAGATTGCCCAGGGCCCCATCCAGCCTGGCCTTGAACACCTCCAGGGATGGGGCATCCACAGCTTGTCTGGGCAGCCTGTTCCAGTGCCTCACCACCCTCACAGTGAAAAATTTCTTCCTAACATCTAATCTAAATCTATCCTCTTTCAGTTTAAAACCATTCCCCCTTGTCCTATCATTATCTACCCGAGTGAAGAGTCCCTCTCCATCCTTTTTATAAGACCCCTTTAAGTACTGAAAGGCTGCAGTGAGGTCTTCCTGGAGCCTTCTCTTCAGGCTGAACATCCCCAGCTCTCTCAGCCTCTCTTCATGGGAGAGGTGCTCCAGCCCTCTGACCATCTTTGTGGCCCTCCTCTGGACTCATTCTAACAGGTCCACGTCCTTCTTGTGCTGGGAGCCCCAGACCTGGTCGCAGCACTCCAGGTGGGGCCTCACGAGGGCAGAGCAGAGGGAGACAATCACCTCCCTCACCCTGCTGGCCTCACCTCTGTTGATGCGGCACAGGATGCAGTTGGCTTCTGCAAGCACGCACTGCTGGCTCATGTTGAGCTTTTTGTCCACCAGAACCCCCAAGTCCCTCTCTGCAGGGCTGCTCTCAATGAGTTCTTCTCCCAGTCTGTACTCATGCCTGGTCTGGGATTGCCCCAACCCAGGTGCAGCACCCTGCACTTGGACTTGTTGAACCTCATTCAGTTCACATGGGCCTACTTCTCAAGCTTGTCCAGGTCCCTTTGGATGGCGTCCCTTCCTTCTGTTATATCAACTGCACCACTCAGCTTGCTGTCATCTGCAAACTTGCTGAGGGTGCACTCAATCCCATCATCTATGTCATTGATAAAGATATTGAAAAGCACCGGTCCCAAGACAGACCCCTGAGGGACACCGCTCATCACTGGCCTCCACGTGGACATAGAGCTGTTGACCACTACTCTCTGGGTGTGGCCATCAAGCCAACTCCTTGTCCACCCTTCAAATCCATATCTTTCCAATTTAGAGATCAGGATGTCATGTGGGACTGTCAGGATGTCAAAAGCCTTGCAGAAGTCCAGGTAGATGACATCGGTCAGTCTTCCCTTGTCAACTGCTGCAGTCACTCCCTCACAGAAGGCCACCAGATTGGTCAGGCACGATTTGCCCTTGGTGAAGCCATGCTGGCTGTCTCAGATCGCTTCCTTGTCTTGCATGTGTCCTAACATTGCTTCCAGGAGGATCTGTTCCATGATCTTGCCAGGCACAGAGGTGAGGCTCACCGCTCTGTAGTTCCCCAGGTCCTCCTTTCTACCCTTTTTAAAAATGGGAGTGATGTTTCCCTTTTTGGGAAGATGGATGTTAATGGATATCTTAAAATTGTATTCTTACCATGTGAATGGGAAAGAAAACAATTGAAGTACTTGTTTTGGGTGGACCAACAAAACAATCATAAAATTTCTGAATTGCCTACAAATAAAACCATGGTCCAATACTTCCCGTTCCTTCCTTAGGAATGCTGGTTGGCAATTAGTACAAACCTGTACTCTTTTTATTTATTGGTTGATTTGCACAGTGACTGGCGTGGTCATTCCAGTATTTTCAGCCTGTTCTTTTCAGCTGCTGTCACCTTGCTTTAACATCTTACAGTGAGTGTGACAGGATGGTAATCGCTGTAAATATGTTTTACAATATTGCTACACACTGTTTTCAAGGTATTCTTTTGATTAAAATTGCTTATTCCTTTTGTTTGCCTAATACTGTTATTTTTACATGTAACCAATATACTCCCAGTTTGAGGTTAGATTAGAAAGAGGGAACTTGGGTCTTTTTCAGCTGTTCATTTTCTAATGCTAGGTGCTCCTGAGCACTAAATATGGAAACTATTGGGAAAAAAAAAAGTGAGCTTACATAAGTATGGTGTTTGAATTAAAAATTAACTGTAGGAGTTCAATTAGCCTTTCAACATGTCTTTGTTTTTTGTTTTTTTCCTTCTAGGCGTTGGCAGACTTGCACTGATAATTCCCTGGGTTGTTTTACAAGAGTTGGACAACTTGAAGAAGGGGAAAATGTTGCAGCATGTTCGGGTCAAAGCGATCCCCGCAGTCCAGTTCATCTACATGTGTCTCAAAAACCAAGATTCAAAATTGTGGGGGCAATCCATGCAGCTTGCTTCTCAAAAAACATGTAAGATGTGCAATCAGTTTGGATTTGGGTACTTAATCCTTGTGGTTCGCCTAGTACAAACCTTAGCACTAAATTTTGAGTTTAATACAGTCTTCCCTCTGACTTTGCAGTTCGCTAATTAAAATTCACTAATAGCTTAAAGCAGCCTTCAGAGCATATCCAAGGCTATAGTATGCAAATAACTTATTCGTGTTAGTGCTTTGTTTACTATTGTTTTATCGGTCGTTTCTCACTTTAAGCTGCATCTATTAAGTTGTTAGTTGGGGGATTACTTAATGAAAATTCATCTAGTTACTATATTTTTATCTACAAGCTAAGGGTATGTTTTATACTCTTGCTTCTGAGTCAGCCGTCACCAAATCTAACATATTCAGAAATTTATACACAGCTCAGTTGAAATTTTCTGGCAAAACTGTAGTGTTTTTGAGTGGAATAGTACCTCAAAATTCAAAGCTCAGATTTGTGCTTTGATTACGCTTCTCTGTCCTTGTCTGGGGAGTTTTACATTTCAAAACAGTACCATGACTACCCTGAAGTATTTCTTAGGCTTACTTACATGTCAGCACTGTCTTAACTAAATTTGCAGATGGCCTGAGTGACGAGAACAATGACGATCGTGTTTTACAATGTTGTCTGCAGTATCAGAGCCTCTTTCCTCAAGCTGTTGTCATACTGTGCACGTGAGTTCCTGTGTGTTTCTAGATCTCTTACGAGGTTTAAGGTAGTCTCATGCCAAATGCAGCATTTTTAAATCATTTCTTAAAGTGAAGAGCTGCTTCTGAAATAAGCTTTTTGAGGAGCTGTGAACCTCTTAAAAGCTGGAGTAGAAGGATGCAATAAAACACAAAGGTTGTAGGCTTAATCACCTTAATGTGCAAGAGGCCTGAAATAGAATAAAGTTTATTCAATGTTCAATTTTAAAACTTTTGAAAGCTAGCTTTCTCAGATTTTTTTCCGATTTCTCACAAAAATATTGGAGTTATGAAATTGGAAAAAAAATGTATTAACGATTGAGATCCAGTTAGATAGTTTGTTTCTGCCCACCTGGTTGGGCATAATGATCAACATTGACAAGAGTGATCATAGAAGGAGGGGAGATGGAGACAGATTGTTCTGCGATGGTAACAGCTGAGTTTCCAGTATTGATTCTTGGTTTGATACAAGTCACGTGAAGCTAGTTTTTGAAGGGCTTATATAACTTAACAGGTACTGTGAATAGTTTGGTCTTTGTTAAAACTGTTTCCTGTGTAGTTTCAGGAAGTGGGGTTAAGTTCCTAGGTATCAGTTGGTTTGTGTAAGTTGATGTGTGAGATTGGGTTGCTGCTGAAAATACTATTTCAGTCACGATATCGGTATGATTTTAGATTTATCAGACTAAAGAACAGGAGGTGTTGCAGGTGACTTTAGAAGGCATCTGAAAATGCCTTTATCCTTTATCAATAGGAGCAATAGGAATTTGGGGGAGAGTATTAGAATCCAAGTTTGTACTCCATGTTTGTAGCAGTTCTCCTGGAGCACGTATGCCTCAAGGTGCCATCTATGACAATAATTCGGCCAGCAGAACAGTAAAAATGGGTGTGGAAAATGAGGATTTATTATATTAATCTAATTAGATGTGAATGTCTTCGAATCATTGTTTTGTTTGCATTCTAAGATGATAGCAAGTGGGCATCACTGCTGCAGTATTTATGGTTGTTTTTCTTAAAGCAAGCCTAGAGCCTGGAACATATCTTTTCAGAACAGCTGCTTTTGTTAATTTTCGGGTTTAATTTATTGAACTGGTTCTAATTGCTTGAGAAGGAAAAGTTTGTGTGTATGTGTGTATATATATATATATGTGTGTGTGTGTGTGTGTGTGTATAAGCTTACAGAAGACAAATAGTTCAGTGTGTTACTTTTATTACTTAATATGTAGTAATGTCAGTTTTGTGTCAAAAAATAATTTTTTCTCATAGGGATGATAAAAATTTATGCAATAAAGCCATTGTGAGTGAGGTCAAGGCATTTTGCAAAGCAGATTTGGTTACTGCTCTACAGAATCTGAATGTAAACAGGCATCAGCACTGCACTGAGCTGCGACGGTCTAAATGTGGTAAGCTTGTTTAATGTGTACATAAACATATGCTGGCATGTGAGATGTAGTAATCAGTGTAGGAGTGGGAGAATAGTTTCTACTATAAGCTCAGTTTTTATACACTTTAAATCCTTAGTAACGCTTTTTGTTCTGGACAGGTTTTCTGTTTTCAAAGGTAAACAGTTTCCTGAAAGCTTGAGACCTTTATTAAAACATCTGTCTCTTAGGGTCCGAGGAAATTCACATATGACATATTTTTATTTTACAGGAAAAAAAAAAAAACACAGCACGAATTACCTGTGTTTATAGTCATTTAAAAGGTGTCCTGAAATTTTTAGGTCTGAAAATAGATTTTTCCAGTTGAACCGGTTTGGATTCTACTCTTATTTAGTTGTAAAATTTTGTATGTTGAGATCACTCCTTTATATTTTATAATAATAGCTTTACCTGTATCCCAGCCAGTAGGGCTTGATTCTTGGGTTGCCCGCTCATGTTTCTAAAGATGCAAATACAGCTTACAATAGTAAGCAGTTTTCTTCTTATACTTGCTGATAACCCCACTGGCTGTTTATAACCTAAGTTATTTAAGGAAAGAAGAACTGTGGAGTGAGATCACAAATTAATAATGCTCTGGAGAAATAAGATTTTCTTGTTTAGTAGCTCATAATTAAAAATACCTACAGTACAAGTGGGTATAACTAGAAATGTTTGAAACCTGATTAGATGTAGCTCATCTGCTTTGTAACATAAATGTAAAGTGTGGTATGCCTTTTATTTATGGGAACAAGTGATTTGTGTACTATCAACCTAAATTAGCTATAGAAGCAGTTGCAACAAGTACCTTTTATTGCCATTGGTTTTACAGATACAGAATTCCAGAAAACAGAAAGAAGAGATGCTCGTGTTACTGCTCAATTCCCAAGTATACTTCCAGATCTTGAAAAGAACTTAGGAGAAGCTTTATCTTGTATTTTGGAGACTGAAATGAAAATTGCCTTTGGAAACATATGGATGGAGGTAGTTTCATATGTCATCTTTCTTAATATTTCAAGTATTAAGAGTTTTAAGTGTCCTTGGTATTTTAATGATATTAGTACCTACGCTAAACCAAACAGCTAAGTCATATAATTCACTAACGTAACAGTTCCCTTAACATGAGTGTTCAATTTCATTTTCTAACAAGGTTATTGTATTTGACCAGTGCAGTGACTGTGCAGTGTTCTAATAATATGGGCAGTCTTCTAATAATTTGGTAATAGGAATGCTGGCTGTGAAGTGTGAATTTTCAGAACTCTTTTCATTAATTTCATTAAATTTAGATTTCTGCTTTTCTAGTGTAGTTAAATGACTGCATTGTAAATGTGTCCTTCAAGAAATTATTTCATCACGTCTTATATAAAATATAATATTTTATATAGTATTGTACTGTTGTTGCAAGCACTTATCTCCCGTCAGAGCTGATTTTTTTATATACCACGTGTGTAAGATTATTCACACGTTACATTTCAGATGTAGAATTATAGGGATGTTAACCAGAACCTCCAAATACTCACTTTTTCAAAAGTACTTCTAGCAGAAAATAAATACTCGGGTACAACACATTTTCAAATTATCCATGCTTTGGTTCAGGTTCCATTTTATAGCTGGTAAGGATTAGCCAGAAGTTTAAATTTATTGCAGATATGCCTCTGTGGCTTTCAAAAAAAAATAGTTTGCATGGGATGACTGTTGTTCCACAAGATAGAGCTTTGACTAGTTGTTAAGTATTTAGGCATTTCCAATTAACTGATTCCTGTCAACATCTTTCCAAATTCTGGTTTCACTTTGTAGTAATAAATTACAATTTCATTGCAATATTCACGTATTACTTCATGTATGTATAGTCACAGCTAGGAAAAGTATGTTTATTTTTGCTTTTTTAATAATTGTAGATAATCAAATGCATATTTACTGTTATTCTGGCTTTTATACATGAATAATGAATTAAATCTCTTTAGAGATTACTTGAGGGCATTTTGAATATTTGAGAAAAGGAGAACAAAAACTCATGCAAATGTTGAAAGGTTATTGTACACTGGGTGCATCTCTGCGTAACCCATGATGTTGCTGAATCAAATTTTTTAAATACATAAATTTGTTAAATTTGTTAGATCTGAACAACTTTATTATTTTCGGAGGAATCACTGGAATTCTACTTCAGCCAGCACAAGTCATAACATTATTGAAGAATAGAACTTTGTGAAATGTATAGGAATATGTCTATGAATTTTTAAACATACTATCTTTCAGATACTGTATCTGAAGCCACCATGGACATTAGCAAATTTGCTGCAGTGTTATAAAAAGCACTGGGTGGCTGTTTTTGGTTATGTGGTGCCAAGGAACTTACTTGCAACTGTTGAATATCTCCATAAACACCTTTGTACAGGTAAGAATCTCTGAGAAAGTTAATTGTAAACTCGTAAATAAACTCATTGTTCTGGTTTTAGTAGTTATAGAAGTAGGCACTTTAAAAAGGCACATACTCTTTGATTAAATAGCAATGTAGTCCATCCCCTTCTGCTTTTTTTTTAATTTAAGGTTATCTATTTCACACATCTCTATGTACCTGCAAAAATCGAGGGACATCTTAATGAACGTGTGTAGTAATGGTCACTGAAGTTACCGAACTATTTTTAAAAAGCAAATAATCTTTCTCCCTTTGTTTGCCACCATGTTATGTGTGGCCAAACGATCTACATTTGCTAAATAAATTGTGGAGGAGTAAAGACTACTTAATGTGGTAGATGAAGACAGGGGGGTTTGTTTTTAAAAAACAAAACCAAACCCCCTTTCATTTATTTAATGTCATTTTTACAAATGTGTTTATAACAGATGCAGCACCTCTGGGTTATTGCTGTTCCACAGTATTATGTTAAAGCCTCTTGCCAGAGTGTGGATAAGTTGGGAAGACTTGATTAAGAAGGGAGAAGTCTTAGCCCTACACACTGTTGTTAATATTTCTTTTGAGGCTGTTTTATCTAATGTTTCTGAACCATTTTTAAGGCTTTCTATGTGCTTCAGTCAATTCAGATATCCAAGTATTAGATTTGCCTCCTAAGACTAATTACTCCTAACATCTAGTTTATTTTTTTTTTAATTTCCCATATTAATGTCTAAATATCAGGTAAAACAGTTGACTACTCGACAGCTGGTATCTTGCTCCAGGAATCCAAGAAATTATTGCATGCTTTCAGTTCAAGGTCTGACTATAATGGTGTACTTCCCCAGGCTTATGCCGAAGTGAATAAGCTATACCAAACATTTACAGAGGTAAGAGGAGTTGCAGTATCCATTCACTTAAGTTCTTGAAGTTGCTCCATATACATGTAAAGAACCTGTCTTAGATTTCTAAATTATTCCCATAAATTCAACAAATTATTGCAGGAAATGTTGTTGCTAGGGTATTTTCTAAATTAATAGGCCCCAAATTTAACTCCTATTTTCCTGTAGGAAATATCTGTCTCTACATGTATGCTTGGAAGACCTTTTTTCTAATATAAATGTGTTAGTATCAGGAGGGTGACTGAAAAACATTGCTTAGCTGCCTTCAAGAAAAACGTCTTAGTTTTCTATTGCATTTGCCTTTTTAAAAAAGGGCCTTAAAGATTAAAATTAAACTTGTAATTTCTACTTTTGATGATGATCTAGTATTATTATTCCTAGGCACATTATTTCAGCTTTCCTTGTCTTGGTAGCTCTGTTCCTACACATGCAGAAGGGACTTCTTTTATACCATGTGCTTTGTGATAGTTAGTGGAGGGTGTCCCGATACCTTTTGTGTTCTGGGAAACATGCATTTACACCCAGCTCGTCTCTTGAGTTGCTGTGGAAGAAATTTCAGTGCCTTGGTTTGTGGTAATTGTTAGTTCCAAACGTAATGGCATAAAAAGGGAATAGTGAGCATGGATGACTTGAAATATTTCTACGTGTGGAAAAAAGTACAGGTCAGAATATCTGTAAAACGTTCCATTCGCATTTGGAGAAAGCTGAAGGGGAAAGGCAGAAGAGGATCAAGGAGAGGAAGGACGATCCAGCAGCTTGTGCTAGGGAGTCTTGCTTCTCTGCTGTGCTGTAACTTCTGCGTGCACTGCAGTCGTCCACTTATTCCCCAGCTCTGTGAACAGTGCTGCCGTAAGAAGCAGGCTTTCTGTCTGAAAACTTGTTTCCTCCTGTCCTTGTCTGACGTTTGACTTTGCACAGAGCTGCCATTTTACAGACTAGATTGTGCCAGATCAATTTAACCTGGGTAAATTTCCTGAACCAGTTTACCACATGAGCATATGAATACTTTATGCTGTTCGAGAGGAGTGTGCCATCAGTCATGGGACGGGGAGCAATGTTGTCTCTTCATGTGCGATTAAGAGACAGTTCTAGTTTATATCAGCTTAAAGTGCATGTGAAGCTTTAGTGTAGGGTTTCCCTTTGCTTCAGTTTCCTGCTCTATACATGTAGAAGAAACTCTTGGTAAAAGACTGAGAGATGCTTTAGATACAGAGACTGTAATAAAAGATAGTTATGATTAGAACAGATATGCCTTGCTTTTTTGAGCGTCACTTTTAAAACAAAAACAAAACAAACAACAAAAACACTAAACGTTTAGAACTGTTCAAGTTTTCTTAAGTTAGGAATGAAATACATTCATTGTTTGTTTGCTAAACTTTTATAAGGTGAGGTCAAAGAGTGAGCAGGATTTATCAGAAGACATCATGGTTCTTTCAGAAAGTGCTCCATGTGAAAGAATGGAAGCAACGACACCAAATCTGCAAAATTGTGAAGAAAAAAAGTTACGTCCGAGCACTCGTGTGGCTCAAGAAAATAGGCACCAGGAAATCTGGTCAGTCCTTGAAGGTGTATGGAATACAATGAACTTGTACAGGTACGGTGTGCTAAAGAAATTTCAAAGTTCTACATAATCTTACCTAATTTTCAAGCAAACGTACCATAAAAACTGCTTGTTCTTTTCTCATTTTAGAGAAGAACCTATTAGTAATTAGTTAAGGTTAACAAAAACATCACACAACTTGTCACACAAAGAAGTTAGGAACATACAAATTGTTACAGAGATGCAGTCTGTGATCTGTCTAGTCTGCTGCTCTTTTTCCTGACGGTGGCTAGAAAAAGTAGCGTAAGAGAATAGTGTTGAAAACCCTGTAAGGAGACGCAAATGGGAGACATCCATGAAAATCTCATCTTTTGCCCATAAAAAAGAGGCATTCAAGCTCCAAGTTTTCTTAGAGCTGTGGTTATTTTGTTTTCAAACCCTGTGGATGTGTACCACCCTATGCAAAAACACTTTTTTTTTTTTAATTTTTATTAGTTTGAAATATAGAGTTTTCTTGTTAAGCAAAATGCTTCACATTAAGGAAAATTTTAAACAGAGAAGTACAACTGTAGGTCATAGTCTTTCTACTATTTATTCTAAGACTGCTTTAGATAACATGGTAGTAGTATAGATTTACATTTGACCTTGGTTTTTTTTTTTAATAGTCAAAATACAATGCTTGCAAGAGATACTGAGTTTCTCTTAATTTTGAGGATTTTTATTAACCATTTTTCATTGTTTTGTCTTTTTTTTTTTTTTTTTTTGTAATATTAGTCTTGAAATTTTCCAAAAGTTGGACCCCACCACACTAACTGCAAAGTCTTCATTTGAAGAAGCTTTTTTAGGTCTGCAGAAACTGTTGGCAGCTGTGAATGATATCCTTGAAGGAATTCGCAGGTAAGCATTTAAGCTAGTCATAAAATGTAGTGAGAATAACAATCACTTAAAGCTGTAAAAGTCACTTAAGTGTTGGTGCCAAACTACAAGTTAAGTGTGCATGCTTAGTTTTAAAATTTTCAGTAAAATGTCAGTACTACACGTATCTAGAACCATTTCTTGGTAACAAAAGAATAAGAAGCTGTTGTGGACATTCAGATCTCGTTTGGTGAATTTTAACTCTTATGACTTGGGTCTTGTTTTTCAGTACTTGATGACAAGCCACTGAAATCTGCATATAGTGTAACAGCAGCTGTAACATGATTAAGTGATACGTTAGCTCTGATGGCAAGAGCTGAGAATAGTTTAGAACATTTATTTTTCAAATGTGAGGCACACTGGAATTGGGGCAAATTTCCCATGTAGTCATACGTTTTTGGGATTTCATTGTTACCAATTCTAGAGTATTTTTTGTGAGTCAAAACCTGTATCGCAGCAGTGATAATCAGCTGAACCCTCAGTTTTGGCAGGATAATATTCCCTCTCTCTTCCTTTTCCCTCCATTTTTTTTTTTTTAAGAGTGCAGAATAATAAAAACAAAGCTTCGGAGAGATTAAGGTATCTTCTGTGTAGTAGTAGTTTTAGTCCTTGTTTTATAGCAGTGAAGTTTATTCACCAGCAGGAACACCTACAGAAAATGCTTTCAATTCTCTTGGTTGTGCACTTCCCTCGGTTTCTTACTGACTTGAAAGGGTGTTTGTAGGAACTGGTCTGTAATTGTGGCTGAAGTTCCAGTAACTACTGTGAGCATCCTAAACTGTTACAGGCTATGCATCTTGAGAGGCTGGAAGTATGTGATTTGGGAAAACAATATCACTTTGCACACTTTTTTGCATCATACTGATGCACATAGGTTAGAAAACTGTCAAAAAAGATGCATCCAAACAGTTGGGCTTGCCCTGTACATTAATAGTCTGCCTTTTAAGTAAGTGTTGAGGTATACATTTCTCTCATAGACAGTTAAACTTGTGTTAGAGATTGTCTAATAAGCATTTAATTCTTTCAAGAAGTATTTTTCCTGTATTCTTAATTTATATAGTACTGAACTTTTAAATTTGCATTATCACTACTTAGCGATGCTCATTACAATCTCCTCTGAAGGATCGCAGTCCTTATGCTAATTACTACAACAGGACTGCCAGATGTGGAAGTACAGTTATCCCCATTTTAAAGTGAGGTCTGACCTGTCAAGGCACTTCGAAGGTCTCTAGCAGGGATCTGGAGCTCTGTCACTAAAGACTTGAGCTCCTCTTCCTCTGTAACTGCTAGCGTATTTCTTTTCTTTTTTTTCCAATAAAAACGATGATGGAATTTTGCAAACATTTGCTTTACTTTCCACCACTTCCAAATAAATTTTTGTTGCCTTTTTTTTTTCATTATGGCCAAAATAATATGTCTTTAATGAAAACGTTTCAGGAAAATAAATGTTCTGTAAGTCCCAAACAAGCTTCAAGGTACAAGCATACAAGGTGTGAAGTAGTCTATTCACACTGGCACACCATTGGAGACCATTCCTGCACCATTAGCATTACAGCCTAAGTAACAGGACTGATTTTTTCTGTACAGCACACTAATAATGGGACAAATCTATTCAGAGAGATTGTTGTCTTTCTTGAAAGATAAGTCTAAATGTTGTAAAAGTGGGAACAGAAAAATACAGGTAGATGTCTGAGTTAGAGAAGCTTGGTGGTAATTGATTCATTTTCATTGATGATGTTTGCTTTAGTACTCCTAGTTGAGATTACATTTTAGTAGTGGCAATGTCTGTTTTTCTCTAAAGAAATTGTTTTAATAACACATCTTACTCCTCAACTTGGTTCTTTTCATTCCGATCCTAAAGTTCTTGTAAGAAATCCTTTGATATCAGTTTATATATCTGGTGGATGAGATTTAATATGAATATCGTGCTTCAAGATCATTATTTCTGTATTACAGAGGTGTTTTTAATACTTTTTTTTTCTTTTAGTGGAAGCAACCTATCTTCTATATTTCTACTTATGGAAGAACTCTTTAAAAGTAATAAGGTGTACCATTATATCACAGAAATCTGTTTTTCAAAAGATGTGCTTTTTGATTAGAGGAATATCTGTAGCAAAGACAAGCAGGATTCAGACCTTTGACTTTATTCGGAATAGAGGGGCTATTTTCTGTTCCACGTGATTATACTGAGACTCAGTAATGCTTATGAAATAGTTTTAAAAATTCATCTCATACTCTTTAAAATTTTCTTTTCTGCCACTAAACTGGAATACACTATGAATCTGTAAGTGAAGTAATTTTCTTGAAAGGTTTCATTTTGAAATGCTTGCTCTGAGTTTGTTCTTCAAAGTTGCAGTAGGGGGCATTGTGGAGCAAGAAATTCAGAAAGCGTGTAATGTGTAACCAGTTTTAACCTTAGCTGGAGGTTTCTGAGTAGGTTTTCCAACGAGAGTCAGAAGTCATGTTTATAAATCATTACAGGTTTATAGATATTACAGAGTATCAAACAAAAAGTGAAGTTTGCAAAAGTGGGGAGGTTCATTTTACCCGTGTTGCTCAGCCTTTGTAAGACTGTAGTTAGAGTTTTTTGTTGTTTTTTTTTTTTTTTTTTTTAAATACTATTCAGAGACTTAAAATTAACCTAATGGTGTGATTACAGAAAAGGAAGCACGTGGAGAAAAAATAGTGAAAAAACTTGAATATTTGGAGGCAATAGAGCTTTTAGTGATAAAACGTAAGCCTTTTCTATGGTAGCTTCTATTCCTTGCTATCTAGAACAAAGAAGAAAGAAAGTGTCCTGTGAAAGTTTGGAAGTTTTACAAATAAGTTGTACTGAAAGTTCAACTGCATTAGAAGTTCAGATTTTCAGATTGTTAAAAACAATTAGAAAAGCACAATCACACTTTTTGAGATAAGTAAGTGATGATGCACTTCCTCGTAAACAAACACATTCTGTGGCAGTACTGTGGCTACTCAGACCTGATAACCAGAACATATGTATGACAAATACAGATATTAAAAGAGAAAACCCAGCTGTTTCAACTTTATAGTTGTCTCTCAAATATAGCTGATCCTGGCAGCTCTTGTTTTATCACTGTGTCCTTGAAATTTACTCGCTTAAAAAGTGAGCATGAAATGGCTCCTTTCCACTTTAATAGCGGAGAGCGTTATATCCGTTCATGTGTCTTACATTGACTAACAATGAACAAATATTATTAAACCTCTGAAATTTATACTTACACTTATGAAGCCATCAAATGTTTCTTAGGTGTGCAACAGTGCCGAAAACCAGCACCTCATCTGTCATGCTCAGTGTCTTGGAATTTACCTGAGTGTTTCTCCGGCATGTTTAAAGCAATTGTATTAAGTTATTTATAAAATTCCAAAGACAGGAGAGGAGAATGAAGGCTTGACTGCTTTGGAAAATCTGTTGGCATCATTCAGTTATTCCAAAGTGATGATGGTCCATAAATCATTTTATATAACTAAAATATATTTTTTAATAATTTTACATGCGTATTTCTGCATGTTTTCAGGGATGGTTTACACTTGTATTTGTATTGTGGATTATTTATGTTGGATAGTATTTGGAACCAATGAACAAGGGGGCCTAATTTATGTCCTGATCCTTGAAATATTTTCTTGGTTTTCAAGTAGCTCTCTGAAGCAACAGCAGTATTTCTGCAGCTCAGGGTTTTCAAGTTTGTGCCAAGTCTTTCATCACTTGTGGAAATTCTTCTGCTGATTCTGCTGGAAGACATTTGGGCCCTTCATATTTGGAGAGAAGAAAGGTTTAATAATTAACTCGTAAGAAATTTTGTTCTAAGAAGTGTAGAATGCCTCGCAAGAGATCACTGCTAGGGGGTGTATATACTTGAGATATATCTGACTGCATACTTAAGTTGCATCATAACTTCCCTCCACTATTTGCATGCAGGATGTTTCTCTCTCCACCTGTTGAAGTTAAGGTGTGTGTCAGTGCCAGCAGAAGAGTGGAAGTACTTGTAGCTTTTTATGATCTGTCTTCTGAAATATATTTTTATGTCTTGTTGCTTTTCAATCTTCCCCTTAACATACTGATTGGAATATTAGAAACAGACAGCTTTGTTACCCTTTCAAAGGCTTCAGCAGCAGCATTTCAATGGATCTGGAGGGGTTTATATAAACCAGCCGTTTCCCTCGGCTGAGTGTAACTTCTGATTCAAGGGTTTGGATGCACCCCTGGGCAATTTTACATGGGAACCTTGCTGCCTTCATGTTTTCTGCCAAAGTTACTTTTAGATGAGAAATCCTTTTTAACAACAACAAAAAATTTTAGTCTTTTGTGAATTGATGTAGTTCTTCCTGGTTTCGTTATTTTTTTCATCTGTATGCTAAGCAAAAATTGTTTTGTTCACATGCCAACTTAAAAATTGCTCACAATTTACAGCAAATACTTTTAGATACAATACTCAGACATTTACATTAATATGGCATCAGGTATAAAAATATTTATCTGCTACTTACCGCAGTAAGTAACCTCAATTTTCCTTTTCTAACATATTACCTAAATGGAATTTCTGCTCAAATATCTAATATTTTTGCTTGTTTGGCAAGCACTGATTTGGATAAGGGATCCATAAACATTTATAATTTTAAAGTATAATTTTTAAGATCTTCTCAGTAATGCAGTAAAGTGTTACTGGATCAGATCTGATCGCTGAATTGAATGTTTTGGGATTAACTAACTTAAAAACAGCTCTACTAATTTTAAAACAATTCTACAGATCTATAGAAACTGTTTCCTCAGCCAGTCAGTGGGGGAACTGAGATTTCTTTTTCCTGATGTCTATTTAGGAAATGGTCTTTCTTCCCTTAGACTGCCAAGACAGTTAGTCATTTGTATCATGAAGTCTCTATATTAAGAGCTCTACTTTTAATTGTCGTCTGCATGCTGTCTCTTTCTGGAAGTAAAACAGAGAGTAATTCCTAGTTCAACAAGTGTTGCACTTTCCTAGCACTAGCTGTTTGATTTTTTATTATTATTATTAATTTAGGTGAAACCTGAAACATTCTTGACCCACTATGAAGAGCAGTCAAATTACTTTAAATGTAAATTTCAGCCTCAGAGTGCTGGGCTTCCTGCGGTTTTCCAAGGTAAACAGGTTGGTATGGATGAGAAATGAGTGTTGGAAATTCGGCATCTAAACATGGCACAAACGTGGGGCATGGTTCCACGTGCAATTCGTTAGCGGCAGATCTGGCCGACGGTGCTGCCTGAGGTTCAGTTGTGATCAGTCTTCTGGTCTCTGAACAAGCTGCATGACTTAATGTGAGTAACTCACAAGTTGTGAGCAGGGAGAGGGTTTCTAACCCCCCCTGCGGAGCGCGTTACGACTGCACAGGGCCGGGTTGGCACAGCCCAGGGCAGGGCTGTGGCTGGTGCCGTAAGGCAGCTTGCAGTGAGGGGTTCTGCGTGGAAATGTCCCTCCCCTGGGGTCAGCACTGACGGGGAAACAACCCATGGTTACTACAAAAAAAAATAACTGTGTGTCAGTAATAACATTTACGAAGCTCATCTTTCAGTAGTGTTGTGTCCTTTAATTATCGTGCCTGATATAGTTGAAAATATGCAGTATCTGGCGAACGATTTTCTTCCAGTGGTAGCGTTCTCTTTCCTACCTGGATTCATTGCTATCTCTTGCTACATTTGAATTTACCCACATCCTTCTCTGCTGCCAGGGCCCAAATCTGGTCCTGTATCCATCTGCCTAGTTGAGTGGGAGCTGTAAGGAATTAAAATGTTTCGAGGCCTTTGCCTCTGTCAAGCACAGCTGAAATGGGCCAGCGCTGGACGTGATGTGGGGCCGAGGTGATGCTGTGCAGCTGCCTATGGCTCGCTACCTTTAAACCAGCCTAAAAGGTTTGGAAGGCTCCCTAGAAATAACTGAATTAAAGCTGGAAAAGCCATGGTCCTTTCTGGCCTTGTAAAGCTGCAGAACGGGCACCCAAAGTCGCCCTCAGACCTGACATCTGAAGTACTTCCACTGCAGAAGACAGCATGAGCTTAACTTTATTTTAGTAAAAATCCCCATGACTTCCCAAAAGGCAGTTGTTAAACAAAACTCTGAAATGTGCTGACCGTTACAACATCTGCTTGAGTCCCTTATTGCAGCACAGTGTAATGAGGAATTAAGTTACCAAGATGTTAAGTGGCGTAGTAGTTTGTTTTTCCATTTGTCATCCCTTTTGCTTTCCCGATCTTCTGACATTGGGGTTCAGTGGGGCTTTTAAATGGGTTAAGTTGACTTTTCTACAATTAAGGCATATGCCTTTACGGTTAAGCTCACGGATTCATCACATTGGTTAATGCTGTTTGACAGCTCCTTCAGTCTTACGCCACAGGCGATTATGTGGATCCCTTGAAGAGGAATGGCTCAGGGTGACAAACACTGAGGTATGGAAATCTGGCCAGATTTGGGAACGAGCACCGCGTATTCTCACATGGCTTTGTAGCCATATGCTTTACTTGTCATTGCCCTGGATTTTAGTGTTCGTGAGTGGCTGGCAGGCTGACCTGCTTTCCCTGCCAAATTATTTTTCTTCTATTTGCTAATTTTCCAATCCTTTCCAAATGGGCTTTGCTCGTTTCCCAGGTCTTGTACATGCACAAGTGAGGAACCACGTTGTGAGCTGTCTCCCATCCATTTTCATTCTCGATTATTGTATCTTACACTCTGTATGCATTTGTCCTGTCACTTGTCCGATGCCAGCAGGTAAACAAACAGTCAGAGTGGAGGGGGGAAGCCCTGCTGCTTAGGAGGTAGCAATTGTTAAGTCTGCTTCTCTCCTTTCTCCCCTCTGCCCCCAAAAACAACAGTTAGCCCCCATTTTGTTGCTGGTACCCGTACTGGCATTTCGTGTCTTTCCCTAGCGTGCCCTTCTGTACCTCGTGTACTAAATATTTTCAGAAAACTGCACAGAACCATACTACAGCTCGATGCCAGAACAGAACAAATTACATTTTAAAGGCAATCCAACTTTGCCAGCACCTGCTTAGAGCAGGGTGTTTGGAATAATTAAAAGTCAAAGTGCACGACATAGGGTCATTTGTAGTTTGATTTTGCACAGCTGTACTAATAGGAAAGGCAAAGTGAGTCAGTGCATTTGCTTTTGGAGTGTATTTGATGTAATGCTGAGAGAGAAGAAAAAGCAATGGTTAAATATTGGAGTGGTCACGATACTGAGATTGCTCGTTAGAGTTTTACATAAAAGCCCATTTGCTTCATGTATGACTGATTTAGAGGTTGGTCTCTAGTCATGATTCTGTAGCTGCAGTGGATTTTTTGTCACTGAGAAACTTTGATCAATGTGATTTAATGAGGAAATAGATGCAGAGTTAGATGTACATGCAAACATATCCAGATTTCCCAATGTACATCTCTTAAAGTTTCTGTTGTCCGTAACACAGAATGGTGGCTACAGGAGATGAAGGGAATGTAAAACGATTTAAACCAGTGGGCAGCAGCAGCACTGCAAAATCCCTGCCCATGTATTCCAAGCCTGGAGCTTGTATTCCAGCTCCTACTTAGTTGAAAACAACAATAAGCGTTTTTATGAATGTTGACCTGTTAAGAATTTGTGGGGGAAGTTGCTGTGTAGGCTCTTCTCTTACCGAATTCTTTTCGGAACTCTGTGTACAGCGATGTTTCCTCCTAAAAAACAACAAGTGCCTTTTATTTGAAGATATTGGAGTGCTTTGAGCCAGATGTTAGACCTCTCATTACACGTTATAAACTCAGAAGTAATTGTTGTGACTATCCAGGCCACTTCCATAAAATAAGTTGCAGGATTTAACAATTTATTTATATGCTTATTAACACGTTTTACTCGGATTTTTCCAGAGAACTGGAAACACAGCCAGACTGTGCATCCACCTGGGCTCTGGTGGACTGAACTGGTGGTGGGAGCAGTTTGCTGGTGTGATTTGGCACCAGTACAGAAATAGGGGTGCTCTCCAACTTGATGTCCTCACAAGAAGCTAATGGGAGGAGTGGCGAGGCTCATCTCGGTCGGTGCACTTGGAATCGGCCCTTTAGGTCCACAGTTGTGTTCAAAGCTAGAGGTCTAAAAACAGACTTGGAATTAAGGCCCAGTACTGCTTTGAGAGCGACTTCCCAACCGGTTTGCCTTAAAGGTAGCCTTGCTGAGAGCGGCTGCGTGGCACGCGAGGTTTCCGTCCCGGGGGCGAGGGACGTGGCGAGCCGGGCGAGCAGAAGTCACCGCGCAGAGGTGCGCTGCGGGCACGGGGAAAGGAGCGCGGTTCCATCCTGCTCTGCCCCCGCTCCCTCCCGTGCACACACACGTCTCTTCCGCAGGACCCAGAGGCCTGTCACTGCTGCAGCTCTCACTTCTCTCCCCTGGGTAAAGAGCTTACCTGGCTGGGTTTCCACCCACAGCGCCCTTCCTTCCCTGCGTGTGCTTGGCAGAGCAGGAATATTCACGGATGAGCGTATTTTGCCCCAGCGTGTCGTGTGGCAGCATGTAACGGCCTTCGGGTGAAGTTATTGGTGATATCTTACCCTCTGTCTTTTGCAGGGTTCTGCATTCAGTTCTATGAACACAGCTGAACACGCGGGCTCTCCTTTTGGCACAAAACAGAAGGCAGAATGGTACACAAATCATCAGCAATAGAAATCACACTTTCCCAGGCTTCGGTACACCCGTTTATTTATGTCGTGGATGAAGGATGTGATGGCCAGAGCTGATGTATTGTCCCGTGCAGACAGGGCTGCTGGCTCCGGCTGCGCGTAGCTCGTCGGTGGGAATCGTAGCAGCGATGCAGTTGAAGCTGCCAAGATTCCCAGCGCTTATGAGGATGTTTGCCAGATTGTCTGTGCTGGGGTTTTGTGCTGTCAAAGTTGATAGCTTTCTCACTGAGGTAGCGCTTGAAGACTTCGAGGTATTTTTAGGAAAGCTAGCCCCTGGGTTCTCTTGCCGACTTTTACTTGGCAGGTTTAAATATTTCACTTTAAGGAACAAATCCTGGGTGCATCGTCTTATGAAGGGGGTAAGAATGTGTGACTAATTTTTGTGACCAGTGGTAATTCCTCTGTGAAATCATGATGAAAATAAGCAGTGGACTTGCTAGTTATGATAAATCCTGGAGTATGTCACTGTCTTCCAGCCTGTTTAAAATACGGTGTCTTTTTAACTGATTCTGTTAGTTTTCTTTCTTTTTTTTCAATTCCTAATTAATTCATTTAAAAAGGCTTATGACTTGTAAGGGGAGGGAGGGGAGAAGAGAATTGGGACACTTTCCCATGGGAAAGTAAATAGAGTTTCCCAAAAACACAAATTTTTTTCAAGTTAAATCATTTTCTTAATCCATTTACATACTTAGAACTTAACATAAGGCAGAATTTTATCAGGATTTCTTAATATATGTAAAGTGTTACATGATGTTTAATGTAATACAAGAATGTTCTGTCTTTTTCCTTGAGAACGCAAATGAAGTTACGCTGAGCTATAACTGGATTATATCTGCTTAAATAGATTAGGAGAAGTATTTTTTTTGAGCGAATCGCTTCCTTATTGGATCATTTTTGGAGCCTTGTGGAAAAGGGCGTACATCCCTCAGCCCCACGGCGCTGTGTGGAGAGACCAAAGCTGAGGGGTTCTCATGCAGACGGTATCTCTGCACGTAACGTGCGGAACAAGGACGAGATTTTGGGAAGGAAGGAGACGCTGATGGCTGCTTGCGCCTTCTGTGGCTAAATACAATAGCAGTGTTTCACATGACACTTGGTTCTTCATAAAAGCACCCCTCCAGCTGCCAAATCCTAGATTCACTTCTCAATATTGGGCGTGAGTTGGTTATTCTTAGAAGTAGCAAGAATGGTATGTAAAATGTAAAATTTGGGCTGTATGTGATAGTGCTGGAGGGAATGAGGTGCAGCGTTAGCTCGTGTGGGAAGGTTTTGTGTCACGTGTCAGCTTTCTCTTGCCCCACATTAATACAACAGGCTTTGCTTATCTGGAACAAAAGGCTTTTAATTATTGCTGGTTTTCTTCCTGTCTATATAGAGGAATTGCTCATAAAAATATCAGTTGAATATTTAATTAGGAAAAACCTTCATAGAAGGTCCTTGCAGACATAATAAGCTCATTTAATTCTTTTAGAGTGGAAAGGGATGGGTAGTAGGGAAAATTCTTCAAAGATTAGAGTTTCCTTTTTGTTTAAAGAAAGTAATTAAATCTTTTCATGAAGCATTTCTGATTGCTATTTTTTTAATTCTTCCATGGAATCCTTTTACAGTTTTATTAAAAAAAAACACAACTTTTCTTTTTCAGAGTTTTGACCCCAACCAGTAGTTTCCAAGACATTTGGACACTCTATAACTTCCTCATAAGCAACGAGGTATGAAGTTTTCTTTATTTTTTTGTCAGATACACTTCTATTACTGTTTTTTGTTTATTTAAATGAGTTATGAGGCTAGCCGTCCATCATTGTATTTCCATTAAACTAGAATTTTGAGGATTAGCTTTTGTTTATTAGACATGAGACATAAAAATATATTTTTGATTGATACTTACCAAAAATTATTAGAATCTATACCAGTATTTGAGTTGCTTGCGTGACTTTTGGAGCGCTCATTTCTTATGAATGACTTGTTGTACAGAGTAAAAGCCTTGAAGCTGAAGTCACCAAAACATCCCGGACACAGTCATTTTAAGAACGTAGAGAGTTCATTGCACTAGGTAGTTATTCATGAATTTTTAACTCATTTGTGCTGAAGGATTTTAAGAAGAGAAATTGAAATAAATGTTTGCAGTAGAACAGAGGTGTTTTTCCATTTAGTATATTACATTTTTCAGATTTGCAGTCCTCTCCTATGCAGGAAAATATATTTATTGTTTTTCAGGCCTGTACATAGAGGGTGACTATATTTATGGACGTAAAGCGAGTCAGAACTTATGTTGGTTGCTGTAGAGTTGCAGGGTAAATTAAGAGGGGAGGAAGAACAACTGAAGGTCTTTTACATTTTTGCAGAAACTGTTAGAAAATGAAGCTGGGGTAGTATCTGTCCCTCCCATTATATACAGTTGTGATCGTTAATTGGTAATATTTGATTTTATACGACATAGCATGATTTTTTTCATTTATGTACTGTCTCAACTTGAGACAACTGCCTGTTAGGTAATACATTAATAATATCTGTTATACCAGCTGTATAATTTTAATAGAAACGCGATACTTGGTAAATTACTGTGGTAATTGTTTGCTCTTTGTTCTTTGTTTTAGATAAATAACAGCATAAAATTCACTGCTGAGGAGCTTTATGAATGTGTTTCACAAGAGTTATATCGGTAAGCCAATTACTGACCACACCAAATGGGTTTTGAGACAGAATTTTAGCATGTACCAGAGTAATGTAAGAGAAATTGTTCTGTTAAATAAAATAATTGCCATTGTCGGAAGGGGCTAGGCAGGAAGAGTGGGGATTTTTTTTATGATATTATTACAACAGAGTGGGAGAGGACAGAACATAAATTAGAGCCAATAGCACCTCCACAGGGATTTTCAGCTGCTTGACTCCAAGGTGAGGTGCTGGTCCCGCTGTCCTGTACCAGTTTTGGATTCATGGTTTAGCGGTGGACAGAGCCATTATAGGTCAGCATCCATTATAAGGTAGGTTAGAACATGAGACTGCATTTACATTGGTTTGATTATAACTGCGATTCTGTTTGTGGCAGAACTCGTCATTGCTACGAGAACTTTGCTTAAGTCAGCAGAGGGAAAAACCCCGAAAAACCCCGTGATTCCCAAGGCCTGTGTGGTTGAACTCAGTCCTTGAGACCCAGGCGCATCCGCAGTCGCCGTGCTACATTGTGGCCATCATTGTTAAAGCCTTAAATTAAGCCATTGTGTGTAGTAAGTACAGTGAGCCAAAAAGGAGAACCAAACTCAAGATTCCAAGTACCTGTTTCCATTTTAGTTTTTTTTTTTTTTTTTTTTTTTTTTTTTTTTTACAGTTAAGTCACAGGGAAATAAATGTTCTGTTGTACAGCTGAGTTAAAGGCCTTGAAACATTAGTCTAAAAATAAGTGTCATGCAAGTCTTAGTTCTTTACTGGATAGTTTCTGGCTCATGAAAGGGTTTTTTTGAATTTGTGTAATTGAGGGCTTGTAAATCCAGGTTCAGTGGAGATTTTAAAATGCCATAAGTTTGTTTATTTTTTCATAAAGGCACAGGGAAGGAGGCTGCTTTGAGGCAGGCTGAATTCCCCGGGCTTTGGCAGAAGGGTACTGAGCAAGGTGCTTACCTCAGCCTGGCCCCTGAATTCTTTAGGAGGTAGGTTAGTCTAGAGTACTCGTACCGTGACCGTTCCTTCTTCAGGATAAACCAGAGATGTGCTCTCCCTGAAATTTTGATCCAAAGTATTTCTCCTTATCTGGAGAAGGAAAAGGACTTCTTAAAGCTCTATAGCCACGGCTACACGCACAATTCTCACTGCTTCCCTGTCTCTAAGTGGTGCTGGAGGCTTTGGTATCGCAGTAGCCTTTAGAAGATGCCAGTCCCAGACTCCGTGATGTAAAGATGCAGATCTTTAGGACATAAACGTAACAAAAGACTGACCCTTCCCCAGAGATCTGGTGGTGACATCTTACTGCATTTTCAACAGATTAACAAAACGAGTTTTTCCAGAAAGGTACAAGAAACTTCTACGTAAATTTTGTTTGTTTGTTTATTTTTTTACTGAGCTTGCCTACTGGTTGCCTGAGAGATTCCAGTCTTCCTCTCGCAGATCTGAGTAGTGTTGACGTGAGACCTCTGCTTTTCTGTTTGTTTTTTCCTGTTGCTTCTTCACTTCCCCTTTCCTTACATTGGTAGAGACTGAGATGTGGTGAAAGCAACAACAACAACAAAAAAAATTGCTATCGCTCGCATCGAGCGGATCCTCACGGCGCATCCAGCGGCTCCATGTCCTGCTCCGGTGGCTTCCCCTCGGGCCGGGGTCTCGGCAGCAGCTCATAGGTAGCTGGCGCCCGGCAGCGCCTCGCGCTCCGGGCTGGAACCCCGTGGAGACGCCCGTGGGGCTGGAGGGTGGGCGTGCTCCTTTGTGCCAGCGCCGGGGGCAGGCCAGGGAAATGCTGTGGGTTTGAACTGCTCTTCCTGATGGAATTGGTCGTCTGGGCTGGCAGGCTCATCTGCCAAGCTTACGTGACCTGTGAGACTGAAAAATACTGGCGGTATGGTGTGTATCCGTCTTAAAGCATCCCTTAGTTTGAATTGTATTAAATTCAAATATATATATGTGTGTGTATGTATTTTAGAAGTTGATCAATTGAAAGAAAATCTAACAGATCTAGCTGCTGGGAATAAATCTGCATGGATACAGCCATAAAGAAAGTAAAGTGCGTAAATTTGTGCTTGGCATGGTTTAAAAAGAAAAAAGATTTAAGAGGCTGGTCTGGTAGCCCTCAGGCTGCACTCATGTGATTTAACCTTGCTTTTTTTTTTTTAAGGAGAGCCTTTTAAATGTTCTTTCCAGCAAGTAGCTTGGCAAACCAAAGCTGCAGAATGTTTTCTGTGTGATCAGGTTTAGATTCCTCTTTTGAAACAAAAGTCTAAATAAGTCTCTGTAGTCACGAGATTTATTTTGTGTGTAAATATGCAAACCCATGAACGATGGTTTGAGTTGTAGCTTCCATTATAAAATCCCTGTTCTGTCAAGAAAGCTGATTTAAGTGACCTTTCAACACTGATTATTTTTTAAAACTACCTTTATGTATTACAATGAAAAGCAAAATGTCAAAAGCAGCTCTGAGACTTCGCTGAGTGGCAGTTTGGCTTTTTTAAGGTATTTGTGTAAAATCCTTGGGTTTAGCAGCTTTAAGGCAGAAGTCACTGCAACTTCTTGCATTTTATGGAAATTACCTTTTTGATTGTGTAGATCGCAACTGCGTAGTTTGTCCTCTGCCACTTCCCTTGCTAGTTACAACTGGCAGTAAGCTGTATTTTCTTTGAGTCGGGACAAGAGGTTTCAAGCTTTGCAGCCGCTGTCCTGGTGGGAACGCAGCACCTTACGGTCACTGCTCTGGCGTTACGTTTGGCACGTCCGGGCTCTGGTCATTTTGCCAGCGCTTACTTAAGCGCTCTGAAGAGGGAAGCTTTGCTGCACTTTCTCTCAGAAGAGCACTGACACTGGAAAGGTTTTCGGGCGTTGAGCTGGAGCGCTGCCGGTCAGAAATCCCACACTGTTCGCCAGCCTGCCCCGTGTTCCAGGCCAGACGTCGCTGTGGTTGCTGTAGATGCACGCTCAGGGTTTTTTTGACTCCAAAAAATGTTTCTTACATTTAACTTGGGAGCATTGGCTTCTGA
Source organism: Anseranas semipalmata (assembly GCA_013399115.1). Lineage (NCBI taxonomy): Eukaryota > Metazoa > Chordata > Aves > Anseriformes > Anseranatidae > Anseranas > Anseranas semipalmata. The sequence continues at coordinate 639,894 of VXAA01005763.1, forward strand.
AAGTCTCTCTTCCTCTGTGACTGGTGACGCTGCAGGGATTAGCAGGAAAAGTACAGATGTCAGGCAAGAGTGAGAGCAGCAGGACTACCTGTACCCGTCAGAGCTTGAAGTTAGGTTTTCCATATGTGATAAGGTAACATCTGGATTTCCAGAGATATTGAGTATTTTCTGCTTTTGGCAGCATTAAAGCACGGTATTAGCATCCATTTGAATTCTGTTTTAAAGCAATAGACTGAAATGTTCCTGTCTGTAAAATGGGATCGGCTGTGTCCTGATAACCTGGCTTTGTATCTTTTCTTCTCTAGAGAAAGACTAGAGGTTGGATGTTGCCAGCTGGCCCACCTGGAGCACACTATGAAGCAGTGTAACACATCTGCTCACGTGGAAGCAAAGAACAGGGGCTGGCTGTGATGCTTTGGTCAAGGTTTGGAGCTGCGGTGCTCACCCCCCTTCGTTTTCCTTGCCCAGATGAAGTCCAGCTCCTCGGGTGGTGGGAGGGAAGGGAGCATTCAAGGAGCCAAAAAATCTGCCTTCTTTCTTCTCAATGGTGCTGTTTTATATTTGAGTTGAAGGGGGGAAAAAACCAAGTTATACATGTATAACATTAAATGTCAGAATTTCTGCTAAGAATTGCAAGCTAGTAGAATTTTGTGTCTCAAGTGAGGGTCTCTGCATTGATACAGCAAAATTTTGGGGTACACCAACATGTGCTGGACTGGTGTTCTAAATTCCAAAAGTTTGTGTTGGAAGTCAGCTGTTACTAATGGTTATATGGTTATGTAGAAAAATGAGTTCTGTTCTTTTTTTTTTCTTGACACTTTGGAAGTGAAAAGTGTGGGGAAAAAACGTTATTATGATACCTGGGGCTCTGAAAGGGCTGAAATGAATACCAAGCCAGGTGCCCGTGATGCTTGCCACTCCTACAGATATGAAGGACTAAAACAGATGCAACGTACGTGTCCTGTGTACTGCGCTATATAAGGCTCAAGAGAGGATATAGAATGGGGAAAGAAATGGATTAATGCTCATTTTATTAAAAAAAAAAAAAAAAGACAAAAAAGAAGCCAACTCATGTAGGTGTTTGTCCTGGAGCTCTTTTTAGTGCTTTTGTCAGAATATCCAGTATGACCTTTTCCAGTGAAGACTCAAGGTTGTTAACAGCAATGAAACCAGGAACATTTGTAATTAGGCATGTGAAATATACTTTAAAAAAAAGTTTAAATTTTATCAAGTTCAGAGGAAAGTGGTGTTTTTCCTTTGTTAAAATATCCACTTAATCTTCGTACAGTAGAAACTTGCTAAAAAAATTCTTTTGGTACAATTCTTCATCCTTCTCTTTTGTCATCTTCTCTTGTAAAGGTACAAGCGTTTTCTTCCCTGCGTTACACGCAGTGACTTGTCTCGTTTCTGCTCTTCAGGTGCCATCTCTGTTTGAATGTATTGTCTGTTGCTTTCCAAAACTGCTTTAAGTCAACAAAACTTTCTACAAGCCATTTTTAATGCTGCTGTGGCCTTTAAAGCTACCTCTTTTATGTATGTATTTGTACAGAGATGAGATGACCGGTAAAGTTCTAGAAGTGTTTATTTTGATATTAACTTTTGGATGTATTTGTAAAATCTTTATTGTAAAAAAAAAAAATCTAATTTATTACTATAATAAATGGCAGTTAATTCTAGGTGACAGTGTTGCTTTGAATAGCTCTGTTTTCGCTTTGCTTAACTACTGTGGATGCAAGTTTAATGCAGTTCTCTTCCTGACTTGGTGTCTGGTGGTAAGTAGCTTGTAAAAGTTACCATCAGAGCAAATCTCGGGATATTTCCATTGAAATTGTTATCCCACGGTTGTGGGTAAGTAGACTGTGTTCAGATAATCTTATTTGGCAGTTTGTACTGTACACGTAGGGAATTAGATCGACTTAAGCACATTACATTTGTCTTTCTTAGCTCATGGCTACTTTTGATAAACTTCAGGGGAAGACAGCTGGCAGGTGAAGACAGCTGCTTTAGATTTGCTCATGCAGACTCTTCCTGTTAGAATGGCCCCAGTTTTACAGCCTGGCACAATTGGTAACTCTCTTTGGTCTTGTTTTGTTGCTCTGCTCTACAGCTGTAGTATTCTGCTAATGTGTTACGAGGTGTGAAATAGAAATATCCTGTAGCAGAAGCCTGTTCCTAGTGGTAGCATGGGTCAGCTGTATCTTGTGGAAAGGTGAGTCAAAGCAGTAAGCTCAGATTGTGCTGGTGCCTGAAATGGCTTTATTTCCACATCTAAGTGATTAACACTTAGGAACACACCTAAATGAACACAGTAAGTTTCTTACAATGGCTCATATGCTGCCAGTTTCTCATCTCACCTTCTGTATCACCCCACTTCAATTTGCACAGAGCTAAGAGCACCACTTGCTCGTGTAAACTGATGGCAATAGCTGGATGGAGCAAAGAGCCCTCTGTAAGCAGGTAAATCCAGGAGCCAGGTGCTGGCATCTGAATGCGAGCTGAGGGAGCTCTGCTCCTGTTTCTGGAGGGGAACTCAAACTGCAGGCAGTGGTGTACACAGCCCTTCACCCCCTCTAAGTGGTTCAGTTAAACATTCTACTTTCTGTGCCTGAAGCCTCTATACATTTGAAACTTCCACTTCAGTGTCATAAACTTGTTTGTAAAGGGTTTCATTAAAGAAAACAACACAAAGACACCGCACAGCAATCCTGTGGTGCAAGGATTTCCCAAAAGGTACCTTTAATGTGTTTGCATCAGCAGCAAGCAGTAAGTGCTAGTTTTGGCACCAGGAGTTAGATGTGCAGCACTACACATTTGTCATCCAAACAACATTTTATCCATAATGAATAGAGGAAGTGAACTAAAACATAGCACTATGAGCACATATGAAATCAAGTTATTTGTGTTCTATCACATTTTCAGCTTGTAATATTAGAAAAATAAACTTAAAACAGTTACTAATCAGATGAATACATTTTCATTGCCAACTTGAAATAGTTTAAAAACCATGAGAAAAACCCCACACTTAAGTTTGTTTTACAAATGTTAGGTCAACCATAGTAACAAAACTGCTGTACAGAAAGCACCCTCTGCATTTTTGTCAAAATATTTGGAGCCAAAATAAGTTTCCCATACTAGAAAGTCACAGCTACATTATGTTCAGAAACTCCATTCGGATCTAATGAACGTGTTGCATACTAAGTTGCAATAGTGTAGCAGAGGCAAAAGCTCAGAAGCTCACCTACAGTGGTGAATCAGTTGTCCCACTCAGTCTCTATGAACTCCAAGGTTGTCTCTTGGCTTCAATAACAATTTATCTGCCGTTTTCATTTCAACAGATAAAATGCTCTGCTGAGTATATAAAAACTGTTATAAAAAGGCAATCATAAAAGATAAGGTATTGGCAGGCATGTCAGCTTATTTAATAAAAAAAATAGCCATTATATCTATTTAAATAAGGCTTCTTGTTACAGATTGTTCCAGTTACTGAAGAAAAACAAGGCCTGATGAAAAAACAATCCCCCATAAACCTTACACTTCCTGCCCCAAGAACACATTCTACAGAAAAAGAAAAGTTATTTAATGTGCAAAGTGACAAAAACAAACACTGGGGGAAGCTCCTGAAATGATATGCCCAGTCTAGTTTCTCTTGCAATATCTTCAGTCTTGAGAAAAAAAAAAAAAAAAAAAGGAAAATACTAAAAAAAAGTTCTAAAATACACAAAAAACCCTTCATCTTGATATTCTTTCCAAAACAAATATGTACAGCACATTAATATGCAATATGCAAAAGCTCTGTGTTGCTGTTGGCAACATCTATGCCCTCCCCAACCCTATTCACATGTGTACCTCTACTAAAACACAATTACATCACTAAGCCTGTTAGTTTGAAAAGGGAATTTAATTCACTTAAAACTTGTAAATTTTTGTGTAGGGGCTCCATTCGTTCGATTCTGGATTGTAGACTTCGACTGTGTTCAGGAATTCATTGCCATCAAATCCCCCAACTGCATAAATAGTGTTTGCCACCGTCGTGATGCCGGCGTTGCTTCTCGGAGTAGTCATATTTCCCATCATCTTCCACTCGTTTTTAGCAGGGTCATACATCTCCACGCAGCTCACCGCGTGAGAGCCGTCAAAGCCTCCACCAACAAAGAGTTTTCCTATGAAAAGGAGACAAAATGGGTGTTTCACTGCTAAGCACCCTCTGTTTCCAAACGCAGCCTTCCTTTCCAGGGAGACCAAGCCAGAATGAAGGAACTTAAGGTTTTCTGCCAGAAACCTTTCCTCTGAAATCACAGCACTGATCTGTGGGCTCTCTCGATCATTAGAGCTGATTGCTCTGAAATAATTTCCAAAGCCCAAATTCAAACAGATGCAGTTCTGGAAGCTGCAGGGTGATGCTCCCTAAGTAAGAGCTTTTCATTTTTCTGGTTACAGTTTGTAATTAACGGCAGGCATGGGCAGGTTCCTCCTGTATTGTTTCCTCCCTAGCAAGGAACACACCTTTGTATTCTACTTGCACTGTAGCTTAACATGAAAAACTCACTAAGCGTAAGAGGTTGCTTAAGCCCGCGGAAGCCTACCATCGTGAACAGCCACTCCAGCTCCTCGTCGAGCCACGTTCATGGGTGCAATCAGGGTCCAGGTGTTGTTCTCTGGATTGTAACGCTCCACGCTGTTCAGGCAGTTCCAGGACTCCGCTCCTCCGATGATGTACAAATACCCACCCAGCTCGCACACAGCAGACTGATGTCTCCCTGCAATCAAACGCCAGGAGTTACAGCCCAGCACAAAAGTCGTGCACTAACAACATGCTGTAGCAGCTCAAACTTAAACAGCTTTTTCGTTTTAAATCTGTGGTTTTGCATCTGCCCTTTTTCCCCTCCCAAATTAGACAGCAAACTTACGGATATTAAGGGGAGCACAGCTCGTCCAAGATTTTGTTACAGGATCAAACACATCACAGTTCTTAAGTCCCTTTTGGCCATAGGGATCTGAACCACCAACAATGTAAAGTTTTCCATTCAGGGCGCATACTCCTATTCATAAAGGAAAGAATAATAAGTAAGCTAATAAATTAACAAAGAAAAAAACAGCTGATCAGCTGCAGATGCATTACCTGCATTGCAACGATTGGTTCTCAATTCCGGAACAGGAGTCCAGTCATCTATTTCTGGCTCGTACATTTCTCCACAACTCAAGTCATCCGAGTGACCATTTGACCCACCCACGACATACAACTGCCCCTAAATGGAAAAAATAAATACCTTTCACATACAAGTAGACAACTCAAATCACTATCACTTTAGTAACCTTGTAAATACAATTAAGCAACTTCTGCTACCATATTATAAAGTTTGCAATATTTGTCCCACCTACGTTTGCACAATCTCAACATTTCATCTAATCTCCACGCACCATTAAAACTGCCATCTGGAACCGCGCTCTTGGCGTTCTCATCGGTGCAATGAAAGTCCAAGCGTCCTTCTGCGGATCATAGCATTCCACTGTGCGCAAACATTCCTCTCTGTTATATCCACCTAAAATCAAAAGGTTAAATGGTATCACATTTCCAAAGACCAATTGCTTCGATTGTTGCCCCACCCCTTCCAAATTGAGCAAGTTGTTGTAAAGAACTATTTCTTTTACCTGCAGCAATTAGCTTGCCATTAAGTTCAGCTGTGCCCAATCCAGATCGAGCATACTGCATCGGAGACATGGGCTTCTCTATTATATCATTTGGTTGAAGCTCAAAGCTCAGGCTCTTCAGCAGTCGCGGCGTGCTCGTGGGAGAGCTCTGAGGGCTGTTACGGCCGTGCAGGAATATCACGCACAGCACACCATCCAGAACAGCGAGACACAGGTAGGTATTACCTATAAGTCAGGAGAACGGGAGAGAAGATCGATGTAAATGACTGCCATCTAGGGTCTTCTGATTATGCTTCTCTCCTTGTAAGTGTAAGGATTCTTTTTACGCTATTTTTTATGGTTACTGGTTCCAAGTGTTAGCCTAGTTACTGAAAAACACTAGTTTTAGATTAGTAATATGATGCTTAAAGGATATACGACAGCAATCTAAAGACATGCTAGAAGAAGGTCTTTTCCAATGCACAGCAAATATCTCTTAGTTTATCAGACTGCCTATCTCCTTAGGACTTTCTGGGTCAAATTATACACACCATGGGATTTCGGATGGCCCTGTGTACATGGAATCAAAACACAGGTGATCCCAGTTTGGCCCCAGTTATTTTTAGAAACATCCCACAAATTACTGGGCAAATTACTTGATTTGGATCATCAGTAAGAAAAAACCCTGCTTACAGATGTTGAAGGGAACCCCTAGAGGGTGAGAGGTGGCAGGTACACAATACCAGATGCATCTTTTAGACAACCCCCCCCCCCCCGCCTCCTCAGATACTCACTGGAAGTCTTCTCTGAAGCAATGATTTTCCATTCGTGTTTAGGACTCTGAACAGTAGCATTTGGAGAAAGACTTCCCGAGGAGCTGCTACTTATCTGCTTGTGATCATTCTCACGTGGTGGCTTCTTCTGCAAAATCAAAAGGCAGCTACAGAAACCTAGCCAGAGACTACACCTCGTTCTACCTTTGCTTCTCTGAGCTAATACATAACTATTCAAAAGAACACTTCAGCTACCACCTCCGCAGAGCATCATTTATAGCACACCTAAATTTTCAACAGAACATCTTGCCTGCTCAGCAACAGTGGCCAAAACCACCCTACGTCTTAGCTTGGTACTCATTTCATCCCGTGACTGCGCCTTTGTGCTGCTGGTGTATGACTAGAAATCATTTCAAATTCCTGGACGAGAATCCTGCATCACTAGCAGGATTTTCAAACCTAAGGAAAAACCTACATCTATTTGGAGAAAACTGATTTACAAAGTAGAAGCCACACTCGAAACACTCTGCTTCTGGAACTTGAGTTAATTATATAAAGCTATTTGGAAGTGAATTAACTATTCTCTTCATTCCCTGAAGACAAATTAATTTCGCCTCAGTTCCTCTCTGTGTTCAGATTAGCTGTTTCTTGGATTTTACTCCCTTGATACTTCCCACTAACAGGAGATTTCTGCTCTTTTCTTCTTCAATTAAATTTATGCTGTAGTTTACGTTATTTTACTAAATTAAGAAAAGCCAAACTTTCACCTTTCAGACTAAACTGCACAGCTGGTTGGGTTGTTCAGGCTTTTTCTGAATCATAAGAACCAAACATAGGAGGTTAAAATTCTGTCTATTTTGTTTAGGAACAAAGATTATAACCACAGTACCAAAGTTTACGGTGCCTGCACAGTTCCCTGGAGTCTGATTTCTATGGCAACTGTCATAAGATTTCCAGAACCCACCATCTAACTCATAGATAACCTTACGCAGAGTGTGGCAGCTATACTCAGCTCTGCGTGAAAACCAATTCATTTGTGGATAGCATTTTTCGTTATTTCTGAATCTTCATTCAATTAAGAGCTTATTCTTTTATCCTTAAACTGCCTCGACAGTCACAGAAATTGCAAACAGTTGTAATTCAGAAATTTTAAAATTACAGTTTTTCTAGACCCATCGTCTATGGGTTTTTGATGTTCTCTTGACTGCTTGACATTTCCAAAGGCTGGATGCAAATTTCTAAAACCGTTAATCCTTGTTATCAAAAAGGATTTAAAAAAGAAAAAGTTGACAACTCTTTGGCCTTATTTCTGAAGATGAAATTTTGAAAGTTCACCTCTCAGCTTCTAAGTATTATAAGGAATAGCATCCAAAAGTGGTGAAATCTGTGAAGGTTTAACTAAAAAGAATTACAAGTGGAATACTAGCTGGCTCTTCATTTTCATCTCTCTTCACTTCTAAAATCCATGTTCCAGGATGGAGAGTATTTTACATAAACATTTGCTAAAAATTTTAAGAAATGTACTTTTGTATCAGCACATTTCACTGTTATGAATTAAAATATTAAAATACATTTGCTTCTAGCTCAGTGAATTTAAACAAAATCTATTTGGATAAAGCAATCAATAATTTACATCTGGTAGCCTTTTTTGTTTTTTCTTAAACAGTCTCCATTGTGCTAAGCTGTGTATTTTTCAGGAGCTGAGAATTAGCATCATATTTGTCTAGAAGTCAAAAAAGATCTCAAAAAGCACAAGACCGATTTGTACAGTCAAAGCGTCAGCTCTCTGTAGATCAGAAATTATGTACTGCTGCTTTTTTAATCTCTCTTGCACATTATCAATACAGCTCAACAAAAGAAAGGGAAGCTGGTAACTGAAGGATTAGAACTTATGTCTGGAATCTTTTTGCATGCCAAAATTTTAACAGATGTGTAAGTCATTCTCACGAACAGGAAAGCTGCAAGCCAAGCAGTCAGTCTATCATTCTTTTCAGTCTCCTGGAGATGATTTCCAATAGATTTCTAGTAAGCTACAACTAACTTGCTACAGCTGACTGCTTCTCTACCTTCTCCTCCTCCTCACAGCCTAAGATTTATTTAGAAGTCAAACCTAAAGCACTCCATTTTGCAAAGGCTCACTTTGAGTCAGTCTGCTGATAAACTGGCAGCAGAGTCTAAATCACTGCCTCCAGCAGTTCTGAGAAAGATACACTTTCTTGTCATGTATGTCACCATCAAAGCTCCTGCCGCTTCCTCTGCTACAGTACGCAAGACTTCAGGTTGCTGTGAACTGCTGCAGTCTGTCTGGGGTTACCTCGGACTCTCTGCAATTTGTACCTGCACAAACTGAATGTGGTCATCATCACTGCCATACACCTCAGCCTGTCCATCTAGCAGATTTCCATCAAGCAGCTTGTGATCAGCTGAGTAGTACAGCGTTTGAACCTGCAAAAACAACAACAGAATACCCATGTGGCTACTGTCTCCATTGCTACTTAGCTACAGGCAGATTACAAAAGGCAGTCGCCAGCATACTTCTCGTCATCTCATCTCAATCTAGCGGAATGACAAAACTAAAAGGAAGCAGATGTCATGGTGGCAATCTTCAAACATTGGACGAAGGTTCCTTACTTTCTCAGCTTGAAAGAAATCTTCGGTTTCCAAGGACTTCTACTGTTTTTTCCAGCACAGAAACATTAGACAAGCAAGAGGTACATTAATTTGCAGAATTATACAAATTCACAATCTCATGCAAGCATTTTTGTTATCCCCGCAAACAAGTTTTCTGCTTTGAAAAATACACATATTTATCTTGACCAAAAAACGTTAAGAGAAGCCAACAGTGGACTCTAAAAGAAAGGTATGGGGATGAGGGAAGACAACACAAATTTAAGCTCTGGAAGAAACTGTTGTCCACGTCTAACATCAGATGCAACTGTTTCAATGAAATGCATCTGAATTTCAACATGATCAAAGCTTAAAATGAGTTATTCCAAGAGGAAATATACACTTGAATATATGACAGTATCAACATGTACTTTTGCCTATACAAGTGTTTCCGAAGATCTATTGTGCCTGTAGTAACAAACTGGGAAAATTTTGATGTTTTGTGGATATTTCTAAAGTCCGTTTTTTCCAGCCAATTAGAAATTTAGATTCCCCACTAATTTTTCCTTTAAAAACTGCACAGGCTACATCTAGTATTAGTATTCATGAGTAAAGCCATTTAATAACACACAACTTTTAAAATAATATATCCTGTAAAGGAGTAAGTAAACACCATTAAATCATCATCATCGTTCTCTGCCCACAGCGGATTTTCTTAGGAGAACTGGGGCAGGACTGCTGCTTCTGTACGTGTCAATATACTTGAAGTTTCTTCTTGGTTCTTCAGCCTTGGTATCCTAGTTTTGTTAATAAACCTATGGGGAGATAAATCAACGGGGAGGAACAACCATTAGAAGCTTTTACCTACTTTGCATTTACAAGTAAAACCTGCAAAGGAAAACATCAAGAATCTACAGCAAGTTTCAGTACCACCTCCCCAGTTCTAAAGCAAGATACATGCCACTTTTGAGATTACTGTACAGCACATAGTGAGCAAAAAAGGAAAGCGGAAGACCAGACTGAACAGTTCATTCAGCTCACCTGAATACCCCCCCAGTTTCTCAGCTTAGGGGTACCTACAGTAAAATTTAAATTCTTTAGGGTCATAGTTAAAAAAGTGGAAAAAAAAAATGAAAAAGGGATCATCCTCCATATTGATTTTTTTTTTTAAAGAAAAAAAGATTTTTAATCCCATTTTCTTAGAGACTAACCTCTTCCATTAGATCTTCCAGGCTGTCTCCATTCTCCCAGATGCTGCGCTGTACCCAGTTGATTACCTTTGTGTACAATTTGCCATTGCTAGGTAGGCCAACATTGTCTTCAAGCATTACTTCAAGCTTGAAATAGAAGAGGAAAGGAAGTGAATTACTGGATGATTTACTCCATAGGTTTTACCCTTTTATTTGCAGCATACCGTACTTTACATAGCGAGCATTATTCTCGCTTTACTTCAGAGCTAGAAGACAGCAGGAGCTTTCAGCTTGTGCAATAGAAAGCAGGAAGCATACTGAAGTACAACTGCAGTTATGTTTTATGCTAAACAAGGACGACAGTGTGTGTACTCTCTGTAGTTAAGCTGCACAGTAGCATGAATATTATACAGACAGAATGTTAACGTTGTTTGTAAAACTCAGCAAGCTATGCTTCCTTTTTGGGAGTAGGAAAACTTAATATTCACTCCTTGGATTTCTTTTTGGAAAGGCGATTTGTAACTTCTGGAATCCCATATCAGAAGTATGCCTATGAGCTTCAGCTAACCTTTAACCGTGGAAGTTTGAGAAATTCCTCCTGTTCTGAAATCTGCAAGAGATGTTCCTGAATGTAGCCATCAATCTTGTTCAACAAACGTGAGTCTCCCATACAACTTGCAAAATTTCGGTAAGAGATGCAGCTCTGAACATCCATCTTGGAGAGCAAGTAGTCACCACAAACCTTTTAAGAAAGAACGCTGCATCTTAGTTTACAAGATTTTTGTACATATCAATTATTCACCCCAACGTACAGCAACAACTCGCTTCTATCTGCAGAACAGTGGCTGTTTGTCTGTCGTCATGCCCCCACGCTAGCTGCTGTAAATGAAATGTCGCCTTCCATAAGAATATGTATATATTAAAAGAAAGTCATACACATACATACATATACACATTTCTTTTGCAAAACTATTGAAAACTGCCTATCTGCAATTAAGTGAAGATAGGAATCCCAATTCCCTTGTCAAAGGTATCCCCCTTTGCAGCAAGAGCGAGTGTTTCTCACGTCAAGCTCTAGCAAACTCATGTTCAGCAGCGTGTGGGTTATTCCTTTTTCAGGTACCACTGCCACAGATTTACGGATCTAATTACGCCCCACAAAACAACCAAGCACGTCACTGCCTCTCATGAACCTGAAGGTAACACAGGTGCACAATTAAAAACTTAGCTTCAGAGAGCCCTTCAGCACAAAGATAACACAAACCAAAGCAATACATACTGATGTCACTCAAATTAATACTATGCAGAAGCTGACCCCTAAGCACTTTTCCCACAGAATCATTTTTCTGTCCCGTTACCACCAAAAAGCATAACACTGCCTGAGAAAGCAGACCAGACCTCCAGAAGAGCTGAGAACTGTACCTGCTTAACTCTCTCCATCTTCAGCTTCTTTGCTGCAGAGTATACATCTTTCACCAGTTCTTTATCAGCTTTTAACCTATTGAAGAAAGAAATGCAACTTCATTACTTTGACTCTTTAAAATTAAAACCTGCCCTCTCTAATTTCTCAGAAAAATACTTACTGAGCAGTATAGGCATAATTCAACAGAACTTCAACAGCATCTGGATTGAGATCATCGAATTTAACATGGGAAATTCCATGAGAATCACTATCACTATTGAAGATTTCAAACAGGTAGGGACTGCAGCAAGCCAGCACAGCTCTGTGCGCCAACATCTCATGTCCACATACCTTTATTTAAAACACAAATAAGAAATCCACAGCCTTGTAAGAATTTTTATAAAACTACATTTCTATTATAACACAGTATAAAGGCCTACCCAAGTGAATGGCACAATTCAAAGCAATTTTTTTTTTTTTTTTTTTTAAATTAATAACGTCTTCAACTTGCATCACCTGAAAAAACACATTAGTGTTGCATGCTGGTTCTCTCAAAGGAGTATCTGATTTATTTTTTTTGAATATGGATTTACCGGAAAAAACATATAGCATTACATAATATAATGAAAAAACCATGTTCAACCATCATACTCGAGAAGAAAAAAAGTTACCTGGAGTCGGACATCGCAGAACTGACCACTTTTACGTAAGGCATTTAATTTGGCAACGGATGACTCGATGAAATTTTCATCTTCAAACATCAAATATCCATTAGGAATCATTTTGGTGTTGGGCTGGCTGAAGACAGAAAGTGTATTGTTTACAGATACAACATTTTGCTTCCGTACAGAAATACAATTAACATAACATTTGCAAGCACCAAACACTCATGGGAACTTTTTCAGAAGAACATCCACCTCAAAAAAAAACAAACAACCACCACAAAAAGAAACTACAAGAGTACTACTGATGATGAGTATGTGTTGACAATCCTTTGGATTGAACAGATTAATGATTTTTCAGAGTGAAATGGGCCACAAGTTGTGTCCATCCATCCTCCCCTTCAACTTTTCCACATCACTTCAGCGGGTACCAGCTCCAAAACTAGATGCTGAACCTGTGCTAGCTCTGTGAGAGCAAGTTGGAAACCACTGGATTACACAAGAAGCTTTATTCCCCTCTGTAAAGTTCAGATCTGGTAGATTCATTGCTATTTTCTGCTCACTGCATGAAATGTCATATTGGCCAGCTTCATTTCTGCACGGACCTAAAAACCAGCTACATCAAAAACTAAGAACTGAGAATTTAAAGTAACAAGGGAAGTAGAATAGCTATAGAAATGATTAAAAAAATTTTTGTTTACTTTTAGGAGCAATGGCTTAAATATTTCAGAGTAACTGAAAACTAAAAAAGAACATTAGCACCAACAAAACAGACAGATTGAAATATATTATGAACCACCACCACATATTTTGAGTCCCCACGAAGCTAAAAAACCTTCCCCTGAATATCTTACCCGTATACAAACATGTCACCTCATGTTAATTGGACCAAGACTGGAAAAAAACTTCAGGAAACTAATTTTTGAATTTTAAAGCTGTAAGTCATTTAATTAATTCTTTTTTTTCAGTTAAGTACTTTAGGAAAAGTCCAGCTAACAAATAGGAAACTAATTAAGAATACTAAAATATGACCCTGAAATGACATAATGAATTTGTCTCTCAAATTTGTAAGTTTTAGTTACCAACATATGCAAAAGTAGAATTTCCTCAAAAATTTTAAAGGAAATAATATGTGGAATGCTACTAACATTATCCGCAATAATTTACGTTTCCATCTGAATTTTTAAAAAATTCTAAAGATTAAACTAAACCTCCGAAATATAAAAAGTGGAGAGCAAAACAGTACTAAAAGTAGCAAGCCCCACACAAATAATTCTAGCTTTAATCCACTTGTTTTAAACCTCACTTACTAAAGAAAGCATTTGACCCTAAACTGGCAACTTACAAATGTTTCAATTGTTGTGATTTAAAAAAAAAAAGACAGGAAGTTTTTAAAGTCACAGAATTTCAGCAAAACTATTAACTATTGAATACACAGCTACCAGTATCAACTTACCTAGCAAATATATTTCTGTAAATTTTTAACTGGGAGATGTTTAAATATTCCAATGGTATCCCTGTGTTAAAACAGAGCACTTCAGTTTCACTATCTTCTGATAGGGAAGATGCTTGTTGCAATGCAAAAGCAGACGTGTCTTTGCAGCTGCAATATGGATTCCAAAACTATCAGGCTTGAAGATGATGTAATCAAGTCCTTAAGAGCTATAGACATGAATTTCTTCTGTGATAATCATGCATCATAATCTGCAATAAAGGAGAAGTTATCAAGTAAGGACAATATATAACACTACCACATATTTCTGGTGAATCTTTAATAGTCTCCTAAAGTAGAAGTTCCCGACCTCTCAAAACCAAGTTTTCTTTACAAAGAGAGAACAACCTGCGAAATTCCATACTGACACCAGCACATTCTCATGCCTAACGACAGGTGAACCACGCCAGGCTGTATACCCACCGAGACCAGACAGTGGCTAAATCAGTATTTAGAAGAAAAAGTTAGAACAGCTGAATCCCATTTTTAGACAATTCCTTACCAATCCTGACTTTCAGCACTTCCTATACCTAGATCATTACTGCTTGCTTACACAAGTAGACAACACTCAAGTAACACGACGAACACTACTAAATTTAAAAAAAGAAGCCACTCCACATGCCTCCTACCTTTTGCTTTTCCTGTACTCATCTACTTGTATCCTTCTTCTCCCAAATGCCTAAAATGGACTGAAGATGGATTAAGGACATGTCTGAAATGACTGGGCATGTCTCCAGTCTTAGATACTTCCAAAAAAACAAGTACAAAGTCAGAAATTGCCGTTTTCTATGACAACTTCTTGGATACCCAGTCTCTTTACTACCCCATGAACACAACCTGTACGCTGTAGCCAAGCCCCACACTGGCACTGCAGCCTGGGGTAGCTTTGGTGGGATTCGTCATGTGGGTGGGCTCTTTATGCCGGGCTGTTTTGGGGAGGGGAGAAGGGGAGGAGCAGCAGCGGGGAGGGAGCAGGCAATGAACACCCACTCTGGAACTTTCCATGACCCTGCCGCCACCTCGGGAAAACATCAATCACTTCATCCACTCGAGTTCCCCACTGCAGTTCCAAAACTCTATTTGTAGCTACAGACTAAACGCCATCTTGGGAATCAGGTTTCCTAAAAATAGGTGCAGCTCATTTCTCCTTGTCAAGAATTAAAAGTCACCTACGCTGTAGGCAGGACCCTCCTGCCCGGCCAGCACCCACGAACGGGACGCACCAGACTGATTCTCCAGGGCAGCAGGGGGCATTAGCCCACACCAGAGCAGCTCCCCAGGGAAACTGCTTGCTCCTTAGCTTCCTGCAGCCCCGAAGACAGTCCGTGTCAGTCAGCAGATAACCAGGTAGGCAGAATTGATGTCAACTACGTTTGGCTACCAGAAAGGGCACGAACATGGAGGAAACAACTGCTCTCGAGCAGCACCCCTAGCACAGGAGCACTACGGGAGTGGAACCCAGGGACTACAGCTTTCTACAGCATGATTTCACGCCGGCGTACTTTGCTGGGAAAAAATCTCCTTGGATTAAACATATGCTTTTTTTTTTTTTTAATAATCCTACAGGCATGTTATGAAACTGAGCTCTATCTACCAAATATTATTCAACTATAAGTATTTGTAAGTCAACACTTCTTCCCTTGTTGGTACGACAGGGATAACATTTTTGGTTTCTAAAGGAAACAACATGTTTCACTTCTTAAAAACAAAGTTAACAGCCTGGTGTCCACGCTTCCCCTGGAGATTCACCTCCTTTGAAACACCCCCCTGTACCAAGCTGCAGAGATACTACTTCAACACAAGCGTTGCAATGAATTAGTTTAAAAAGAAGTTCTAGGAAGGTATTAGAAGTTATGCTCCATCAATACTACTTTCAAATGTACAAGAAAGTTACAAGGAGACCTCTGAATTCCGAATTTCAGGTTTTAAACCTCCACCACAGGAGCATCACCCAGCCAAGACGGGGCTCGCCCAGCCAACGCGAACTATCCCAGACACCTGAAGAGAAGAGCAGGGGAGACGCGCTCCGGGCTGCAGAGCTGTGCAGGACGCTCGGTGCGGCAACAGACCACGTCGGTGGAAAGGCTTGGACCAACCCGGCCACCGCTCACCGGCTCCGAGCAGAAAGCGATAAGCCACAGGTCCCATCAGCCACCGTGCTCACGCTGGTTTTAAACCAGCCCCTTCTCGGCTGCTGCATCTCTCCGAGGAGTTTTGGTGTTAACTGAGTAGAGGTCCGTAATTACCAAAGCAAATTCAATGTATGTCGCTACCACATCCAGACAAACAGGCTGCCAGCCCGCTCGCGCATCACATTATGCATTCCCCTGTTCAATATTCATTGGAATTGCTGTTAATTACCAGTATTGAGGCTTTGGATAGATTTCAAGTTACACGACAACCATTCAAATAATTTCAATTAAATGCCAGAATTATCCTCATTCCGTTCACATCTCCGGGCATGTTTTGTCATGTTCTGCTGTAACAGAACTTCACTTCAAGGGCAGCGTTTCAGCTTTGTCCAGCGTACTTGCTTACAACCTTCAAGACCTATAAAGGGCATCCAAAATACTTCTGGACCGGAATGGACGATTTGTCCCTTAAAGTCCTCCTTCGCACATGAATACGAAACTCTGCATTTATGCACCTAATAGTGTTTTTTAATGTGAATACCTAGGAGTCTGAACATCTTGAAACTTTGTGGCAGTAGTTAATAGTGTTGTATGAGAAGCAAGGCTAATATCATTATTCAAAACTGGCATTAATGAATACGCTTGTGTTATTTACATACTGCATTCTTTCTGTTTTGGTATACTGCTGCTAGAACAATTGTTTTAATCAGCCAAAATTCAACAGAAAGCCAAGAATGACAGCATTTTCTGCTTTAAAGGCTATAAACAGGTACTGCAAACAAATTCTTTTCTACAGTTACTTTAAATTTTAAGTAACCAATTGCCATTACCAATTCATTACCCATTTTTCTGATTTTTGCTTATATTCCATTCTAGCTCACCATCAAGAACTGTCACCAGAACTATCAGCACTTGGTTTTTTTGCTGATTTTCCAGGATTTTGAATTCTTTAAACCAAGTGTGACATTCACAGATCCCTGTAAGCCAGGTAAAGCACGAAGTCTGATGCCTCTGAAATGATTACTTTTCAAGCCCCATCAGAACGGAGTTATGTAAATATTTCAAAGCTGCAGAATCAGCATTCCAGAGTGGGAACCAGATATTTCCATTTGAGAAAACTCCTACTTGAGAGCAGGCCTATTTCCTGCACTTATTCTTAAACCAAAGCGGAAGGCGAGCGATACAAACTCGGCATTTCCACGAAGTTTTCGCACCGAGGATTATTACCAGCGCTGAGCCTGGAGGCACCGCCGTGGCCGCTCGGGCCAGGTGCAGCACCGCGCGGGCCCGAGGCAGGGCAGAGGCCAAGGAGCACTCGCGCGGCACGCTTCCGTGATGCCGCTGGAGCCGAGCAGAGGAACGCCAGGACTCACACGTCGCTTGATTAAAACTTCATTGTGTTCCAATAATTGTGTTCCCTAAACGCTTACCGTTAGGCACAGACTGAGATTTTCATTTCCAGTGGGACATTTTCTTGCGGAAGATCCACAGCTGATAGGTAAATTCTCCACATTAAATTCACTGCACTTCCAGAAGAGAAATTTTCCCCTCTTAAACTCATCTTTCCATTTCACTATATATACATCTAAAGATGCATTTTAAAAGACTCACTTAAATAACAATGATAGTAAGTCTTCTCATCCTTCACTACACTATCCTCTTACAACTATCTTGCAATGCAAATACTACTGAAATATGATTAGCTCAGGCAGTTACAAGAGCAAATAAATGTCAGAATACACTTTACATTGTTAATTGTGTTTAGAATTCAAGATTCCCCAATCCAAGTTTTGTTTTTTTAACAGTATTTCACTGCAGAAAACGTTCCAAGATTAAAAATGTTGAAAAAATAAATAAAAAACAAAACAAAACTAAAACCTAATGCATTGAGATTACTGTTGAATTTCTCTGAGGTCTTAAAACTGCTGTCATGACCTAGGACTGTCCACTACAAAGCCACTTTTGGGAACAGTAAGCGCTGTGGTCTCAGGTGAGGTACCGAGCAGGCAGGTCCCAGTGCTGAGGCTGCCCATGGCCGAACACCACATGCACTACTTATCTATTTATTTTCCCTCCCAGGTGAGAATTTGGGTCTTTAGTACAGTCCAGTGGTACTTCCACGTGCAGTACTTCAGTAAAAAATTAATGCTGTTGTTTTATGCCAATTTTGCATAAGTTTTTTTTGTCAGATTAAGGTATTACCTCTCAACTCAGGGCTAAAACATTGATTTTTCAGTTAACGTTTTAGTTTAGGAGATACTTCTTAAACTTTTGATTACAAGTTGATGCCTGTTGACAGAATGATTGACACGTGTTGATACAGTGAAACAAAAATGGAATTTAACACCACAGTTGGTGTTCCTAAATGCTTGTTATTTGCTGTGGGCTTTCTGGCTTCTCGCAGCCTAGTTCAGAAGAAATGTAGGTCAGACCTACGAGTACTTGTAGTCCATCAGCTGTATCAGAATATAATGTATTTTCACGCCTGAGTTTGCATTTGGGTAAAATATTATGGGCTAAGACATATATCAACATACTTTACACCACTGAACAGACTCAACTTCTTTACACCAGTGATTTAATATAAGTAAAGACTCATAGCTTTTGCATCAATTTTGTTTTGTTGGTAACTAACTATGACCTGTAAATGAAATTGTTGTATTTTGCTGGAAATTGACCCATGCTGTGCCCCCCTTCCCCCAACAGAGAGGAGAGAGGGATAGAACATTTGCTATCACCAGTTAAGCATTGAAGGGAAAGGAAAAAGTACTATGGACACCCTCCAAAATTTTTTACATGTAGTCCAAGAAAATGCAATACTTGGACTGTCCTTTCCTGAGAGCAAGTCTACAGAGCTCTATGTACATAAACGTGTGTTTCAAAGACTTAGAAAAATTTATGAGAAGCAGGTTTTGTGCAAGAATGTTACTGCTCCTTCAACTACAACTCTCAGTGGTAACACACCAGCTGCCCAGCTAGTAGTCGCTTCCAGTGCTATTCCCCCCTGCTTCTGACGCACTCTCTTTCATTGTGTCTTCCGTTCCTTTTTCCACACTGCTTCTGCACTTCCTCTTCTCCTTTTCCACCATGTTAAAACTTTTTGTCGTTGTTGTCGCCTTTATCTACCTTCTGCCTCATCTGCAGTCTCTTTTGTTTGTTGTCTCCCCAGCCAGCTGGGTAGTTTTTGCCTTTTTTAACCCCCTCTTCTTCTTGAAAGCTCGAGCTGAGGAAAATATTAGACCTATTTACAGTAGCTAAAGTACCATTTCCTAACTGGCAAGTATTCGCTGACTGTTGCATCCTGTGCTCCAGGAGCTGGGCTTCTGGCTACAAAATCCACCTTCTAAAATTAAACCGATCTCACCATGGCAGCACTACATCCTGCTTAGTTTCTTATTGTAGATCCCTGACAGAAAAGAATAAATGTGATGTCTACACACCCATCACAGGAAAAAAAAAAAAATAAACAATTTCCCCTTCACAAACTATGACAAATAAGGAGAGAGTGAAATGATACTGAATTTCCACTAGTCTGTCACCACTCAGCCTTGCTATCCTTCTTCCTTAGTAAATAACTCAGATGCCTCGCCTCTCACTTTGTCAAAATTTTTTCACCCTTCACGAAATTGCAACTAATTCAGTTTTTATGTTTATGGGAGTCCTGGGAGTAGCAGTGAAACTGCCGAGGCTAAGGTACTCCCTGTGTTGAGGAACCTCTGAAAAATTCTGAGAAACTGCTGGAAATTTGGGCATGCAGGCAGAAAATACTGTAGTTCCTCTCCCCCTAGATAAAAACCCTGCTGGTCACTCGTCCTCATCGCCAGCAGCACTAATGGGGACTGACAGCCAGTGTTTCTGCTGCATTATCTCGTTTCCTAGAACCGGTATAGGTGACGGGGAGGGTCGTGACATTGGCAACCTGCCGCCAGCACGCGTTCTTCAGCCCGCAGCGGCTCTTCTCCGCGCAAAGTCACGGATTTGGGCGATTCTCCGCGGGCGGGGGGGCTGCGGAAGGCTCCGCTCCGCGACGGCAGCGCCTGACCTTGGGGCAACGCCGACCTGCGTGAGGAGCCGCCGCCGCCTTCCCGCCCGAGCGAGCGCCATGAGGCGATTCGCCCAACTTCGCCTCGACGCAACTTCGGGGTTTGAAAAACGTTTGAAAATCGCCCCCTTCTCCCCCCCATCCCGACCAAGCAACGAGCGGGCAGGGAGCCAGAGGGGTTCCGCTCGCCCTCCCGTTCCCTCAGCGAGAGGAGGGCGCGCAGCGGCTCCGCGCC
>VXAA01005763.1:660594-712631 GCA_013399115.1 Anseranas semipalmata
CCCCAGCCCACCCAGTTCAGTAATTTTATTTCTCACACGCAGTCTTGCCTTTCCCCCTCAGCTATGATTTCCTCCTTTCACTCAGGTCTGTAGCACAAGACACCTGGAGGTGCAGACAGGCTGCTGCTTAACCCAGAGGTCCCAGATCAGTGCTGGATGCTCTCCATGGCAGCCTGTCCTGTGTGAGCCTGCCACTGGCTTTGGCCTCTGTGAACCATTCCAGTAAAGGCGTTTACCCATCCGAAAGAGAAATATGTCCCCACTTTTCACAATAAATCAACAAAGGAGTTTTAAAACATCACTGCTGATAAATGAGGGGTGTTTGAAGTCTTGTCTGTTTATTATGTGTTTGCATGGGAGATAGCATAATGGGTTTCTGATTCATGGCTGGAGCCCTGAGTGCTACTGCAATATCATAATAAATAAAACATGTAGTTGGATGAAGCCTGAGGTTCCTTGCTTGTTTCCTGATTTAAAGCATCAAGGTCACCTGGAAGGCAGTGATTGCTTCCCCGTGGTTTTTTCCCCTGTACTTTCTTGTGATTTTGAGGCCACCTTGGTCAGAAACTAGGAAATCTATAGGAGGTTACGTTAGATACAGCTTCAGTTTCTCAGTTGTCAGATGTGTAAAACATATATGATAATATTTAGCCATTTATCTGATGTTCTTCAAGAGTCTCAGTAGAAAAACGTGTTTTAAAACACTGGAGTTGGATGGTTATGAGGTTACAAGAGGAAAGCGCTTCAGTATGTTGAAAGTAATCGTCATGTCTAATGAGAAGTGAGGAGAGGCATTAAGCTGTAGGTACAGTCCTCAGGTACATGCATCCCACCGCTCTCTAGAGATGGATGTGGTAATGCAGCACCCGTGCTATGGCTGGGCCCTCTCTTCAGACTCTCATATTGCCTGCAGCAAACATGACTGTCTTGGCTTCTCACCTCTCTCTGATATATTTCCACTCCCTGCTCCTTTCAATTTTTAAATTACTAGCCACACCTCAGTGCCTACCTTCCCACTCTTTGCTTTCTTTTTGAATGAAGCTTCTTATTAAGGACATGCTAATCAAAGGCACTTGTGGGAAAGCTGGGAAGGAGAGGGAGGTGAAGACAAGGCACAAGTGCTATGATCAAATAGAACAGTTCTGGGGATGTTCCTTAATTAAGTAAATCTCAGTATTACTCAAGCTGCTGTAACAGTGTTCTTAGGAAAGGATACATCTTTGTGAATCACCATTAATTTTCATTATCAGCTACTGCTAGTGATGTCAAAGAGCAAGCACAGCATCTTCTTTACAGCACAGTTAGCAGATGGGTATTTCCACTTCTTTTCACATAGCCAAAGGAACACATTTGGGATTTTGCAGGCTGTGGCTAAACTCGGAGCTCAGGCAACATCTTCTTGGGACCAGCTGCATTCTGATCACCCAAACTCACCACCCAAAAAAGGTGCTTTTTGCTGTGTGATTCACATGAGAATAGTATACATTGTAAAAACACCATTGTTGCAGCTGAGATGTGACTATTTCCTGTGATGATGGAAAAGACTTCTATTAACATGCAAATAAGTTTATTTCGATTTGCTGAATACTTCAGGATCCTTCCCTATGAAATGTGTGCTAAACGTTAGACACAATTATCACTCTACCTACAAAAAGTGAAAGCGAGATACAAGCTTTCCCCTCAGCTGTCACTTTTGTTCAAGAAAGCAAGATCTCTCAGAAGGACTCAGGTATTACTCTCCTGCTTTCCTAAATTGTTTGTTCGTACATATAACACTATACAATGGTAGATTTAACATTACACATATGAATACATTTTCTGCTTGAGCTTCACCTAGGCTCCCCAGTGGCTTAGCCAAAAGTGTATCTTGAAATCTTCAGCAGCTTTACACAAATGTCATCATAATTTAAACGACCAAGCCAAGATGGCAGCTGCACCATTCCCCATGTTACTGAACTGTGGATGATACACATTAAAAACTGGTAGCTGAAGCTTGGCCACTGGCAAGCACTGGACTGCAGGAGATCACTTATGTAGGTGAGGTGTCTGGATGAGAAAATCTGCTCGGTCGAACAGAATAGGCAAGTAGGCAGTATTGTGTGGTTGTTGAAGCATGTCAACAGGTAGAATGCAGAAAGCTGTGATGGCAATTTTTTTAAGTAAGGTGGCTTGATTCACAAAGAACAGTTTATTGAAAGGGACCAGTGGGATTGAGTTGATACCAGACAATTAAGTTACTGGGAACTGAAGCGGAAGAACCAGTCAGCGCACGTGCAAACACCAGAGCAGCAGTGATGTTCATTAGGGTCGTAGAGCTCCTAGTTTGACAGCTGTCCTACACTGTAACAGTGCTCTTAAGATGTCAAGAACTCTTCTTTAACAGCACCACGTCTTTAATAACACTGTGTTTCAAAAAAAAAATGAGTAAAATTATGCTTGTGGAGGCTGAATTTGTAAATTCTGCATATTGGGAGGGCTTAATGTTATAACATTGAACTCTGCTTCCTCCACAGCTTGCTCACGAAGACCACCTGAGAGGTGAAAATACTCCATTTGTTGAGAGCAAAATATGTGGCTTGGATTGCCGCATTAAAAATGGAGAAAACAAAGAAAAAATACATAAGTCCTAGCGGTAACAACAAGTCCTGCTTTCAGGTAAGCAACTCAACAATATATCTTCAAATCTAGTATCATAGAGCTTTTCTCTTTTGACACAGACTAGTATAGCTCAGTGACGTACACCACCGGAACGAGGCACACTACCAGTCAAGGGTCAGGTCCATGATATTTAGGTTGTCTTCTTTTAAAAATACAAATAGCTTTTATGAACAAACAGAATGTTTTGTGAAGCTGAATAAAATTTAGTGAAACCTCATTTAACATATATATATTTAAAATATATGTAGATATGTGTTGCAATTGAAGGTCACTTGTGTTCTCCCAAATTATCACATATACCAATCTACTGTTCCTTAAGTTTTCCCTGCTACATTTTGGAAGGATTTTCAGTGATTCATTATGGTTGCAGAAATCCTTGTGTAGAACATGTTTTGTTGGTGTCTTGGCTCTCAGAGTCCTTAGCAGTGACATTTTTAATGGTGTTTGGGGTGTAGAGGCTGTGTTGGAATTAATGGTCTGTGTTGGACTGTTTCCTGTAAATTCTGGCAGGTCGTTTGCCGTCTGGCTGTCTGATATCAGCTACTCTGAGTTCAGTTCGTCTCCTTTCCTTATTCTCAGGCAAAGCAATGATAATCTTGGATGAATTCTTTACTTAGGAGCAAAGATTATCGGAAATTGATGCACAATATGAAAGAAGTGTTAATAGCTGTGTCCTTAAATTTTAAATGCCAGTTTTCTATCAAGTCTCTGTTCATCTTTCTTAAGTGTTGTAAACAACTTTGCTTCTTAATTTTAGGAGACACCACAATGACCTTCCTTGATTTCAGATAGTTTTGTGCTGGATGGAAAACCAGAGACTCTCTTCCACACCAAGATTGTAAATTATGTCTCATTTAAGTTACATTAAATAAACTGAAGTATTTTTAATTAATTACATTGGATTAAGTCAATAGGAAACATGCACAGGACTGACAGAGCCACTAGTTAATGTCTTAAAAAAATAGCTTCATCTAGCTACCTGTCCTTGAAGGATCAATCCTGCAGTCTCAAAAATACAGCTTTTAGTATGAAGCATCACGGGAGTTCCAATCTGCAAATGTATCTTGCATAGAGAAAATAGCTACAATTTCTGAAAAATTATAGCTCTTATAGCTCTTTCAAGACAATTCTTACCAGGTGACTGTCAGCACATCCATTCAGGGCATGGAGATACCACCTTTATTTATATTACAAGTCATCTTTATTTGGCCTGTGACAGTTTTAACAGTATTTAACCAAGGTGTAACACCAATCTGAAAGACTGGATTTGCGTATGTAAACTGTGTAACAGTGCTCACAAAGCGTTATCTGCCATGCCATCGCTCCCTGGGGAAACAAATCAAAATTTGATATTGAAATCTGATTCCCCAGCAAATGTGGTGGGACATATAAAGGAGACTTGCTTTAAGTCTGGTCCTTTTGACTATGCATGTTCAAGAGCTTCTCAAGAGCTGGATCAGGAATCATCCTTTAAAAAAATCTCCACTTTATGGCTTTCCTGTAGAACGTGCAATTTTGTTATTGGTTTAAATGAAATGAACTATTTCCTGCTTTCAAACTGTATTAATTTATGGTTGCTGGGTGATGATATTTGCAAATATATTCTACTTGTTCATTATAAAAATGATGACTTGTTCCATATACCTGTACGTCTTTCTTGGTTCCATAAGGACAATAGTTTCTTTGGCTGAGACATCCTGTTCAGAATGTTACAATAAAAGGCTATAAAGCTGTTTGCTCTTAAATTGTTTGCCTTCATGACCCTTAAGCTTTCTGCCAGCTTCTGGCTGTGCATGCAAGTAAGAGCTTTGTACTATTTGTCCTTAGTGTTGCTTTCACAAAATATGTTTGTTGGCTGCACTGCAGTATGGTAGCTCCCAATTAGCATTTTCTTTCTTTCTTTTTTTTTTTCCCACCAGAAACTACATCATTACTTTCACTCATGATCCTAATGAAAAATTAAAAAAAAATCAGAAATTTTCAATTATGAGATTTTTTTCAAGCATTAGGATGGTAGCGTTTGGAAATCTCTGGAAAACAAACAAAGAAACACCCGATTGCCTCTAACCAAAAGAAAAGGTACATTAGTGTGGGATCACACGGGTGAAAGAAGGGGAGATGTGCAAATCGCAGCAGCTGCCTCGTGTGCCGAGAATCAGTGAATCACGTTATGACACCGCAGCTAGAAAAGTCTGCTTCTTGCCAGTGGTGTGTCATTCGCAGTTCTGCAGAATTTTACATCCCTAATCTGGTCTTTAATTGATGACTGTAATCAGAAACACTAACATACAACTTTGGTAGCAGGCACGGCACTGTCCTAACAGACTGGGAGGTCACGCCTGCGCTGAGGACTGGGCTTCGAGACAGACCGTTTTCATTCCTGTGGCTGTGAGGAATACACTATCCACCACCTCCACCTCAGTCAGGCTGGCTTTTAAAACAACACAAAGACTGTAAGTGCAGGAACAAGCAGGTCATTTACCTGCTTTCCTCATAAGATAGAAGAGAATTAAGCATCCTCTTCCATTAAACGACTGTTAATTAAGCTCAGCAACTGTTCCAGACAATGAGCAAAGATTTGTACTAGCAGGTCCGAAGCTCCCATTTTGGTGTTTCTTTTTCAAGCAAAGTTCTTTTTTCAGTGTTTCTACAAACTTGCAGAAGAATCCATTGCCCTTCAATTTTTTTAAAGTAGTGCTAACTTCTAAAGCTAATGTGAATAGAATTGATTTAAAATCTGGACTATGCATATATAATCCCTGCACAAGTAGAAGAGTATCATTATTTCTAAAGTTACTTTTAACTCTGCTTATATGCTTTAGCCACAATAACACTATGATAGATTTCATTTCAAAAAAAGAAGAAAGATATAAATATCCTTTTTGTCCTGTGAAAGGAAAGCAATTCCCATTGTAGATCATCCTAACAGGAAGGCAGAAGGTTAATAACAGAGGTTCCTTTCAGGCTGTTTTTCAGATGCGCACAGGAACAAGCCAAAGATGAGCTATATTGTTTCTTGATCAATAGCAATGAATTAATCTTAAAAACTCATAGTTTATTCCCTCTGTGGAATACAAAGAACACGGACATTTATTATAAGTGTGTCCTCACTCTGTATTATGCTGCAGCTCAACAGCATCTGAAAGAATAACCCTCTTATACATGGACTTAGATCCTCTTTGATTTCATCCATGCCAGGAGTCCATAAAACATGTTTTTTATTTTTTTATTTTTTTATTTTTTTTAACGTTTGTGAAATGTCTCTTCTACTGGTATGATTTGTTTCCAAAAACATTGATGAGTGCTACAACTGGCCTGCACTATATTATGGATTTCGTTAATCCTGAGCAATGCTTCCATGGAAATGAGCTGTCTTTGAACAAAAGGTAGAGTTTAGCCAGCAAAGTATGTGTTGAAATGATTTCTTTCATGAGTCATGATATTTTGCAATTCTGTAACGCTTTCTGTTTGAAGACCTCAAAACTGTATGTAAATGAATTCAGCAGCATAGATATGCATCGGAGGAGAACTGTTTTATATTTATGTTCTGCTTTCTTTTTTGTTTGTTTGTTTTTCACAGGTGAGCGGACGGCTTGAAGAGAACTGTCTGATTTGGGTGAGATCACAGAAGGAGTCTGTGCAACTGGCAACACTGACAAAAAGTAAGTTGCCCGACTCCTGAATCTAGAAAGAATGCAAGAAAATGAAAATCAGGGCAGTCTACACTCATTGGAAGTTTTGTGGGACTTGTGCAAGTGTAGGGTCTGGTGTATGTTGGATGCATAGTGCTCCGTTCTAGGGGTGACCCAAAATACCTGGGAGGGAGCAATGAGAGGAAGCTGCCGCAGAAAGCAAATGATGGAGATGATTTTTAAGAGCAGGTTGGAGAACTGCCTGTGATTTTCACAGCTGGTTGTGCTGAGCCATACTGAACCACTTCCAGCACAGCCTTGACTGTAGCATTGCTAATTCCAGCATATCAACCAAAGGGCTCCCTCCTGAGATCTGCGTGGGGGCTGGATCTTTGCTGCCTGGATCTCCTCTGTTCTGCAGAGGTGGTAACTACCTGTTTCTTTAGCAGCTCTCTCCTCTCCCTGGAGCTCACCTTAAAGGATGTGGCAGACAGGGGATGTGTAAGGAATGCTACAAAAACTTGGGGCTATAAGGACTTCATTATACTCCTTATTACAGTGGGAATCTCTTCAATGGTTGGGCTAAAAAGGTAACCGAGGCAGCTGAGGCCCCTCTGCTTGCATACTTTGAAAACTGTGAAGGTCACTGTTCCCAGCTTTTATTTTTTTTAATACGAGGCTGGTATCTTCTGAGTGCAATGCTAATATGAGCAAATTTCTCACAATTTTAATGGGAGATGTTCATATTTAATATCTGTAGTGTGACCTGTTTATACCTAAGGAAATTGTCACCATTAAAATTAAAGGACACCAGTAGCTCCAAGTTTCTCCTTAATGAGAGATATTAATTTAAATACAAGTAAACAGGAACAAATCAGTCTGATTTTACATTTAGTTTACCCGCATATTGATTTAATCAAGGAGCAGTTCACGCACAGAAGCAACCTTAGGTTGCCAACACTATGTAATGCAGTCACAGAAAAGTTGTGTAATGAAAATACCATGCGCTTTGAAGACTTGCACACAAATGTAAATAGGACTGGCTCTTAAAGGTTTTTGGAAGGTAGAGCAGCACAGAAGGAAAGTGTAACGGTGCATGTCTGGAGAAAAAAACACTTTTCCTGCAGCACCAGTGTCCCTTCAAGAATTTGCATTACAGCACAGCCTGGAGAGAAGACAAAAAGGCTGCAGAAATTTAAAATTCCAGCATGCTGGCTGCCAATGGGAGTGAACTGAATGCAGCAACAGTAAGTAATGTACACTCAGTGTCATGTATATCTACTCTCCTGAGGACTGCAAATCCCATTATAAAGTCATACATCTCACTTTTTGACAGTGTCCTTTTAGCGCAAAGAACGGTAGCTGCCACAGGCTGCCTCATGTTTCACTGGAGTATTTGTAGTGTCGTTACCTGGCCAAACACACTGTGGTGAAATGATCGGCTTATTTCTTTAAATATATAATTTTATATAAATATATATATGACGTATTGCCATTCTTAGGTGTTGTATATTAGTATACCAGGATGCTCAGGAGAAGAAGTTAATAAATTCAGGTTTTATTAAGATGAAATACCACATTTTAGCCTTCATGTTAAGAATTGTTATGTTATTATCATACCTAAGATGAAGAGTTTGCAACATGCTGGTATAATAATGCTTCTGGTGCCAAGATGATTATTGATGTGTGATAGCTCTGTGTATTTTGTTCCAGCTTCAAAGCTCATCAGCCATCCCAACACAGCAACATCAAGTTCCTATTCCTATGATAGTTGAAAACATGTTTACCTTTGAACTCTGTGGGAACAAGAACTGGCCTCTTGGGTAATTGCGTTAAATAATAGACTTTAGTAACATCTACTTCACCCATCCAGTCAGTCCTACGCATTGATTTTAACCAAATTACTCAAGTAATTGCAGCATGATTTACTCACGGTTTTGCATTTTTAATTATCTTGCAAATTTCTAATATTAGAAAGGGAAAGATATATCTTTAGGAAAAGGAAAGATAGTTATTAGTGTTTTCCTACCAATGGTCTTCAGATAATGCACACAGACCAAACATAACATGCAACCTCTCCAAAATATAGTGTGTATTCAGCTTTTGCGAATTCTGGTGGTCACTACAGCAAACAAGGCAGATGCTCATTTTATATCAGTCCACAGAAACATTTTCACTTTGTATAGCTGAGACCTGAATTCCAAAGAGAAACTGAGAATGTTCTCTTGTTTTACTCTAAAGAAGTTAATTGATCATGTATCTTCATCTATTAATTTTTGTCTCTTGTTCATTTCTCGTTTTGTCTTGTTCATTTATGGTCTGTCTTCTGAATGATCTTCAACAATTTTCATTGTCTGCTTTTATGTCACTTGGCAAAAACCAAAGTGATAAATTACAAATACTTCGTTACAGAGAACAATCACCAGTGGCTTTACTGTTGTGGTACTTTTATGGGTTGCCTTATCTTTTCCTTTTGCTTATAAATGACAGCAAGAATGAGATCTGAAAATGTGTTTGATGGGAAAAGGGAAGTGGCGTAACTATAAAGTTGCAGCCACAACGTATAGAAGGAAAACTGATTTTAAGTCTGTAAGTAAAAGCTGGATCTCTTTCAGTTTTGTAGTCGTTCCATTTTTGTGAGCTGATCAGAATTATGCCCTGTCATTATTTGGAATTCTACTATAGTTACTTTTCTTGAAGTTTTCCACACTGTAGTTTCTGATCCCATCACCAAGATTAATGACTGTAGTCTCACAGCGGCTCAGAGAGATTTACAGACTCATTTTACAGTTTAAGCAACTGAGGCTTAACAAACCTAAGCCATTGGTTCAAATCACAAGGGAAGTACATAGCAGAACTATGAGTTAAATTCAGATTACCCAATTCCTCTATCAACACTTTCACCATACAACTATTGTTCTGTTATGATGCAAAGAATAAAGTGAATGACTCATGCATGTATGCTTCTTTTTCTCTTCTGTATAACTATTTAGAAGAGCACAACCTAAAGAATAACTCAGCATGATCTTTAGGAGGAAAAATCCAGAAATTAGTTTGGCTAAGATGAAAAACTTGAGATTTTTTTAAGTCATCAGTGAAGGCTGATGGCCAAGATGACTGGTGACCTGCAGGTATTGGCATGGTATTCCTAGCCACCACTTTGGAAAATGAAACACTGGGACTGGGAAACTGTATGTTTGGTGAAAGAATGGGTAACAGCAGGATCATAGCAAAAAGCCTGGGGGAGGAAATAAAAGAAGGAAGTACTCTGAAGCTTTCCAGGATTTTTGAATTTCCGAATTAATTAAAAAAACAGACAAACAAACAAACTGGAATGAAAGACATAGTATCTGACATTTTGTGACTTTTTTCCTTTCCCGGATGTAGTCCTTGCCTCACTTCCCTTTACCCTTCTCCATCTACAGACTCAATTCATCTTCATCCTAAAATTAACTCTCTTCATGAATTTGACTTTGCCAGTCCTGACTCCTCCTTAGCTTAGGACTTGCTTAGCTCATCATTATCCACAGTCATTTTCTCCAGTCTTCCTTCACATTTCCAGGCACACCTCTAGGTCTGCTGCCTGAAAACCCTTCATTTATTATCAAACCTCTCATCACCTCTCACTTCTGAACCCCCTCTGCTTGCTCCCAAGCTCATTGCTGTCTCCCTCCCTTACCCAGAATTTAGGTTAGAGAAGCAGGTGGTGAAGTGAGATGTTATTCCTCCACAAACCCACTGGCAGATGCAGAAACACTTGCTTTCCTATCTCAAACCACCCGTACACGGTGCATGCAGCTGCTGCCATATCTAGAGGAACAGGAGATCAAGCAGCAAGAAAACTATTCCTAGATATGGAAAACGCGTCCTGAGTTTATGTGGCAGAAGAAAGTCAGCTCTGCAGAGCGATCCTGCGTACTTAGCCTTCTGCCTTCTGTTAGTGCTGTGGGACTGGAGGTACTGGCTGAGAATCAGGTGTGCTGCAGATTTCAGGGACTACAGCGACTCCGGTACACCAGTGACAGCAGTTGTGAGGCACAAGGTGAAGACAGGAAGCAGACCTGTGGGATTGACTGCCCCCGCAGCAACTCGTCTCCACGTTTTGTGATGTTAGGATGTTAGACACAGCACTGTCGTGTGTTTTTGGATAGATCCTTCACTGTCAGGGGTTTATAGTTTTGGTGGTGGATGTATGATTCAAATGGATGAAATATGGAAAATGAGCTACAGAGGAAGAGACACAAGTGGCAGCTGTACTCACTTTCTGTTCAGGAGAATGGGAAAGGATGAGAATATGAGCTGTCACAAGAAGGGATCCATTTCTTGCTGCTGTACATCTCTGCAGGTTCTCCTGAATAACAGGGGAGATAATCTACAACAGTTTATTGCACAGCCCACTGGATTACTCGGAATGACTTTTTATTCTCCGGGAACAGATCCAAAAACTGCAGTAAAGGAACAATTTTCGGAGATTTGATAGGACAAACATCTCCATTAGACACGGAGTTATGGGATTCTGCAAATTAGGGTTAAAAAAGGAGCAAAGGGGACGTATTCTACATGGATTTTCTGTGATTCCATTCATAATGAAGAAAAGAGGTTATTTTCATGAAGACCTGGATCTGCTTCTAACAGAAAATAGGAATATGATAAATGCGTTCCTTCATTAAACATTACCAATGTTGCTGTAGTTCTGCAAATCCAGCTGAAGAAACAAGCAGTTGGGAAGAGCTACCCCATTGTTTTTTATCCCTCTGAGTTAAGCCAAGGCCATTGTTTGCTGGGACATGCTGTAACATAGGACAAAGAAATTACATAGGCTAAGAAACAACTTTTTCGAGGGAGGTTTTTTCTGTTTTTCAACCTGAGTTATTTCAGAGATTGAGTTTTCAGGGGAATGGACAGCTGGCTGGCATTTCTTGCACCTACTTTTGTCACTACAGCCAATGCACAAGGGGATACAGTTTCAGGGCAGCACTACTGCTTGCAGTGTAGCCCTAGGTGTCACTAACTTGATATTTAAGAAGACCAGTAGAAGGCAGAGGCAGTGCCTTACCATAAAGTGGCTGGTTGTATTTCTTTTGTTAGTAGTGGCAAAATAAGTACAAAGTAATGAAGGTAGAGGATGAACGCAGAACTGCTATTCACTAAATCCTTCAATAGTAGGGGGCATGTGTTGAAACTAGTAAGAAGCAGTTAAAACTAAAGAAAGTGCTTCTTTACAAAGTGTGTAATGAACGTCTGGAATTTGTATCCACAGGAGGTGGGGGGGCAAATAGTGTCTGTAACTCTAGAATGGGATTAGACAAATTCATGAATGGATTTGCATTTCCTATTGTCACTATTGGAGGCAGAAACCTGGTCTAAGGGCATTCCTTATACGCATTATATAAGTAGGTCTGGGGTTGCTAAATGTATACCTCAGATATTTGGATTTGCTTTAGTGTTGAGTAGTACAGTGCTCAATAGCATCTGAACAGAATACCATAACAATAAAAACAAGATTAAAAATTGTTAGGGGTACTGGGCAACAAATACAGCCAGGCACAAAAATAACCATTTGAAATACATACTGAAGAAAAAGTTGCTCTTTCATGATCCAGCACTTTTGGTATCAAACAGAATTTGTGCCTAAGAGAGTCAACCAGCATTGCTGCTCTGATTTCCCGAGTGCTTTGGAGGTGTGGAAGTGAGTGGTTTTGAGAACCCCATACAGAGATCTCTGAAGACTGAAGTCCAGAGAAAGGTAGGTACTGTACAGGTGCATTTGCCTGGTGGTGACATATAACCCTCTTCATCTCTCATGAAGACACCTGCAGTTAGACTAGGTGCAACTTGGTGTTTTGGCATTTTTTTATTGACCAACATACTCCTTATGTTCTCAAACACTCATGATGTAGTAGTGATTAACCCTGAACCCGTCTTCATCTGTGGTGTTCCCCGGTGACCCAATCTACTGCAAACACATCGCTCATTCTTTTCTCTGGAAATGAAAGAAAGTAAGATATTTGGAGAGACAAAGAGCCCTCTTTTAAAGATAGAAGATGGGACAGCTTGTATTATTTTTAAAATTTGGGGTCAAATTCCTTTCTGGCTCAGTACATTTGCTGCATATTGATTTTGCTGAAGTTACGTAAGGCATAAAAACAGCCCTTTGTCACCAAAAGCAGTA
Organism: Anseranas semipalmata; assembly: GCA_013399115.1. Lineage (NCBI taxonomy): Eukaryota > Metazoa > Chordata > Aves > Anseriformes > Anseranatidae > Anseranas > Anseranas semipalmata. The sequence continues at coordinate 673,057 of VXAA01005763.1, forward strand.
CAGCTGTTTCCAGGACCATGAGTCATGTGTATGACTTCTCTTTTTAACTTCCCACTGGCTTTTTAAAAATATACTTTAAATTAGTTTTGCTTTTCAACACTGAAAAGAAACAGCAATAAGTTCTCCCAAGAACTGGAGATTTGGCCAAAACATTAAGTTTTCATATGCTAAGAAGGTTGTGCTGCAAAGTTGTTTTAAACTCCAACATTTACACAATGCTATAGAATATGAGAGAAGTATATATGATTACATATACCTAAAATTCAGATTGGAGGTACTAGAATTGTCTTATTTAAGCAATGGTGAAACACAGCTACTGAATGGCTGCTGAAGTTAGCATCAGAGTGGTTAAAATGTTGGTTGCTGGAATATCTTGTAATAGCAAATTGATGTTGGCAGCAGTGGAAAAAATTGAGAAGTTTAGGCTATAATCCCACTCTTGTGGCAATGTATTCATATATAGTTAACTATTAAAGCCTAGTAAGGTGGGTAGAATGAAAAAATAATAAATACAGACACAGGGGGAGACTGTGCAATGCTAATTGAAGTATATCGTATATTCCTGTCTGGATTAATGAGACAATCCCTGATGATTAACCGCAGCCTTTCTTTGTCCTCTTTCTGTAGTATTTCAAATAGAGGTATGTCAGCCTGGCCTTAGTACCACAGCAATGTGAGAGTGTTCGCTTTTGAACTTTGTTTCATTTTCCTCCAACTTTTGTGCCAGGCATCTAACCTAAGAGCTACTGGCACGTACCTCCAAATTAATCATGCTCTTCTGAAGTAATATCATCCAATTCCTCTTCTACGTGTCCATGGAGCCATGTACAGGGGCTCATTTCAACAAAACTGTGGCCCCAGCCTTTGTTTGATGCCCAAAGATTCTCCAGTTGTACAAAGAAGCTGCAGTCCTCTACAGCCTCTTGTTTTTATAAAAGTAACAGGGAAAGACAGCAAGGCAGAAGCTTGGTTAAAAAATCACCTTGTTCCTTGTCAGATATTGTGGCTACACTTTAAAATGTTCACATCCATGTCATTTAATACTAGTGACTGCATGATTTGCCACAAAAATGCAGATGCTGGTGGAGGAAAGAGAGAGCATAGTAATCTGAAGACGGAGTTATCTAAGCATGTGTGCATGTGTGTAGTCCCGTAGTGAGCCAGGGCTGTCTGCCATGTGTGTGTAGCCTGGTTTGCTATGACACTATCTCCCATGTGCCACAAAGCTGAGCCAGAGCAGCGCATTATACACACAAAGAAACCAAGACCTGGGTAAACTGTGTGGTTTGCCCCAAGTCACCTGGCAGTCTGTGCCAGATCTGGGGGATTTTATGAGTTAGTTTTATGGGTTGCAGTCCAGCCTATTTACCACAAGGCTCATGAAGTGAGGAATTTATGACACTTCTGCTCAATCCAACCCCCTGTTTAAAACAGTCACTGTGGTGCTTTGGCTCCCCAGGTTCTGCACAAGCACCCAGATACTCGACTCACCTCTCAAGGACACTACTGAGAATTAGCTAAAGCACACAAAGCAGCCTGAAGATTAAAAACACACCAGTTCTCGGTGTGGAGGAACGGTGGCTTTCCAGCAGTTCAGGTTGCATTTGCTAAAGTCACTTCACTTTCACATCTAAAATTAGTTCATATATTTGCAGTCATCTCCTCTAAGGCTTTTGGTCTGTTTTATGAGCTGAAAATACAGCATGAATCTTCCTGACTGCTGTATTCGAGATCAAATGTAAAAAATCAGTGAAGAATTAATGAGTGAAATCTCCAAATGCTATTACAGAGTCAGGCATCTCACACACTTGCATAAATTTCAACAAATGAGTGATTTTTAGTAAAAATAATGTCAGAGACATGACAATGCACAAATGACTGAGACATTACTTGATAGTTCTTGTATATATTATGAACCTCTTCAGTTTGCTTCAAAGGTTTTCAGTTTTGTGTTTGAAGTCTGGCAAGAAGCTCACAAGAAAAAGCTGATGCAAGGCTTTTGTGATAGATTTTGAAGGCAAAAATCAGTGGATCTGCTTCATACCACCACCACAATTACAGGCAATTAATAATTCATTTAATAGGACAGATACTAGGTTTTAAGTCAAATTGTACCAATGCACCAAGAAATATATTTAACACAAACACCATTTCTTTTTCTCTCTCTGGGTACATATATATGCACACATGTACACGCCTATGTGAGTTGTGCAGAGACATGCATTAGTGTATAGGTGGGCTACCTTCTTGCCATTCCTTGGGCACAACCCTGTGAATCACCATGTGCACGAGTTGGTGCAGGATCAGGCCCTGGCTCTGCCTTTTAAAAAGCAATGCTGCTGCTTAGCAACCACTTTCTGCCTGGATGAAAGCAGAAACCTTGCAAATCATAAGCAAATATGTAGGTCCATGCAAAGGCCAAGTGAAATAAAGTGGTATCCCGTACCCTAACTGAGCCTGCTCCTCTTTTTTCATGGTAAAAATTTCCATGAAGAAAAAGAGGCAGTATAGGGCATGGAACTTTAACGAGGGATTTAAGAAAAAAAGGAAATAAATATGATGCTAGGAAGTTTTCAGCCACTATGGAAAATAAAAGCAGATCTGCAGAGGAGATAAAAATAAATTAATTTGGACTTTTAAAGCCAAAATCTAAAGTGGACTTAAAATGTTTTTCTTTTCTTTTCTTTTCTTTTCTTTTCTTTTCTCTCTAGAGTACAAATACCTGTTCTTTTTCCCATAAAACTTAATGTGGGATGGAGAGGACATGGAATTACTTATGATGCCTTTATTTACAATTATTTTTATTCATGTCAGTCAGACATACTCATGCACTGAAATTTCATTAATGCTTAAGGCTTCAAAAAGAGAGACACAGTCGCCAGGCTACAGAGCTGGTGCTCTTGAGTTTGCTCATTGACATACTAGGTGCTTACTGGCAAATTGCTGGCAGTCAAATTTTCAAAGATCTTTGTATCTCCAAAAATGCAGCTGGCACCTAGACATCACATTTTCAAATGGAATTCTAATGAAAAAAAATGAGGTGCCTAAATCTCAGGGCAACTACATGCCTAATCTAGTAAGGTAGTTTTGAAAATCCCATTAGACATCTAAATATCTTTGGAAAATCTGGTTCTCTGAGGTTGAGCAAAATTCCCTTGAAATCTATGGGAGTTACTCCACAAACTTCAAGAAGTTTTGCATTAGGCTGTTGTATTTTACCAGTTTCATATCTCTGAACAGCAAATACTAATCCTACAGCTGCTGCATGGAAGAGGGATGCCTGCCCTTGAATATCAGCTCAAACTGGAGAGAGCAGCAAGATACATAACCAGGTAATTTCTTACTCTACATTAGTTTATATGATATAGAAATAATGTGAGTCTTTGAACACGAGCAGCTACAGAAGAGCAGCTGAGCCTCTTGGTTTGTGATCTGGAGACAGTGGGATGGAGAGCTTGCAGGGAACAGGTCTCAACCACCTTTTCTCAGAGCGATGCCTGCACACCCCAGTCTGGCACAGGCTGACTCCCCATTACACAGACAGCTGTTTTACCACTTTCCTTCACCTCCCCACTTGTGTGTCATCCCCTGGGTGGAGAAAATCCTTGGTTCAGATCTGCTCACCTGTGGATGTGTACTATGTCCTTTTCTGTGTCTGTTTTGTAGTGTGGAAGTTTACAGTCTGCAGAAAAAAGGTTTCATTGTACAAATGCTCCCTCCTTACATCTCACTTCCCGGTCAGGCTGTAGAGTAGGTCTGTATGGACTGATCTCTGTATGCGTCTCTGGATTCATCTCTCTCTATTCCTCTAACTGCAGCACACAATCATGGCCCAATACCTGTCTAAAGAAGCATAAATTCCCTCCAGATGATGAAAGATACAGAAAAGCCCTACTGTTTTCTATATCTCCACATCTAGAGATGCTGGGGTGAACCCCTGTGTCCCTTCCAACACAGAAGGCTGCTGCTTAGCATGTGAAAAATACAGAGGCCTAAACCTAAAAATGAGTTTTTCTAAAACTCAGGAATCTTTAGGAGCATGGTGACAACTTTCCCTTAAAACAGAAGGGAACTGAAACATTTGCAAATTCTTAATATAATGATGATGCTTTATAACTTACACTAAGAATAAAGTGACACACATATAAGTTTAAGACCTTTTAGTGCAAAATTTCAAACCTTACTAGCGTCATGTTTTGGTGCTGGAGGCTGCTTTTGTACAAACCGATGTTGACATACTCACTAATCTTTGGAGGGCTTTGAGCAAGGAAATAATATATAAGCTGGAGGCATGTCTGAAGAAAGCATTCTGTGTACATAATGCCATCATAAACAAAGTTAAGCGTTACAAAAACACATTTATTTTCTCTGGTTATCTTCCTATTTTGAAACCTTAATATCAAATGGTGTAAAAATCTTCAGGAATGTAGCAATTGGTGCTGTTATTTTTAAGAAAAAGTAGTTGGTGTTCTCACTGAATACTTGCTGGACTTTGATTAGAGACAGATGAGTGCTATGAATTCTGTTTAGGAAACACTGCCAAACAATGTTTTTGATACCATGGCTCTTAGAGAAGAAAGTAACTCTAAAGAAAAGCAAACTCTTAACTGCTTTCTGGTTAAAACAGAGCTAGAAAATCTATTTTCTGGGATGCATCTTTTCAGGGAGAAGGTATGGGGCTGTGAGAAAGGGAAGGAGTGCTTCTTGATTTCTAACAGTGACGACAACTTTCAGTTTTATAAGGATTTTTAAGTTTTCAGGTTTATAAGGATTTATAAGATTAATGCTATCCTTAGGTGTGAAAATGACTGGCAAAAGATTTATGGACAGCTGCGGGAGATTGTCACAGAAATGCCTTTGGAAAAATGTTATGGTTAACACGGAGCTTTCCCTCTAAGGCAGAGTAAGTCCTTCTCTAAGGCAACTGATCCTTGACATGTGCAAACAGGGTAAAACCGAGAGCAACTGCACTCAGAATGAAAATGGGAAATGGTGTCAATTAACTTTGCTTGCATTTCCATGAATGTTTATCAAGGGAAATTATTCCAGGGTGAAAGAGGACATAAAGTACAGGGCGCCCAGCAAATCACCACCGAAGTTTAATATTTATGAAAATTTAATAGGACTTGTAAATTACAACTGGTGTCTTTCAAGGCTGCCTACCAAGGAATAGAGAGAGAAGTCATATGATGGGAAATAAAGTTTACAACCCCGGTCCATGTGAGTCGATTGCAGCCAGATAACAAAATTTTATCTCTGTCAACCTTCCTGTGTATTATACTCTAACTGCAATTAATAGCTCTGTGTGCATGAAGTCTCTTAGCAATTAGCTTGTTCTGCTTAAGCTTGAAACCAGGAATGTAATTCGGAGATAATTGTTAAGCTGGGAAAGGTCTATGAGTCAAAAGCAATCTGAGAATAAACAAACACACCTCCTTCGCTGAAAGCAACATGCTTGTAAAGTCTTGTGCAAATACTTCCTGAGAATGAATATAAAAATTAAAAGAATCTGTAAAGCCTTGAAAATACCACACTAGCAGTTGTGACAGAGCGTGAGAAAAGTCATCCATAACAGCAAAACTCAGAAAAGAGCTGGGCTGCCTCGTATGTGTGGTGCGTTATTCAGTGCAAAAGCTAAAATTCATGGGAGCTACTTAATCTGGCATCAACTTTCCCTTTACAGCAGAGGTTTTGATGTTTAAATGCTCAGCTACATGCTACTTACTGTACCTTAGTGTTTGAGTGAATCAGTGGGTCGCTAAAGCCCAACAACCCCTACTTCAGAGTGCAAAACGTGAGTCTTATGCTGCTCAGTGGTTCAGGAGGATAATGTACAAGAAATGTCCCTCACTTCACAAGGTCAATGTCCTTCACTGAACAAACTTTACAAAGAGCTAATGAACCTTTTCCCATCTTCACATGAAGGAGGCAGGTGTTAGCAATTGCATCTCATGAAACCTGACATCCCAAGGAGATATGAAGTAACTTGACCAGCTGAGCTGGATCCCTGTTTTAATCATTAAGTTACATCCTTATAATGATGTAATACAAGTGTTAAATATTAAAGCTTCGAAATAGAAAATCTGTCTCCAGCTGAAAAATAAGTTCCTTAAAGAAGGAATAAATACGGGGATTCCCTTTGAAGTGCAAAATTGGCTTTAGTTATAACACATAAATTAGTAAAGATTAAAAGTACTTCTTGTTAATAAACCTCAGATATTCACTGACCAAAACTGGATGCACAGCAATTGATGGGCTCAATACATCACAGTGACTTTGTTGTACCTGGAATGTTGTCTTTGTAATCTAAATTATGTAGAATCATAGAATATCCCTAGTTGGAAGGGACCCACAAGGATCATCGTGTCCGACTTCTGCCTTCACACAGGTTACCTAAAAATTAAATCACACTTCTGAGAGCATTGTCCAAACACTTCTTGAACTCCGGCAGGCTTGGTGCTGTGACCACTTCCCTGGGGAGCCTGTGCCAGTGCCCGACCACCCTCTTGGTGAAGAACCCTTTCCTAACATCCAGCTTGGGCTTTCCCTGTCACAGCTCATGAGGAAGGTGTAGGCCATGATGAGGTCTAGAAAAGCAGTCTAGGGGTTTAGTGATTTTGTATTTCCTCCCTGCTTTGAGCATTGTGCTACAGAACGTAGTAGTCACTCTTTGCAGACAAAAAACCATCTTGAAAATTGGAGGTTTTCTCTCAGGAGAGCTCTTCTGCCCACATACAGCTCCCCTACTGTTTACTTCTGTATCTGAAGGCAGGAGAATTGGATTGGAGAGACGGTGGGGGTAGGTAGAGGGAAGGAGGGTCACGTTCCTCTTCCTTTTCTCCCTCCCCTTTATCACCATCTTTCCCCATACCTTTCCCCATACCAGCAGCAATCATATATAAAACATGAGCCATGGAGTACTTTAGGATGAACATAGCTACAGGTAAAAAGGAACTTTGGTATTTATATAATAATACATGCAAATTGCTCCAGAAGGGTACTAAACCCCCACTCCAAACCTGCTTACCTCTGTACAAATGTTTTCTTAGGTCTTTGCAGTGTGTCCATAACAGAAGATAAGCTGTTGTTTGCTGGTGAGTTCATTGTGTTTGACATTAAAATCTTTCCTCAAGGTAGAGAGACTTATTTCTGTAACATTTGAAATTTGAAATTTATATTTTAATGTGGCAGTAGTGTTTAACATTCAACAAGGCAATAAAATAGGGACTGAAAAAGTCGATTATTATGTTCAGTGTTTTGTGGAAAGGCATTATTCACTTGGTTGCTTCATTCCAATATTTACCGTTCTAAATGTCAGCACTGTGGGGTTCAACCACCTCTCTCATAATTTAGATAATTTTATGTTTTTCAGGACTTGCTCTTATTTCACAGTAATAACACACTGCCACTTTTATAAACAGCTATTATCTCTTTCCCTTCACAAATAATTTTCATTGACCAAAATATATGAAAATGGGTGAATTCATGAATAGGAGAATAGGGTTTCAAATGTTTCATGTTAACTCTTACCTTGTCCCTCTTTGTCCTTTAGCAGTTCATTTGGGTCTTCAGTGAGCTGGCAGCATGCAGTTGCTAAAGAGAGATGGCAGATGCTTGCAATTGCACAGTGTCAGGCTGGCCACGCTTTACCCCTCGAAAGGGGAAAAGACACAGCGCAGATGGGAAGCACCAGTGGGGTTCATGGCTCCACCACACACAACATTCATGGCCATTAAATTCATTACCTTATGCAAGTGGAAGAAATGAGAGCAATCTGCCTTTGCTTTGAGTTTTGCTGAGTTTGGGCTGCTGAGGATCGGGCAGCAACAAATCTTTCCTGGTCACCGCTGCTCTCCACAACCTCCTGGCAATCCAGTGCTGTAAAACCTGGTAGAGAGCTTGAGTCATAATTTTGGTACTCAGTTTCTCACCTTTAAAAAAGTGGTACATACAGTATTTCAGTGGATGGCAGACAGATCTGAGAACAATTACACTCCCCAGTATGAAACATTTCACATAAATAAGGCTCAGTTTAGTGCTGGGGATTCAGTGGGAGACTACATCTGACTCCAAGGGCTGTAAAACAGCCTAATACAAAACATTACGAGTTTATTTTTGCTTTTTAAAATAGACTGCTGTTACTGAGAATTATATAAGTAAATGTATAATTTATTTTTCAACACAATGGATAGCTGCAGCAAGCATATATTTTTGTATTAGAGAAGTAGAATCTAATTAAGGTTACTTAATGCTGGGAAGCTTAACATTACCTGGGTTATTTTGTTACTCATAATGTATTAATCAAATGTACTTCAGCTAGGTTTCCTTATTCACTGTCTTTACTAATAGCATTCCCTTTTCTTCTAAAATTAATTTCTATATTCCATGCTTAATGTATAGCCTTTTTAATGAAGAACCTCAATGTTGCAATGAACTTGTGATTTTTTTCTTTTTGTAGTTATGGGAACTGTCGTGCAGAGAAACGCCTGGGCCTAACATCTGATACACTTCTTCACTTGCAGAAACAGATCAAGTTCAGTCACTAAAAAAAGCCTATAATCTGACTCTAGCCTAAGCAACATAATTTTCTCTAATGGTGGCTCCACTTCAGATGTTGCTATTTTTAAGCATGATTTTCCAAAAATCCAGATTTTGGGTTACTGCTCTCTTTTATGTAAGTATAAAATTATTTGAAGCTTTAACAGATTCTACTTCAGCATGTCATTGATGATAATTATTCACATTTTAGGGACCAGCTTTATTACAGGATGGTTCTAGATACACGGTAATAGTCCTATTAGATAGTAATGCTGCAGAGTTTAAGATAAGGAGGAAAACAAATGGGTGGCCACCATGTTTCACATGCACCAAGTGGTAACAGCTTCAGTCTGACCCACGCTATATGAAAGCTATCAGAAAAGGCTTCATAGCTAATTACAGGTAGCCCAAATGCCCAGTCATACACAGTCTTAACAGCACAGAATAATTCAACTTTTTCAGCCACTATGCTTACTTCTGGAAGATCCAAGGAAGCAAGAACAGAGTACCATAAACTTCAGGAAAAATATTTTCTCCATATTGTGTGCAGAGCACAGGCAGACCTCTGGACCTCTACTGAGGTGACCAAGTTTTTTTTCAGGGAATTTATCCCTACATGAAATACCATTTGCAAATATGAAAGCTGTAGCGTATGAGTTAAACAAAAAGCCAGCTTATAGCGCTGAGGCAGTGCTCTGTATGGATTGAAATATATACTCTCCAAGCAGAATCCATAATAGCTCACAAAGTCCCTCAGCAAAGAGTGTAGCAGGTTTACAACTGCTAAGAAAACAAGAGCAGGAAATCTAGACAAGATCATAAATGCAAGCACAAAATGAAAAAGATGAAAATGCTGAGCTGAATATATGTTCTTATGTTCATAAATGCAGTAGAATCTCTATCAAGCAAATCATTTTTATTTTGTGTCTTGATTTTTACCTGGGGCTGTAACAGCTACCGCAGCTTTGCATCATTTGTCAGAATGGAACAATGTGTCTGAAATAATTTATATCAGTTTATCTCTGCTGACTTCACTGGTATTATGCCTTTACCTACCTCCTTCTCTTTAATAAGAGATTCCTGAATTTTCATTCTTACTTAAAACACTGAAAGAAATACCATATTCTCCTTTCTGTTCATGTAAGCAGAGTTCTCCCTTTTAGAGTCAAATCCAATTTTTATTAAGTCAACACAATCTTTTTCATTTATTTCTATGGGAACTGGATCAGAATTTCATAGCATAAACTAAATTAGGTATCACTGCATAAGATATATGCTGTAAATTTTTAGGAGATTTCATGCATTGAGGCAGTTTGAAAGCTGAAGCAAACATAAAACATATTTAATAGATGGAGTAAGAGCTTCTTATTTAAAATCCATTAAAAATAATTTCACATGAAAACAGCCTGGCTCCAGATTATATCCAGAATATTTCAGGCAGTTAGTGATACACAGTCAGATCTCATATGACAGCACGGGAGAGGGAGAAAAAAGGGAAGATAAAGACAAGTTGTAAATATTTTTAAGACTGTAATAGTTCAAGATGTAAGAAACATTAGATGTTAACAAAATCAGTAGAAAGTATTATCTATAGTGAGCAAGTGTTGTTTTCTGGGTATGCTTGTCTGAAAGAATTCAGCCTGTATGTTTCTCCAGGAAATACTGGATAGCTTGTAAATCTGCAGGGCAGCAGTAATTAATTGGAGACACTTAAAGCCAAGAAATCCCTGGTGTGAGATAAGGTTTATTCAAGATTTTAAGGAAGAACTTGGTAGGCCCTACATCCCTCTTGGGTGATGACAATTATTCACGGTGCTACCATCGTGAATACTGCCATCATTTGTGAAACTGAGAGGTTATATGAATATATGAAAATACCACTAATGTCCAGAGACCAAACTTGTAAGCAAAAAATGAAAAATAAACTATTATAGTGTGTAAAGAGTGGCTGATGAAGCATTACTGAATATGCAGAAGTATTTTCTGATCACTGACTGTCACAAAGAGAATGACTTAAGTCACTATAGCTCCACTGAGCCCAGTGAAAAAATGACCTATTTGGGACATACAATGTTCTTGGGGCATAATTTTTGGAACAAGGTCTCACAGGAAGGTCTTTCATCTTTTTTTTTTAAATGACCTATTTTCAACTACACATCCATATTTGTAATGACAGTGATGAAAAGATAGCTAACACAGCAATGAAAAGCTTTTAAATTTTTGAAGCAAGCAGGATGTTATACATACAATGTAGTGCTCATGGTTAGAGAACAAAGGTATCTATTAGTATCATTCTGTGTTGAAAAAAAGGGAACTGTGATAGGCTGAAGGGGCCAGGTTTGAGGACAAACAAAAATCGTGAACATAGCTTGGGATACAGAAGAATTAGCCAAAGTTTTAATTGCATAGAAGCTACCTCATACTGATGAAACAATGTAAACCTGCTGGGTCTTTCTGCCAGAAGAAATTTTCTGCCTCATTACTACAGCCTTTTGTTTTCATTCCTTGAATGTAGTGGGTTTTGACGAGGTTATGTTACAAAACAGCCTCAGTATATGGCAGACTCAAAATAAGCTTCAGGTTTCCCTATTTCATACAAAGGAGTGGACAAGTGGCTGAATCTGAAGACAAAAGCGGGAAAATAACAGTGTTTTATCTCAATGTTTGCTTCCCACGTAGATCTCTGCACTGACCTGTAGCAGAGCAAATCTTTTTTAAGGCAAGCCATATGGGGTATATGAATTAAGATCGCATATGATTAGCTTTGCATCTTTGAGCTTCTAAGTTTATAAGTTCATAATCTTGTAAGTTTATAAGTACATACTTTTTTTCTTACAACATAGACAGTAACTGGGCTGGGAAACCTCATGACTGTTATGACTGCATAGTTTAAGAGAGGCATTTGTATTTGGAAAGACAAGATAAATCCCCATCCTGTGAACTTCCTTTAGCAATTGTTTAAGAATAGTGAAGCAAAGCAAAACCAATTCAAAAAGATGTTTAATAGAAGAACATTATCCAGTATGACATGATGAAATATAACTGGGTAAAGAAGTTGGAAATTTAAATTTTAACATTTAGTGTTAACAATTAGCTTAAGATATTTACCTAGTGATGAAGTTCTCAGAATATTTTCACTCCATGTATAATAAATCTGTAATGTAAATACTGTCCATGTATTTGGGAAATAGCAGATCTAATTGTGAAGTGTGTATCCAGTAATAAGTACAGTGTGTCGGTCCTTCTGTATTTACTCTGCTTTGTTTCAGTAGTGGCTACCAAGTATTTTTTTCTTTGAAGTAACAATACTTTTTTTCATCTACAAAGGCACATTTTTTTAGCTGGTTTGGAAATTCTGGTATAATATCATGGAAGATTTCTGTCACTTTGACTTGCAAAACAGCATTTGATTACTGAAGTCATAGGTCAGCACTAGTGCTTACAACTTGCAAGTCCTATGGGAGAAATGTGCAAAATGCAATGATATAATCCTATTCAGTAGTTGAAAATGTAATGTCCAATGGTAAAGAACCATTGATTTGAAGGATGGGATTTTATTACTTTCATCTGTGAAGTTATCAGTTCACACCAAGGTTGGCATGGGCTAAAAATTGTACAGTTTGTGCTGGCTGGCTAGAAATGTGATGTTTCTTCTATTCCAGAGGGACAAATATTTCTATTACCCAAAGTTTCAGTAAAAAGGACAAGGATTGAAGAGATTTGAAGACTGGACTCTTTCTTTCCTTCCACGGCCACTCAATCAACTTTTTTTACATCAAGATTGTGGCTGACAGACCGCTCTAATGTAAGTACTGCTCAGTTCTAGCCAGGCTGTCACTCTGCTGGGGTTAGAGAAATGACAACATGAATGGTACCTAATGTGATGCCTGTGAAAAAATAAAACTGCAACAGAGATTATGTGTTGAAGAAGAATGAGTCTGCCGTAGGAGGTTATTTAAGAAAACAAAGCATAAATCATAACACCTACTTGCATGGTAAAGGATAAAACTACTCAAACATGCCTTCATAGATAAACAAAGCAAGGAGGTGAAAGTAGTAGGAGTGTCTGTCTGAATAATGAGAGGCTCAGGTATATGGACAAACAAGACTACTCAGGAGCAAAGAAAAGAGATTTGAGAGCAGACCTATTTTCTCTTGCCATCTCCAACATGCAGACAGTGCAAGTAACAGTGGAAAATGCAAACTGTCATGCAAGATCTGTTCTTCATTTTTATTCTACTTGATGTTTTTAGGGAAGGGAACATCTTGTACTTTCCTGGCTGGCTCAGTTTCTGTGACAGTTTTTAAACTGCCCTTCCTAAAAAAACATGCCTCCTCATTAAATGGAGGTGAGCAAGATACAGACAGCAGTATTAAAAGCAAAATATCAGAGCTGAACAGTAATATAATTATCTGATTTAAAAGTGATTCCTAGGTAGTCAGTGCATAACTAAAAAAGGAGGATTCAAGTGTCACTATACCAGAGCTGACACACTTATGCCCACCCTGCCTCCTCCAGAATTTCAAGATCTGCTTCAGATGTCTGGCTAGCCAAGGCTTTTCTGTGCAAATTTACATCTGGTGTTAGCATGTAGAGGTGATGGCCAGCACAACTGTCTGCAAATGTGATATTGTTATATGATCTTCTGCATTTAAGGAAAATTAAATAATTAAAAAACAAGAAAAAAATACCCTAAAACTGCAAGTTCAAAAAGGAAGGAGCACCATAAACAAGTTGTCAAGATAGAAAACAAGACAAAGTACACCCTCACCTTGTTTATCCAAAGCGTCTTTTGCCTTTGTTCTGCTCTAGCATACCTAGGCCAGTATTTACTAATTACCAGCAAATGGAAAATGGTTGCTGAAGAGTGTTAAAAGCAGATTCTCACATTTAAAGCCTATGTTGATTTAACATGTTCCAGAAAAAAGCTTACCCAGAAGAACTCTAAGAAAATATTGCATTACTAGGTAATTGGAGCTCAAGCTGGGTGCATTAAGTAATAGCACTTTGAGACCAGCTGCATTTTACCTATTTACCCATCCCTCTAAGCACAAGAGACAGTAATTGTTACCACACCTTAGAAACTTGCCATTGAAAGGTGTGGTCTATTGTTGTCAGAATTACATCAGATCTCAAACTTGCATGCCCACAGTGAGGAAGTAGCTAGAACCTGCAAGTAACTTCAGCAGAAAGAAAGAAGAAATCTGTAAGAAAGACAAATCTGGAGGAAATATAGCTTAAAGCTTACCATAAATAACCTCCTTTTTCCCCTTCAGCTTACTGAAAACTTACCTGCGTAAAAATTTATTTGGAGAATTGGAAATAGGTGAGGAGAAGGGTGCTGGCATTCCACCAGCTATCAACAGTATGCAGAACATGTGTCTAAAAGGAAGATTTACTAATGCTTCAGGCAAAGCTATAAAGGAGAGGAAAGTGTATGGGAGCCGGCATAGCTCATGTGACTGGCAGTGGTACGCAGTCTTCTGAAAACTGGTCACCAGTTTAAATCCTAGCCAGGCAGGGTTAGAAATAGCTGCTGGCAAAAAAGCTGGCAATTGATTTGGGCAAGATATTATTATTTGGTCATTTGATAAGTTAATGGCTATATAGAATATAAACTTTACTTCTCTAGCTGACAGATTCAGCTCAAATGTATGAATTAGCATTGCTTAGTTCATCTTTTTTCTGAGGTGCTTGTCAAATTAAGAAATGTTGAAGTGCATTGAAAATAAGTTGTTTTCCTAAATAAACTTCTAAAAGGATTTAAAATGAGAAGTACTCTGAGTATATTTGAATTTTCTAAAGGGGAAAAGAAATCACTAAGTAGTCTGCAGAAGCTATTGTAGTACTAGTTTTATCAGTAGGTTTGCAATAAATCCATGTCTTATATATAGAAACAGAACCGTATTAGCATTCAGTGAGAAAAAGGCTATTTTAGTCTGTTCATCCACTAAGGAGATAAAGCAGAATGTTATGTCAGCTTTGACAGCAACTCTGAGTTTTCCTGGATATATCTAAGAAAAAGGTTTTATAACTATCACCATATGGAGGTACAACATGTGATGCAGCCTAAAGCTATTTCCTTTGAAAGCAGAGCTCTAGATTCCTGTAATAAAACCCTGGATATAAAAGCCTGTTGTTAACTTGACAAAACAAGGTATCTGACATGGTTAAGTTATAGCACTTTTCACCAGAATAAATTTGCAATTTCCTATTAGTACCTGCAGTGGGTTATAGACTAAGCATCCATTTTAATTTACTTGTGATTTTTTTGGCCAAGGGTCTCTAAAAAGGGCTTTAGGTATTAGTTCCAGTTGTTTGGGTAGCTGGTTAGTTCAGAGCCATGTGGGACTTACTACCTTACCCTTCCAGGTAGAAAAAGCCCACCCAAACAGACACTGTATTTGTGTGACTATTTCAAGCCATTGTGGGGAGAGAAATGACAGAGGTCTGGTCTAAATCAAACAAGGTTTGTTGAGTTCATGGGATTTTTTTTTGAGCAGAAGAGTATGGTGTGCTGTGGTGCCCTGGAGCTCTTCCAGCTCCTTTAGGCACAGAGATTTTTCAGACAAAGAGGGTAAGATATACTCCAAGAGAGTGCAGAATTTCTGTTTCCTCTATGCTACAGTCCATTAAATCAATATATAAAGACCAGGTGGGTAGTTTTAATGGAGAAGACATCTACTGCCTTTTATCTTTTCCAAATCTTCCTTCTATGAGGGACAGTTGAGAGAATAGGCTTTGACTGTCTTTCTCATGAGTGCACAGATAGTTCCACTGCTTCTTTTTGCTTCATCTTTGTTTCCCCTGCAGGAAAGCAAACTGCTCTGCGCAGTCTTTTTCTGTTTTCTGTCAGAGACTGCTTGAGTGGGAAGGCAGGAACATGAGGGGTTATCTTCTCCATTGCGTGAGCTTTTTTCCTTTCTGTACAACCTGGCATGTGTGCTCCTTTGTCCCCTTTTCTTACATCTCACTACAGAAGATGATGCAGTGTGTAGGGCAACATGCACCCACTAGCACGGGTGAACTCCCTCTCTGTTTTGAACCACTTTTAACTAGTGAGCAGAAGGGAAAATATTCATAAAAGCAAACATTAAACCAGACTGTTGGAAAGTATGGTGATTGTTACAGGTTACAACAAGACCAAGAATCTTAGTTGTTTGTTACGTGTTCTAACCAGATCTTCGTGTTTGTTTAAAATATAATACATCTATACTTACTTTGAATAAAAGACCATAGCCATACTGGTATTTAACATGAGTGTGTTCACATGTCAGGGCTTAAATTCAAGAAAGAATATGAGTAAAATAATTGTTGGCCCTCTTTTTTAACAAGAAATCACTAGCTTATTAATGGTGGGATGCAGGTTTACACAAGGTGTTCTGAGTAATAGCAGAGGTAATCACTGACGTTATGCAAAATAATGCTGTGATGTTAATGAGTAGATTTTTTAAATTAACAGTCTTTAGGGAATAAGAATAACAGTCATAACTTTGAAGGAATTTGCAAGTAAATAAATGTATTGTATATAACCAAAGTAAATCTAAACCTCTGGAGCACAGCAGAGAGAAACAAGTGTTAGGAATTCAATCTAAAGAGATAGAGCATTACCATAAAAGGGTAATCCTCCTTAAGTAGAATGCTATTTCCATCAGCACCTCAGGGAAATCATAAATGTTAGATCACCATACATCAGTAGGTCAACACCATTTTATCAGATAAAACTATTGCCACAAAGACTCAAACTGTTTGGCCCAGGCTTTCTGCAGCGCTGGATGAAATAACTTTGATGGAGGCCCAATTCTTGTGATTATCTGCAATGTGATTATTTGCGGCTGTTCAGTTTTTATTTATAGGCTGAGTACTATGTCTGCATAAGCATATTCACATGAATAAAATAACAAGTTGACAGCAATTGACATTATGGATGATTAAACTAGAGGTAGTAGGTAACTAATCATATCTGTTGAACAACTATTAAGATTTGGAAATGCTTTTAATCATAGATTAGGTACAACTGTCCCTACTGTTGACACTGAGCAACTCCCATCTTCTTCTCTATCATTCTTTGGAATAAGGGGAAAAATGCACTCATCTTAGGATAGGTTTGTACCAGTACCCACCAGTCAGTAGTAAGCACAATGTCTGCACATAAAGACAAGCATATGATGGAAGATTTTGGGGACATGGCATGGAGACTGAAGGGAGCAGAACAGCCATCAATCACCTTGCTTTGTCTGTGTGGTGGCTGTGCAGGTAACATCCCTCCTGTCAACTGGCACACAATCAACACCTCACTTGCATTGTGAATGTGAAAGGAAGACATCTTTAATTAAAACTCAGCGGACAGGGCAACCTGAGGCATGTCTGCTTTGTTGTAAAACTCACTGAGGACTGAATATGAGTTTTCCCACTTTAAAAAAAATCAATGGAAAAATCCTGAAAATATTTCTGTAGTATCTTCCAAAAGGAGTGAGTGCAGCGGCTGCATTTAGATGTCAGGTGTGCCAAAAAGCAAGAGGGAAAAGGAGGACATGAAGAATAGCTTCTTTTGGCCCACAGGAGGAGAAAACCTTTATCTGAGTTAGTATCCAAGAACATTGGGGCTGGACTGTTGTACAACCCAGTAACATGGAGAATCAATCAAATAACAGCAAGGAAAACAACCTGGGAGACTCATGTGCTGCTTCCTCCTCCTACCTACTCCCAAGGACCTGCATCTTCATCTGAACAAAATGTCTGTGGGTTTAGACTTAATTCGTTGTGTGAATCCATTGCGTAGCTGCCTTGATGCCAGTAATGTGCTTCCCTTCTCTGGAGGAACTTGTCTTCCTTTGTGTGACACCGGGATGGAGCCCCTGCAGCGCCATGGCCCCTGCCCTGGCCCTGCTGAGGTGGGGGGGCGATGTCGGGTGCCCTCATGGCACTGGTGGGGAACCCCCAAAACGGGCTTTTTCTCCTCAGACTGGGAAATTTGGAAAGGGGACCTGAAAGGTACCATTTTAAAATGTGAAGTCACTCTATCTTCCTTCAGGTCACAGTCTCCATTTGCTCCCCATGGTGCACTGAACAGCCTTTCAGTAATGGTCACTCCAGTCCTTTCTGGCTTATATTATTATTCCTCATCCATTTTTAGCTCCCTTTAGTGTCTGCATAATGGCAAAGCTTCTTCCTCCCCCAGCACTGGCTGCAGCATGATGCCACCCCTGCTCTTTGCCTCTGTGGCATCCGTATTGTGCTCAGCCCCAGCTTCTCCTCACCTCAGGGGACGGCCTGGTGGGCGCCATTTTGGCTCCTCAGGTGAGGCTGACATATCCCCTGCCCCAGCTCCGGCCATGGCAGATGCGGATGCCTCAGGGAGGGAGGGAGCAGAGAGATGGCCACATGCCCAGGTGGACAAGGCAAAGCAAACCTGGGGCAAATCTGCAGTTTGGTTGACCCAGGATGGATGGGAATGCAAAAACAGGGTGGCCATGGTGCCATAGGTGAGTTTAACCACTGCATGGGGGCTGTGGTGCTGGGGAGTGTCACCACAGCTGGGGTTTCTGGCGGCCCTCCCCCACAAGAATGGCCTGTTGTCAAATTTTTCATCATTATCATGTTTTTATTATGTGTAAGCTTGAGCCAAACTATGTGTTTGCAGGTGTGTGAGAAGAGGCAGTACTACAACTGCCATTTATGTCTCCACTGGGGGGGAGGGTTGTAAAAAATTGAAGGGCACAAAATAAAAAACAAGATTGCTTTTAATTTTTCAATGTATACTTTCAATTTTTAGGAGAAAGGGATCAGTAATATGAAAGGAAGGGCGGTGTTTGTGATTCATGAGTTTGTATGTCTCATGCTGACACCTGTAACTGTGAATAATCATTTTGCTTTAAGGGGGCCTACTTAGGCATTGGAAATCAGTCATACAGCTGAGCTTTGCTGAACCGGGACCCTTGTGAACACTGTGTGCTCACTAACAAAAGGCCCTTGAACCAAAATCTGAAGTGGGGGAGCCAATTCCTGACTTTAAGCAAACTTTCTATTATGTGAGAGAGGAAAAAGGGATTTGGGACCTAAACTTTCCAGCCTTAACATTTACAATGTCATCCAACGCCCACCAAAATTGGTCTCAGCATAACTCCAGTTCAATGGAGATCTTTACATCATGAAGAATTTTTAGAATAGAGCAGCAGGAGAGAAAAAAAGTCAGTCTGAGCTAAATGATGCACTTCTGTGTGATGAAAAAATGAATAATAAAAGCTGTTTTAGCATACTAAGTCACCCCCAGTTTGTAATTGCATTACCTTTTTATCTTCTAGTATCATTATTCAAGAGTATCCTTAAAATTAATTATGCTATATAAATCCAGGAGCCATAATGCACACAAGCTGATTGAATAGTTGTATGTGTTTTCTCCTTGGTGGAAGGAATGAGAGGCCAGAGCTCATGCGTTTCAGTGGGGAAGAAAAGTGGTCCTGTTAAAGTAGGGCATAAAAAGAAGAAGGAATACGTAATGTGTATAAACATGAGGAGTGGTAGGAGAGGCTGCTGGAAATCGTATACATCTAGAAATATAAATACAAGCTAAACCCTAACGCTGGAAGCCAGTCATCCCAGCTGCAGGCTTGCTGCAGTTTCCATTATAACATGTTTTCATGTGCTTCAGTTTTGGGCAGCAGTCCTGCATGCCCCGTTGCTGCTTGAAGATTAGTGTTTTGGAAAAACTGAGGAAAAATCCCTTTGCTTCTTGAAAGCACTGCAGGAAAGTAGAATAAACATACACTTCTCCTATTGTAAAAACACTTTGACTATGCTTCTTAAAGTGCTAATGCAAAAAAGTAAAAAAAAAGAAAAAAGTACTGACAGAAAAGATAAAATTGGAAATGTGAATGACTTGTTCAGGATCCCAGCCATAACTAAAGAAGGCTTATATTTTCTTTTGAAATTGCTCATTCAGTATCTGGAAATGTTTATTTAAACACTTCATCTTGCAAACATTTAAAGGTATTAATTTCATACTTGTGAATGGTTATTAAATTCAATGGATGTGAGATCACAGTCTAAATTCTGTTAAATTACTTCATGTTTTCTTTACAAAAACTAGGAGGTCTAAGGTTGTCTGGTTGCTGTTGAGACAATTTACCTAGGAAAGAGTGTAAGCCTATCAATCAAAACATTTGCTAAAAAAATTCAAATACAATTGCTTTAACATCTGGGAGTGGCAGACTGCCCATTTTTGCTGAAAAGATTTTGTCACAGTAAAGCAGATCTGATGCCATGTTGTTTAAAATCTCTCCTCCAAGAAATGGCTTCCGATTTTAACATAATAGTCAAAATCATTTCTCTGTTATGCGTAGCTTTTCTGCAAAGACAGCAGGAAAATTGCCCCTGAATAATCATCGTGCTTATATATAGATGCTTTCCAGATTGCTCTCTGTAGCAGAAACACTATGCTCTACAGAAGGAGCTGAAATGTTTTCTGGAGGCAAGGTTTACCAGGGAGGAGCTCCGTTGATAGCAAGGATGCTTCTTCTGACATACCTTTTTTTTTTTTCCCTTGAATATTAGCTTCTGTTGATAAACAAATGACAAACATTACCACCTCCTACAAAATTTCAAAAGCCTGCCAGATGATACAGGTATTTACTGGAAACACCTGGTAACCCTGCCTTCCCTGAGGGACAGTGGGAACTGAAAAGTAAGAGTCGGTCGATTGTGTAGTTGGATTCTAAGTCATGTGGTAACAAGGTCAGTGTAAATTGGGCATGTGCTTTATAATTAGTTTCCAGAGATTAGTGATATGCTAATGACCCAAATTCCAAGAGTTGTTCTCAATGCACACAGAGGGCATGCAGGTGTATGGGATTTATAATCCCAGCAGTACAGTGGGACATACAGACTATAGAATGAACGAAAACAGCTAAGGCTATTTTAAAGGAGACTGTAGTTTTGAAAGTTGAAAAGGGAATATATTAAAACAGGAAAAAGAAAACTAAGTGTGAAGAATGCAAAATAGTCGGAATACACTAAAAAGTGACAAACCAAATGTGCAAAATTTTACATGTGTATTGGCTTCTGTTTCACATATAATCAGTTAAACTGTTGAATTTTCCTCTGGTAGGAAAAGCTCTTTCCCAGCTGTTTGCATCTCCCATATGAATGTACCTGGTGCGATTATCCAGCCAGGGCCTGGTGGGTGCCGGAACCTTGTTGAAATGGAGCACAGCGTTGCATTGCTCTCTCCCCGCTCAACACCACAAGCGTTCTCCTCCCCCCCAAAAGGCATGGCGGGGGCAGAAGGGAAAGAAATCCCAAAGGATTAGATCAGTGTCAGAGCATTAACACTTAGCTGATGACAACTGTAAGGATTAATTCAAGCTGGTTAAATCCTTCTTAGCTAGAATAGGAACTAGCAAACCATCTGGTGGAAAGAGCAGTATGACAGGGCTAAAAGGAAATACTGTCTGAGTAGTCAAAGGAAAAATAAACCTCTCCGCAGACTTTTGGGAACTACTGCGTCTCCGAAGCGTCTGGCCACAGGAAGGGACAGTTTTGCTCATAGTAATTTAAATAAAGAGTGTGGCAAAATATTGTGTTTCCAGCTTGGAAAAAAAAAAAAAAAGATTTTATCCTTTGAAATTTACTGTAGTAATGCATAACTCTTGTATAGAAAGGCTACTCGAAAAATCATGCGTTCTATGAAAAAATATTATACCCCACAGTCTATTTTGCTGCTAATGTCTGTTCTGCTGTCAGACTACATTATTGTATTCCTTCACTGTATGCATTTTCAAATATTTTTTACAGGTAAATCTCTTTTCACCCATGTTGTTCTGAGCAGCCCTTTCCTGCTTTCTTCCTTTGAGAGAGGTGCTGTTGGTCTCTGTGCACACTTTGCTTTTCTGTGAAGCTGAATAAACGATGCGTGTGTAATCACAAAGACAAAATACAAGTGACCCAAATTTACAGGTAAGTGTAGGATCACAATTCCTGGGGCTAGTAAAGATGGCCCGGCCTACAAAAAGGCGATGAGCCTCATAAACTGCTTTCAGGTTACCTCTCCTGGAATGAAGGGTGCCTGTCTCTGGAGAAGATCAGACTATGTAAATTGGATTTATGGTGAAGTCTCCCCTTGGCGATGTCACTTCATTGATGTTTATACTAGGAATAAGGTCTTCCTTCTGATGGGTTTAAGCTCGGTTCACTTGTTTTAGTCTCCGTGTAAATGAAGAAATCTGATGAAACCTTGTAAGAATTAAATTTACAGCCTGTATTTTATGAGGTGCATGCTGCCATTGACTTGTATATAACAGTAATTGGCTTACAGTGAATTATTGGTAGTGACTGCATGCAGTCTCACAGGAAGTTTCCAAAGTGCATTCAGTAAATACATTTTTCATCCATTTTGATCTGTTTATTTTTGTCTTTATAATTCTACCAATTCTCTTGCTTGCTTATCACAGTCTTGAAATGTAAAAATATTTATGCAGCTTATGTTGTTGTTCCACAGCAAGGTTTTACTAGCTTCTTGATTATTCAGAACTCATTTGTCTGTGGAAAAGTTTTCATCGTACTGCTGCCCAAATATTGCTATGTGGAAGAATTTATAATACAATACAATATATATAATACAATATAAATACAAGAACTGAGCAAAACTGTTTGATTTCCAATAGAAAAACACTAAAGGATTGTTCCACACTCTTCTTTTGAATACGGAAATTCTCAGTGTGTAAATGGCAGGGTGAACAGGAGAGCTCTGAGATCTGTAAGGCTTCTCTGGTACTTGCAGTGAACCTGTTCTGTGCAGGACTAGAGGTAATAAACATGCTCAGAGCCTGTGTTGCTACAACAGGGTACCATATTTTCTGTAAAAATGCTGGCATGGACAATAGTAGTGTTGTTCTCGAACCTAGCCTTGCTCTATGAATGCTGCTGCTGGGTTTGAAAAAACATATTCAGAATACATTGTTTCATCACTGTTCAGAAGTTCCATGTATTTTAAAGGATTGTTTTTGCTCAGTGTAGTAGCCTAAAATGAAGATAAGTTGGGAATTTTTAGATCCAGATTTGAAATAAGAGGATCAAAGGAATCAAAATATCAGCACAGAGAAAAGAGTTTGTTTGCTAAAGTCAGGTCTTACTGCTGATTCTGGATGTAATAAGCTTTTTAGATCCACAGCAATATCAAGCAGGAAGCAACTGTGTGTGCTTATCAGCTGTTTTACAGTGCAGAATCACACATTTCTGGCCTTTGCCTTATCAAAGATAGGGAGTAAGATATCTCTTAACAACTTCTGTGTGTCAGAATGTCGGACATACCCCGAAATCTGGAGTGACGTGGTTTGTGTCTTTTCGATCAGTTTATGGGCAGTCTGTCTAATAACATTAAAATTGTGTGAAAGGTTGAAGCTGTCCATTCCCTTTTGGTTTGATCTTGATGATAATCCATCAGTCTGGTCAGTCATTTTCACAAAACAGCCGTGCCCTTAGCATGAAGAATAAATAACAGGAATGAGTCATCAGGGCAAGCTTACAGGAGTCCTGAAGGAAAAAATTATCCTGGAAAAATGAGTCATGAAAAAGCCTCTTGTCAAGCATCTTGACAAATCATAAACTGCACAGCAAGATTCCCAATGCTATCAATATTTTTTTATCAATTACTGTTTATTAATTATTGTTACTTCTAAGCACAGTGCTCCAAGCATATCAGCACAAGACAGAAAAGTAAATGCTATATAGTTATTTGTGTAAAATAATAAAGTTTGGTACATGCACAATGTTTTTTAATTGTACTATGATTTTAGCCATCATAAAAGTGGAGATGCTGCTTCAGACCGAGGATTCATGTGGCACACTACTTTGACTCCAGCATTGGCCAGAAGTAGATGGATGCCATGAAAAGAGTAAAAATAGGGTAAGTGTACATGACACCTTTCCCTCTCCCTCCTTTCTTCCTGTCTACCCCCACGTGCTCTCCCACCCCCTGCCATTTTCAGCCAAGGAAGTTCCTGTGTCTGATGTGATTCGTCAATTCTGTAAAACCAGCTGCAGCTCTTTCCTAGGCATTTGTCCAGTTGCCTTGCGATCTTACGTAAGCTTGTTGCGTATATTAAACCTGGAAAAGGCAATGAATGGAAAGGGCAACAAAGGTACGGAACAACTTCCATGTGAGGTTTGTTTGAGTAGAACTCTACAGCCAAAACACAAAAGGAGGCCGTTCTCTGCACAGTTTGTGGTAGATCTGCACAGCTCTTCACCAAAAGATGCTGTAGCTGCAGAAAATTTACAGGAACTTGAAAGACAGCTGAACAAGTGCTTTGGAAAGAACCAAAGGTTCTAAAGGTTCTGAAGGTTCTAAACCTGAGTCCCACAAGATTCTCTTTCTTTTGCAGTGCAAGAACTAGTGCATGAGATGAACTTGATTCTTATTCACCTCCTCCAGGCTATTTAGGAGTACATAAACCTCTAGGTTTACCTTTAAGTCAAGTCTTTTCTGTACTGTAGAGTTTCCACTCAATCATTCCTCACATGGGAGTTGTGTCATACATTTGATCATCCTCGTTGCTCTCTTATGAACCTTTTCCATTTTTTATGTTTCGCATTTGACCAAAGCCTCACAGAGTACATGGTGTGAAAGAATCACGTATCGCAATGTTTGCAATAATTCTCGAGGTTTGGCTATTCTTTGTGACAGCTACCAAGCACTGAACTGATGATTTTATGAAAGCTTTTGTCTTAACCCTAGTTCCTGCTGTGTCCATTTTCCTGTAGCTGATGTTGTTTTAGTAATTCCAAAACTAATGAGTAATATTTTCCATAATAGCTGTTTGCGAGATCATACTTGTATATGCATACCGAATTTAATTAGCATTAATAGTTTGAGTTATTTCAATCTGCATATTTAGGCGTATTAATATCTTTTTTACATTTGGCCTGAAATGAGTGCTAAATATCTTGTGGTGGCAGTTTGAGGTCACGATAATCATAGTTGTGTAACACAGAATATGTGAAACAGCTATGCCATCTGCAATTACACATGCTTTGTAATTGATAATTAATGAGATACCTTCAAGTTACTGAAAATATTCTCATATGGTAATGATTAATTATAGAAATCTGAAACTGAAAAGCAATATTAGTGGNCACTATAGGACTGATCGTAGCTTCCTTTTCCTCAAGTCTAACTCCCAAGGTCTGGAACTCTTTTCCTGCAGCAAAAACTTACTTACTGGTCTTAGGGAAGGAGCTTTTGTCTTTGCCCTAAGTCAAAAGAGGTGTTCAGTTTTCAGTGTTTGGAGAATGCATTTTGACACTGTGGTAGATCAATTGCAAACAGTCCAGAGAAGAGTGATGTGAGTTATCTGGGATGTGGAAAATAAGGTGCATGAGGCAATCTGAAAGCATGAAGATCGTGTAGTTTAAGCAAGAGGAGACTGAAGAAAGATGTAAGGTTTCATGGACTAAAAAGCTGCTGTAAAGGCAAAGGGACTAATCTGTTTTCCATGTCTATGAAATCTCTAATATACAACCTCAAGAAAAATTGAATTTGCAGCAGTTTTTCTAGGAAACTGCCACTGAGTCCTCCACCACTGAGGTCTTGAATAAAAGGCCTGATGCTCCTGTTAGGAGGCCAGCCAGCAGCTGAGGAGTGGGGGATGTAGTTGCAACCTCAGCAGGACCTGGGAGTCAAGAATAGCTGCCTCTCCCAGAAATAAGACCAAATAAGACCCTGTTGATCCTTGCACTCAGCAGAAACTTGCACATTCCCTCAGTCCTCGCTGCTGAGGGAAGGGGAGCCCCTTGCCGCTGTTGCCACTACTGATCTGTTGTGTCTTGTTTATGTGAAAGGCAAGGGATAAGCTGATTGCGAGGAGTTTCTTGCAGCTTGGAGAGCCATGTGCACGTTTGTAGTGCCTGAAGGAACTCTGGAAATGATGGCTCCAGGACTGCTGCTGCTGGTGCTTTAGGTGAAGCTCTGGCTGTGGAAGAGCTTTGGTATGCTCTTCTTAGTTTTTGATAGTGTTTGATATTTTGGCAAGCTTCTGCAGACTTCCCATATCAAATGCTAGGTGAAGTTGAACCTGTTTGGAGTATGAAAGTGTCCTTCCTTAGATTCTTCCCAGCCCTACCCATAAGTGGCAAAAGAAGTCAAATAATAATTTACAAAGACACTTTTACAGAGAAAAATCAATTATATACCTAGGCATACTCTCTGGCAAGAACATCACTATTTTTGGCAGGTTATTCTCTTTATTTTTTGCATTGTAATTCCTTTATTTCAAACAGATCTAATTCCCTAAAATTTTATTGTCTATGAGATTTACAGATTGCTCTACAAATCTTGTCATACTTTGTTCTTAACCAGCTTAATATTGTTCCTTTTAAACCCAGTAGCAAAATCTCTTGAGAAGCTGGAAAAAATTTAGGGCAAGCCAGCTCAAATTAATTTCACTGTCTAGAGCACAGTGCTCTTAAGGATGTAAATAATCAAATGCTTAGAAAATCTATGAAATCTTCACAGTTTGTCAGCCTCTATTAAAATACTCTCATGAAAATGTTCTCAAGAATTTAATAAGGATGAAACAGTTGGAACTTCTGTGATAATCAAAGCAGAAAAAGAGTTTAATGGAAAGTGATGTGCTTTTAAATGAGCTGTTTAATGAACCCATCTAGTTCTATAGCAGATATATATACCAGAAGACGTATAGCAGTGAGTATCACTTTCTGTTAGGCTGTAATAATACAAAGACTTATGCACATATGTTAAATTAGATGTCTTGTTGCAATGAATGTAAAAATATACGCATAAATCTTAAGACAACTTTATCTGAAATGAATACTGAAAAAAGGAAAATACTGTAAGAGTCTGTGTAAGCCTACGAAGTTCTTCCATGATCCAGCTCTTATATTAGCTGTTGAAATGAGATCTTCCTGAAATTTGAGCAGGTGGTGTAGCCAGGAGGACTATCCCAAGAATTTAAGTAGATGTATAATAACAGGTTACAGCGTAATTACAAAAAAGTACTTGTGAGTAACCTGATTTTTTTATACTTCTTTTTAGAGCCACATTATTTGATTTTTTTTATCATGTTCATTTTTACATTTTTGCCCAAGTCCAGAGAAGTAACAACTTTTTGGAGTTTAGAGTTGGCTTATAGTTAACTAAGGCATTTGTAGCCACATGCACACCATTCTTTGGGACTTCAGAAAATAAAATAATGACAGGAAAAATATACAGCAGCTTCTGTTCTGATGTTTGCTGTTGGCTGGTGTACCTGCCTGAATTATACACTGAATACTGGCTCTGCTACAGGGCATAGTATTTGAGGTCCTTTCTCCAGTAGCCTTTCTTATTCCAGAAACAGAAACTAAGAAAATAGAAAAAACTTTAAAGTTTGACAGGCGAAACATTGCCTACCTGTTGTGTACAAGTGATGTTCTGAAAGCAGGTCATGACATTGGTTTAAACTCCTGGTTCTGATCTTGTGCTTTGTGTAAGTCATTTACGGTTCTCCCGCAGTCATTAGCAGCAAAGAGCTGTCACCAGGGTGAAGTGCGGTACCAGAACCAGGCTCCAGGACTTCTTTCTATGTAGTGTGATTCTGTATTTGATTTCCAAACAAGCATTACTGTCATCTCTTGAAAATGCAAATACTGCCAAGAAATCAGTACTTTATGCTTGAAGTATCTCTGTAAGATGACTACAGAAATAGAATTTGCCAGCTTGTCTTTCAGGCAAAGTTTCTGACGGTGGCTGCAGTTGCAGTAGCTACAAAGAAATGCAAGTTGGCATGTTTAGCACACCTCAGAGCAGTGGAAGAGATAAACAGCACTCCCAGACTAAAGACAAATAACTGGAATAAAAGGATGAATTGCAGCATGAACACAACTTCATTTCTCAGCTGTAAGATACTGTTTATTTTTTAACCAACAGCCAGGCAGCAGAGATTATTTCTATAGCTATTTTTTTCTAAGATTATTGCAGTGTGGTTAAAGAAAAGTTCAATACACTGTTTATTTTCCATAGTCGTGTGGCTAAAGTCTGTCTCTAAATGTTTGCTTTAAACCCCTGCTTTAAAGCAGTGGCAGTGTTCCTTGCAAGTCTGGAAAAAGAGTAGCAGTGGTGCCCTTTAATACCTGCAGTAGAAATGCTTCATCCCTTGCTGTGCCTTCGTGACTTATGGCTGTAGTTCACAATCAATCGATCAAGCCTTAAGCTTTGTGCTTGAGGTGAAACGTGGCCAGTGCTGTAAGACGCATCGGTGGGTGAGGCAGAAGGGATGTCAGCAAAAAGGCACCTCCCACCCGAAGGGCCAAAACTTTGGGAAATATGAGAGGAACGTCATGAGAAGAATGCTTTGAAGAAAGGCGATATTCAGCTTCCCCAAAGAACTCCTTAACAAGGTGGAAAGTGAAGTTCTCTCCAGATCCAGATGCAGAACAACAAAGTACTGCTCTCATGTGAGACCTTTTGTGACTGTAACAAATAAAGACAACATATACACAAGTCTGCAGAAATCAAAGGTAATTTATCTATCAGGTCCAGCAAGTCTGTTGCACTTCAAATTTCTGCTTGGATTAAAACTTCTGTTGCTCTCTACAGAGCAAAACCCAGCCTCTGCTTCCCCCTCCCTGCTGTAGCTGCCTGGTGAGCGTCTCTTCCATGTTTACGTTAGGTGTAAACTAGTTTGCTTGCATGGCTGATCAAACAGATTGTGTGGCAACTGATGTGTTCCTGCTAAATTTCCTTACCAGCGGGGGGTTATGTGCAGCACTGTTGTTTGTAACTCTTTCAGCAGACATTTTCAAATATCTCCCCTACTTTCAGCAATGTGCTGGCTGCAGCTAGTCAGCAATCATTCCCCTTTGTCTGTAAGGCACCACCAGTGACTCTTCCAAACTCCACTTGCTGGCCTGCATGTTAAGATTTTCTTTTGCACAGCTTTTACTGTCACTATCTAGAATAGCAAGCATCATCACCACTTCTGCTCTTGTCTTTTCAGTAGTATCTGGCCATCTGAGTGGCCTAAGGACAATTTGGCATGCTTTTGTGATCAGCAAACGTTCTCTTGGTAGACAAAATGAATTGGTGGTCTCTCTGTACTGGTCATAAAACTTGCTTCTGAGATAACTAATGAGTCTAGCATCTTAATCTGTGTTTGCCTCTTCTGTTGTGCCACTTCTAATTGGGAGTATTAGCCTCTTCTTAAACAAATATCCATTTGAAAACTCAGTATTTATTTAGAGCTTTTTTTGCTACTCTCTGTTGAAGGAAATACCTCTTATACCATCCAGAACTGCTTAGAAATGCCATTTCATTGCCAGCAAAATTGGTGATGGACTCTAGCTTTGGTAAGTTTAATAAGGGCTGACAAGTTAAAAAAAAAATAGGTTTTGCATTTGAAAACATGGTGGAAGCTGATAAAAGCTCTTCTCCTGAGATTAATTTTTGAGTATGTATTGGTAATTTTCTTCCTCAGAAGTTGCTCATCCCTGTGCCCAGACTATTAATCAGCTACTCTCTAGGCTGGGTTTGTTTTCTTAGTGCGACAAGGCTGGCTCTGTGCTGTGCGGCACATGTAGCTAGGATGTAATTTTCCTGGCACCTCTGCTCCCTTTGAAATTTTGGAAAACTGACAAGGAAAAAATGCAGCTAGCACCTCACTGTGACGTTGCTATCTGGTTGGTTTATGCGACAGGGTCAATAAAAACTAATTAAGATAGGCTTTTTGTTGCCCCACTTCTCTTATTTTTCCCATGTGTCCCTTGTCAGATGTAGGTTACGTTCATCTGTAGCTGTCAATGCTGGTTTGCCACTGCTGTCTCTAAATCAATGAAAATGCACTGGTATTTTCTGTGTCTGTATTTCCTGGGGCATTGTAGGGCTTGGCGATATCGTCATGTCAGTAACTGTACTGGGAGGTGGAATGAAGCGCGTGGCATGTTCAGTGTATGAGCATCATCCTGTAGTTAGAGTGTTTCGCAAAGCACCTCACTCCATTTATAGCAAACCTGTTTGGATTATTAAGGTCTTGTCTGCCTGAAATGCAGCGCTTCTGCCTCGTGTGCCATTACAGTTAAACACCAGTTACAATTAAACAGATGTTACACAAACAGAGGGGTTTTATATGTTTTTAAAATCACACATTAAAATTAGAATGCATTTAATGATCTCACATTCTTTTCTTTTTTTTTTTTTCACGTCTTGAGTGCATTATTTCCTAGTGACAGGTTAAGCAACTTCCCAGTTGCCTTGCTTCGCTTAGAGTCTCTGCCTCAGTGCTCCGAAGATATGACTGAAGTACAAGAAGCAAACACAGAGGTATCTACATCACTGTTGTTTCCCACTGAATTATCATTTGTTACATTAGAAATGGTCAACATAGATAAACCTTTACTTGGAATAATGTCTCTTACTGTTTTATGTTGAGTAGTTAAAAGTAGGTGACTGACTTTGAACTTCTTGAGCTCCACTCCTGTGCTTACAGCCTGCATTTGATGGGACTGTAGAGCTGGATTTGCAGCGGTGGCTCTGTTTCTGTTTGCCCTGCTTCTCTTACTTCTTCCAGGTATCCCTTGTCAGACACACTTAGACACGTAGGGTACACACACTTCTTGATACAGTACTCTCCCTAAATCAGCAGCAGAGTTTGTATTTTGTTTCTCTGTTCCTGGTGCATATTGTAGCCCTATATAGGCTAAATCTCAGTGATTTTCCTAGTGTCTTTTTTTACCTTTTAGTCCTTAGCTTTTAATACGGACATGTAATACATGGATTTCTTGATTGATCATTACAAGTCCTAATACTAGCCATGAAACTAAAGATGTGATCTTTGGGACAAATTCAGCTTCAGTGCAAATTTTTGGTTAACTCTATTGCCTTAAATGGCATTGGGCATTCTAGGGCTGGCGAGGTACAGGTTCTGATCTTGCTTGTACTGTTTTATGGGGACCTGATGCAGAGGCTCATCTTGCTCACGTTTTCTGTCTGTAACCTTCTACACTGAACAGACAACTTGCAAATCCATTTTAGGCAAATTGACAGAAGATAGACAGTAGAGATTATGATTTCTGAAACACAGCATTTTGGAAGGAGTCTTAGGCTGTTCCTCAGTCATGCTTACTAAACTGGTAACATAGAAAACTCTATTGTTTGCAACCACTCAAGAAACTAGAAATGTTGACATTTTTCAGGGCTTTCACTCTTTCTGCTGCAAGTAGAAATACAGTCAGTGTCATCCACAAATTGCTCTCATGTGCTGGGTCAGATTCAGAGTCCAATTCATAGTCAAACCAGTGTGAAAATCTGTGGAGCTGTTGTACACCAAGATTAAAAGTGGGGTTTTCCGATTATCTGTGTTCATAAGGTTATTAACAGAAAGGAAGGGGCAGCGCAAAAGGCAAGTAAGATATGAAATAGCAAAAAGTGCTTGCTGGATCAAGCAGTTGAAAATTGCCAACTGTCTTCTTTCCCCAAACTGATTTCTGAAGATTTGGATGTGCATATTTGTCGTTTTTTCTGTGTTAGTATTTCAAGCATGGATGGAGTGTAGGAATGAAAGAATCCTATCAGTTGCAGCTACTGATACCAACTGTTCTGATGACGTGAAAGCAAGCTGTGGTTTCATCAGAGCACAACTCTTGCAGCTGTGCTTATAACATACTGTAAGTATATAAGGGAGAGAGAATCAATGGCCTGGTTAAGAAAATTAATCTTTGCCTGTGTTTCCAAGGCAACACAGATAAGGGAAGTAGTAGCTGCCATGCTTCGAAAGCAAGTTCATCATATTCAAGGGGAAAATTGCTCTGCAAAATCAAGAGATACCAGTTGTCTTTTTTAAACCTCAGTGAAATTACCCATGTAAAGAAAAGTAAACATAGTGAAGCTCAGCGCTTGCCCAGGTGGGAAAGTTATTCTGAAGTCAAATCATTTACCATGAGGATACTCTTAATCATGTGTGAGTTAGTTTACTTTTACGACAGAGCAAGTTGTCTTGTATTTACTGTGGTTGAGGACTATGTCCTCATGGAAATTTAGGTGAACTCACCAGCATGTAAGTTTTGTTGTTTGAATATATTCTTAAAAATTGAAATGTCTACAAAAATATTTGTTCATCTTTTTACAGTTTCACAGTATTTTAGGATCTAACTGAAATAGACTATCAAAAAGGAAAGGAAGATCTTTCTGTTGTATCTTAATATTCACCTCAGTATCAAGGGTCCTGCTAAGATTACTTGTTTAGTGTATATATATACTTACAAATTCTGGTCAGCAGATTGGCTCTCATATGAAAAAGAGCGTATTTGGGGAAAGCTGCACTGTTGTTAACAGCACATCTGCTTGGTTAGTGGGAAATTAGTGGAAATACCACAAGCTAATGTAATTGTTATCACTGATGCAGTGGTGCTGGTAGCAGCAGTTCGCCACTCAGAATCCCACCGGTAAGGTCTTGCTGATCTGTTTTTTAAGGTAAGCTCATGATTTTAGGATTTTCATTGTGTTTTTGTTTGCTTGTTTGTTTATTTTTGACCTTCCTAGGCTTATTTTATTTTTGTTGGTGCATGTTCCTAGACCAAGATAAGCTTCTGATCATCTGAACCAATGCCCCTTGCTTTCTTCAAGTGAATTTTTTTTGAGTTGGATTACTCTCCTGGATCAATTTCTGTAGGCTATATTTTTGCGTGGTTTCTTACAACAGAAAGATAAAAAAAGCTAATAGTGGTTCTGCTCATTTCCTGTTGATTTAAGATTGTGCAATGGAACACTAGCAATAGCAGTGATGAGTGTTTTGGAAACTTAGAAAGAAAAAAAAATTGGAATTTTTCTTGTGTCTGATGGATTAAGTTGGGCAAATATAACAGGTTCTATTACATGTACTCTTTTCTTGGGCATTGTGGTTTGTGGCTATTGGTCCCTGAAAAATCAATTTTCTTCTGCTGAAGTATGAATGAAGGATTCTTGGTAGAAACTTCTGCTCTCCTGTGTGAATTTTTATGATAAAACAACAGTCTGAAAGTGAATTGGATGTGTTTATGTTTGAAAAATCGATTTTTTTAATTAACTTGCTTGCTTTCTTCCTTGCCTTTTCTATGGCTCACAAGATGATGTTTAGGACCCTTACATGTTTTCCTTTCGACATCATTACTTTTCCAGATTTGAACAGGCAGTTGGAAAAGGTTTGGGGGAAACAGAGGTGGGTGAAGAAGTGAGGAACTGACGCTTTCATTATACTTTAGGGCAAAAAAAAAATTAAACAGAAATGTGAATATCTTTCAGTTTTTGCTTGATGCAAAGCTTAGTGTGTTTTGAAATGTCTGGAAGCATGCTTTTCTACTGGAAAGCTTTCAGCTGAAGAACCTTCAGAATCTCTTTCTGTTATTTACACTGCATATTTTTTTTCTACTTTGGCAACTGGATAAAATTCAAATCCATAGAATGGTTTGGGTTGGAAGGGACCTTTAAAGATCATTTAGTCCAATCCCCTGCCATGGGCAGGGACATCTTTCACTACATCAAGTTGCCCAAAACCCTGTCCAACCTCACCTTGAACACTTCCAGGACAGGGGCATCCACAGCTTCTTGGGGCATATGGATGCGTTGGTATGGTTTTCCATCTCCTAAGTAGAGACTTAGAGATGTCAGTCCAGTGGAGGTCAACAGTGGATTCCTAGAAAGCTGTCGTTCCAGCCTTCCGTCTCCTGCACTATTAGCACTGCACTTAGTGCTCTCGCTGACAAATTATTAGCCTCCTCGAGCTGACAGCAGCTGAATCGCTCTTTTACCTGTAAAAGGTTGGGCCATGACATCAGGGCAATGTGGAAGTGCTTATGTTCATATACAACACCCTTCTGTAGTTAAATATAAGATCAGAGTCCTGTGTGGTCACATTTTGAAAGAATCTTGAATAGCAGAAATAGATTTTAAGCAGGAATGGTGAGAAGTGAAAGCCTGACTTGGGAGGTGGGGGTGTTGGGCTATTTTGCGTGCTTGTTTATTTCTAATTGAATAGAAATCCCATCTGTAATGGGATTATAGCATTTGCCAAGAATGCCTGTGGGCTTTTAAAGCGTTGACTTCTTGACATCACTGAAAATGGGATGCTGGCTTTCTGTGGCTTGTGGAACATAAGGCTGAATAATTGAATCTTTAATGTACTGGGCTTATTATTAGCTGTGGCTGGTAAGGTATATGGTGGAGATGGGAGGGGGTATATAGGGAGAAAGAGAGGAGGGGAGAGTGAAAGAGAATAATAGGGAAAGAAAGAATGAAAGAAGGTGAAAAAAAAATGAAGTAATCTTGTGCATTTCCTTGCATGCTTAAGGACCGGGTAAGGGGAGGAAATCTCTTGGCCGATGCAGTTTAATGCCTTACAGGGAGACTCCAAACAATACTCTGAAACAACAGCAAGGTAATAGATCTAAAGATTCGAGCTACCTTACTTGACCCGGATGACATAGCTGTTTTGCCAAGGCTGAGAGCTTAGGGATCAAAGGAGACACCAGCTGTACAAAGGTCTTCCTGAAAGACCGGAGGGGAGAGGTTGTTGGCTCCAGTGAGACGACACGTACTGATTGATTAAAGTTCCTTGGTAAGCAGGGTGTCACTTTGATTCAAAAAAGATCAGGCTTAGTCAGGTTTATGCAGGTGCTTGAAGGAAATGTCACTCACACAGAAGATGCTATGAGTGTGCCTCTTGGTGTTGCATTAATTTTTCTTCACTTTGGCAAACTAACTCCAATGATGAAACCCCTTGGGTAAATCAGCAAACTCTTTCTGCCTATAGGTATCCAAAAAGCAACGGTATTTGCCATTCCGGTCAGCTGTCACATCTATACCACTGACTAAGCTTATAACCACCTGTGTCATTTGGCCTTCCCCTGGAAAAGTGGAGGTGTGGGCTTCTGACTTCAGAGCCCTCAACTTCTAGTTGGATTTCCAGAGGTCATTTCATGTGACCACATGCACCGAGGAAGCTGTTCTGCAGCAAACAAATGGAGGCCAGCAGAGGGAATCACAAGTCAAATACTAATCAACAATGGTCTGCTGTTATGGAGAAGGTAAATATTGTATGAGGGTGTGAGGTGAGGAGCGTTATTTGAGAAATCGCAGTAACGTATCTGCTCTGCTCAGCATTAGTAAGACCTTGACTGGAGAGCTGGGTCCAGCTTTGGATGCTGCATTTCGGGAGAGGCTCGGGCTGAGCAGAGAGCATCAGGAGGAAAGCAGTGAGTGTGATCAGAGATCTAAGAAATATAATTTTTAGGGAAAGATTAAAACTACCCCAATTCTTCCAGTTTACATGCAGCTGAAGGACTGAGTGTGGGATATAAATCTGTAAGCCCTTAAAAAACTCTCAGATTGCATTCAGGGAGATTTGGGTTGGTTTTTGGAAAGCTCTTCTAGCAGTAAGTGTAGTAAAGCCTTAGGGGGAAAAATAAATATGGAGTATGTGAAATCTTTTACCACTAAGGATTTTAAGAATAAGTGTGACAAAAAAAATGAAGTAGTTGTGTTGGCAGAACTGATCCTGCCGGTCAGAGGGTAGATAAGACGATCTCTTTAGGGTCCTGTTTATTTTCTTTTTGGCCTCCTTTTCAATTTGTCATACCAACTTTGAGTTCTTATCCTGTCCTCCAAAGTATCTGCAATTGCTTTGCAAATTTTGTAAGCAAACTTTCTCTATTCTCACCCAAGTTACTGCACTAAGTTATGAGTTCTAGACTCACCCTAAACCTGATATGATCCCACTTGCGATACCCTCCAGGTCTGATATTAATCTTCCATTGATGGCTACATTTGGAGAGGAATTTTTCAGCACGTTGCACATCATGATTGGTAGCTACACTACGGGTGGTAGTTCCTTCTGAGGATGTCCTGTGGGAATGTCCCTTTCGAACTCGAGGGAAGAAACCTTTTGCCACTAGAGCACTTGCCCCATCCAAGAAGGAATGTACGTTGCTTTGACATAACTTGTTGCCTTGTTTTAATTAACCTGTATTCTTGCTTCACATTTGTTTGTGCATGACTTTTCAAGGGATTAAAGGTTGACTGGCTGACACACTACTCAGAATCTCCTTTTACCTTTAAGACAGCGGTGTATTTGCTGAACATGCTGCAGATCAAATCCTGTTTTAGCAAGCTTAGGTAAACAGCCCATATCTCTGCAAGGACACAGCACGTATTGTGTTTTATTGGAGAGGCCCAATCTAGTGATCTGTGTAAAATAAGGGCATGGTTTAGCCCAGCTCTTTGTAGAAAGTGCTGCACAAAGCAACGTCCTGGATGGGTGCGAGGCAAGTCCAAGACTGTGCAAGTGTTGTAACTGCACAGCAGTCATACACACTTTTGGGGCAGAGTGACCAAAACTTGTGCTGTTTTCCGTTCTGCTGTAAATATTTAAAAGAATATGAGCGCTTACAGGTTTGGGGAGTGGATCTGACACTTCCAAGAGCTTGATCTTGATTCAAACTGAAAACAAGACATGAGGAGGAGGGGCAGTTCTAGCTGTCCTCCTGGCTGTGGGAAAAATGACCTTTCCAGATGGCAGGTCTCTGCCTCCTCGCCCATTTCCCCGGGCAGGTAGCCCACTTGATAGCAGGCTTTCAAATAGGCATGGCAGGAGGGGGCTGTCTGCTCGGCTTTGCGTAAACAAGATGCAACCATTGCTCCCTGGAAGCTGGCCAGCACGACCCTAAACCAGGCAAAACAGAAATGCCTGCCTTTGAACTTGTACCTTCTATTTCCCAGTAGTTTTATGAACTTACTTATTTTTGTGGCCAGGTTGACATCAGGATATGGGTCATTAAAACAAATATATTTCAGGTGATTAAAAACATCAACACAATGTTAGCACAAGGAGTAGGTTAAGTGTGAAGCTGAGGGAACACGCTGTGCAGCCTTGAGAAGGGAAACAGAAATAAACTATTCCCACAGTAACTCCACAAAACTATTTGTACTACTTATCTATTGTATACAAAACAAGTGGTGGTAGGTAGCACAGTTCAATTAGTGTTGAAGTAGATCCAATTTTATTTAGTACTCCAGATTTTTGCCATGTTCGGGACACTGAAAGTAGCTAACAGCAAGCTGGCTAAAAACATGAAAATGCAAGATTCCCATCCCTCTTGCTAGCTAGCTGTAGAAAGGAGCCTTGTATAAACTCCTATAAAACAAAACGAGCCCCTGCTAGTGGGTTGGGGAAATTTTTCCAATAAATAGGGTAAAACATATTTCTGCTCAGCCTGCATTCAAGACAGAAACATTACTACAGTGTCCAGGAATAGCTACAGGATAATCTGTGATAGCTGCAGAAAGAGCAAACTTCCGATTTACTTTAAGGAGTCTGTATTCATATTTTCCTTTGCCTTTGTGTAGATCTGTTTATGCTTGTGTCACTCATTTTAATAACACTTCTTGCTGTAATATGTAGGTGTTTTGATGATACAGTTTTTGTAGGCCTGGGTTCTCCTCCCCTTCTCCCCAGAGCTCAGCCACCTAAGGACAAACCAGGCAGCTGTTTCCCCGCAAGGTGCATGAGGTGTCCTTGAGGCCACCCGGTTTTAGCTCCAAGGCTGCCGAAGGGAGCAAATTCCAAGTGTTGTGGAAACTTCCTGCTTCTCCTGGTCTGGGAGATGGTTTTACATGTATTGTGTACATCAGTTGACTGCCCAATTTGACACTCACAGTAGTTCCCACTGGTATTGAGGATACCATCCGCTGCCAGATGCCTAAAGAGCTAAGCAGCATTTTGGGGGAGCGTAACTGTACAACGTAGACGTTTGAGTCCCTGTTTTTTGGAAAGTGAAGCTGACTACAGATATGTGTGTCTATAGAAAGCACTGGGACAAGAGGTGTGTGTGCGGGCATGCCTGAAAGACCTCTGAGGAGAAACAGTGACTGAATTCAGCCTGGATCCAGAGGAAATCATGCGAGACACAGCTAGATCTACTTGCAACAGAGTGATGACTGTCCGGAGGGAGACTGGACCAGGCTCAGCCAGAAAAGGTAGTTACCATGCATGCTCAGGACGTCTTCCAATATGATCGGCTGTTGGCAGAGTATGCCGTTGGCTGAATTTCATATGAAATGCTTCCATGGCTCAGTGATCTTGTTCTGGAGTGACCTATCAATATGTAAACCAAACCTGGATTGTACTTTGAATGCTCCAAAGGAGGTCACTAAGACTGCAGTTGATTAAAAATTGACTTTTGGAAAAGACATAATACATTATAAGGCCACATGTACGGGCCAGATAAGGCAGGAAAACAAAACACATGGGGCTTTCAGTCTTAGGAAATATATCAATATTTGTTGGTTTTTTGTTGTTGTTGATTTCATGAGCAAAATTGAACTGTTGCAAAACATATGAATGTAATCAGCTATATAAAGATATTCTTTTTACTACATAAGAACAAATCTAAAGCAAACAGGGTTATAGAGGAAGTCTTTTTATTTGCAAATGGAACCTCTAGCATGTTGCTTCTTTTAGCTGTTATGCAAATATACTGGGCAGGAGATGAATGTTAACATCACCTTTTGAAAGGTGGTCTTTGCTGTTTCCCCTTCTTTGACAAAGTTTGGTATAAGAGTTTGGAAACGTGGCAGTAGGTGCTTCCTGGTAGATGGTGGCTGGACAAAAGAAAAATCAGCCTTGGTATCAAGTTCTTCAGGGTTTGTAAGTAGGCTGCCTTGTGTCCGGTTGCCTAAATTCCAATTCATCCTCTTTACCTTCTATTTCATATTTGCTGGTTCCAAGCCTATATAGATGCTGCTAATGAGTAGTAGGT
This sequence comes from Anseranas semipalmata, assembly GCA_013399115.1. Classification (NCBI taxonomy): domain Eukaryota; kingdom Metazoa; phylum Chordata; class Aves; order Anseriformes; family Anseranatidae; genus Anseranas; species Anseranas semipalmata. The sequence continues at coordinate 711,371 of VXAA01005763.1, forward strand.
TGGAGGCTGGGGTGGCAATCGGGCACAGGCAGCTCACAGCTCAGTTTGTATCAAGTCACTGATAATCCCAAGCTGGCTTCCCTGCAAACTGACTTCTCGGGGTGGAAGTGGCCCCCCTGGAACTGTATTTCTTGTAAAAGCAGGAGTGAAGTGTTACGGAGCCCACTCCATCTTGCGTTCCTTGAGACTGAAAATTAAGCCCGAGGCTGGCAGTAGTGCTCCCGAGTACTGCTTGGTGGTATCCGTGCATCTGCTTTCTGCAGAGGCAGATGACAATCTCATTAAAAAGTCTGCATTTACTTTAAAAGGGAGAAAGAGATGTGCATGTAGATCTGAATTCAGTATCAAAACTACCACTGACTTGAATCATGTTTGGAGCTTTATCTTAACTTCTTAGGATCTGTCTGTCACTAAAGAGCCTGATAATGGGAGAAAGGCCAACACCAGAAGCCCTGCACTGGGCATTCCTGATCTTAGGGGCAGCTCAGATCTCGCTCTGCAGTCGGTAACTCAGGCCCCTTGTCTATTTACAATGGGTAAATAGAAAGAGGTACGTGTGGGAGTTTTAGGTCTTAATGCACTGATGTCCCCAGAGGAAGAACAAATTGTTAGAGTTCAGACAAATTAAATGTTTGTGGATTTATTTTAGTGGCTTAAATGAGGCTAGAATTCGAAACAGCAGGCCCTAATTTATTATGTTCATAATACAGTGAAGGCTTTTTCTCACAGCAAATGTTTTCTTTGTTATATTGATATAAATGAGTGTGTTGATCCCAGAAGGAAAATATTTTCAGTCTGATGCTTTCTTTTAGAATAGTGCATTGAAATCTCTCATGGGGTTACTCTGCTGATAAGCCATGCTGTGTTTGGGAAGGAATTATTAGTTCAGCTGAAGCACAAGTCCAGAAAGATAGTATATGAACAGTTTCTTTGAACAAATTTTAGCCAAATTTAAATAATAGTGTTGACAGAGGAAGGGAAAGAACATTGTGGTCAGTTTTCCATCAACTACATTGAGCTGAAATGATACAAGCATCACAGATTTCAGATCTGCTGTCCTGCTCTTGTCCCCCTTCCTACAGCGCGGCTGCTTGCAATTTTCAGAGGAACTCAGGCTTGGAAAGATGATCTTTTCTGGGAAACCTTTTCATTCTGGATCACATTTTCCTAACTAGAAATACAAACAACTCACATTAGAAAGAAATAATTTAATGTGTAAAGCTTGTGGTTTTTACTAAATGTTTTTTTTTTTTTTTTCCTG
>VXAA01005763.1:722331-770855 GCA_013399115.1 Anseranas semipalmata
TTTTTTTTTTTTTTTTTTTTTTGTAGAAAGAGAGTGCAAGTTGAGCAAGATAAAGCAGTATATTGTACTGATAACTTCCATTGCAGCGCTGACTTTCTTTTAAGCCCACTTAGATAGAATTGTTCTATTCCAGCACTGACAGGAACCCTGTTTCATTTTTTTTTTCACTTCAAAATCTAATTCACTGAACTACATTGAAAGTTACTTATTTTCAAAACCCTAATAATAAAATATATTGGTTAGAGCTACAATGACCTTGAACTTCAGTTTTTTAATGAGTAACAAAAGTCAACAAAATAGTAGGTCTTAATCTGTAGAAGGCATCAAAAAAAAAAAAGGGGGAGGGGGTTAGGTAGGGAAAGGACATAAAAACAGGTAATAATCACTTAAGGACTCCTGTTGTTACTATTTATACTATTACTGGGAGCTAAACAAAGTTGATATAGCCATTCAGTCCTTTCAAAATNGTGGTTCTTGGGCACTTTTTTCAGACAAAAGTAGCAAGTGCTTTCAAAATTGAAGTATCAACTGACTTTAGACTTAATTGTAGAACATCCTGAAGTGCCACTTTTTTTTTTTTTTTTTTTTTTGTAGAAAGAGAGTGCAAGTTGAGCAAGATAAAGCAGTATCTTGTACTGATAACTTCCATTGCAGCGCTGACTTTCTTTTAAGCCCACTTAGATAGAATTGTTCTATTCCAGCACTGACAGGAACCCTGTTTCATTTTTTTTTTTTCACTTCAAAATCTAATTCACTGAACTACATTGAAAGTTACTTATTTTCAAAACCCTAATAATAAAATATATTGGTTAGAGCTACAATGACCTTGAACTTCAGTTTTTTAATGAGTAACAAAAGTCAACAAAATAGTAGGTCTTAATCTGTAGAAGGCATCAAAAAAAAAAAAGGGGGGGGGGGTTAGGTAGGGAAAGGACATAAAAACAGGTAATAATCACTTAAGGACTCCTGTTGTTACTATTTATACTATTACTGGGAGCTAAATAAAGTTGATATAGCCATTCAGTCCTTTCAAAATGAAGGTTTGTGTTTGTTTTTTTTTTTTCCTTCTTAACTAGAGAGAAGGACAAAGATAAGCAGAATGAAGAAAGTCAAACCAAAGTCAGAGATTTAGTCCAATATAAAGAGAAACATCATTGTGTAGGATATTGAACAGCATGTGCTGAGGGGAAGGGAGAGAACGTGTGACCATGTAGAAATTAAGAAAAACATGAAAACATCATCAGAATTGTTTTCTTTATAAACACGGTTTAATATGCATGCCCATTTCTTGCTTCCTTTTCATACTCTAGGTTTAAATGGTTAACTACTGTACATGCTGGTTGCCTATGGCTTTGTTCTTGTGGTCGATTGCATTTCTAATTGTCAAGGGCACCTACAACGCTGCCTGGGTACTGTTTTGCTCTGTTTTTTTTCTTTTTTCCTTTTTTTTTTTTTTTTTTTTAAATAACATAAGTGAAGTTCTACTTGGGAAAACTGCTGTTCACAGAAAGTGAATTTACAAACTTTGCTCTTGAATAAGACTGAGCAATTAAGTCTGAGTTTGCATTCTGCGGCATTTCTTGTGAGTTATATCAGGGAGCAAGAGTGATTGTAAGGGACTTGAAACCAAATTTACTTAAATTGTTGCTTGAGAATAGTTTGAGTAGCAAGCCATTATGTAAGACAAGCTTGTCAGAAAGCAAAAATGAATATATATATATATTTTTTTTAATTTTAAAAACATCCAAGAAAATCTCCAAGTGCAGACACCCAGCAGAGAGGGGTGACGTTGTAGGGTGAGCTGTGCAGTAGGTGTTTCGCTGAGCCGTATGTAGTGCTGAGATGTGGCTGAGTCTAATATTGGGCTGGATGTTTGCCCCCGTGATCTGCACTGGGTTTGAGGACAGTGTAGCAGTATACTGATTTACGTGTACGTATGCTATGCACTCCCTCTTCTGGATAATTTTGTAGTGGCTGTGCTGGTGGAATTTCCTCCCTACGGGGCTGAGCCTTAAAAACTCATCAGGGCTGAAATTACTGCTGTGTACGTGTTGTTACTGCACTGTGCCTGTTCAAAATAGGTCTTATGACCAGTTCACAAGCATAGAGGTTCTCACCACTTGTTTGGAGGGCTTGTGTCTCTTGAAGGCAATGGTGGCACAAAGGGGACCACACCACGTTTGGGCAGGTGCTGTCAGAACCGGTGTTTTAGCACTGATCACTTCAAAAATTGAGAATTTGGATCTGAGTGATGTGTCTGGCCTCATTCTTTGTGATGAATCACACTGAAGTAATGTTTTGAATGCTCTAGATACCAGACATCCAGAGCTTTGATCACAATTTGGACGCTGCAGCTCAGACTCATCACTATGAAAATATGATTTTCATTTTTAGGAAAGCAACTGCTGTCTTGCATTTATGGCACCCAAAAGAGAGAGGCATCTGGCCCATTCCCACCTCCACCACAGATTTCCTGGCTGATCTGGGGTATGTCACCTGGTCTCTCTCTTTTTTCGTTGTTGTTCCCAATAATTCCCTTTCTGTAAAACAAGGGTGTCATTTCTGGTTATCTTGTGAACAAAACAAAGCCAGGTACTTCAGGTGATTTGATCTATGGCATTATGATGAGCCATAAACATTCTTGAATAGACTGTCAGGCAGAAAAATGAGAACCTATATGAAATATTTTTATTCACTGCCTTCATTTCTTTTGAGCCTGCTGGTTGCCTTTGGTTAGGGAGTGACTGTACAGTATCTCTTCATGTAACCTTTGTGCTGCTCCTCCTGCCTCCTCCAAGCTCCACCACTAAGCAAAAGGCCCTGGCTCCCCATCGCTTTCACCTGAAGCACACTGATAAGGATTGCCTAATTAATTCCTTAAGGCTGGAGAATATGCAAACCAGATTCTTCTGCATCCAGGTATTTTTTAACCCCTGTCCCAGCACCTTTAGCTTCTTCCATTCTGAGACCTCTAGAAATTTTTAGTCTTAACCATAGCTGAAGAAAACAGAATTTGGGGGTCATCTGTTGTTTGGTCTCTTGCTTGCCACACTTCCTATGTGATGTGGATGTATTAAGGCTCTTGCATCTCATATGCCCCCACCCCTCCCAAATAACCAAAATTATTAATAACAATCTATTTTTAAACTATAATTGAGGCCTCAGAGTCCTGTTTGGGCCATGGAATTTCATTGCTAAGCATTGTGCTGCTGGCAGAAGAGAATGCGTCAATCTGAAGCCAGTGAGATTTACAGGAATAAAGTAAAGCTTTGCTTTAGGTTTTCAAAAGCTCAAACTGTGCCTGTGCATCCATTATACATGACAGAATGATTATACTACAAAAAAAAAAATTACATATCCAATCTTTTGTATTTTGGCTGCAGGCAGTTCAGCTCTGTCTGGTTGAGTGCACGCTGTGTGTTCTTCCTTTTGGTGCACAAACAACTCTAGGTTAGGGACGAAAGGGGCAGGGGTCTGAAATCACATCAGACTGTTTTCCCTCTGTGTTTAGACAAAGCAACACCATGCGCTGCATAAAGGGGAACCTCTGTGGGTCATCAGCTGCTGAAGGTGAATTCGGTCTCCCATTGTTCTGATGTGAAATTAAAAATATTGGGACCTTCTGCTAGCAATTAAAACATGAGCCTCAGCAGAACCAGCCGCCTCTTTCTGTCCATTTCAGTGGAACTATACTGGTGTCTGAAATGCTTCATGTTCTCCAGGTATAAGTGACACAGCTGAGGACTTAACCCAGACAGATACTCTGGGATCTTACAGATTGTCAGAGGTGAAAGAAGTTTGTGATCGAGTCAGGTACATCCTTGTGAACTAGCAAGGTTGCACACAGCTATGTAGGTTCCATTTTCCAGAGTGCTGGAAGATAATTTCCTTGTTTATTCTTTCAGCTGGTCCTAATGATCCAGAACACACAGATGGGCCATTCTGAGGTCTTCCCAAAGTTCTGCTTCACTCTCAGTCCTCTCTCACATACCATTCTTGCATGCAAGTGTGCATAGGTGACGTGTTTATTTACTGTATCTCCTATCCATGTCCCCAGCAGCACTGCTCATCTGCAAGCTTCCAAGTCCCAAATGGACTCACACAGTCATGTAGGGCTTTCTGTCATTTATTTCAGCCAGCTGCTTCTGTAAAAGTATTTAAAGGTGTCTTGCACCTGTGGTAAATGAAGGACAAGGGTAACACATGGTAGCCCTGATAGGGCTTGAAATGTTTTCCAAGAGAGAACTAGGTTTGTTCCACATTAATGTTATCTCTTGCTTATGTTGTTGCACGTTATTAAAGTATTTCAAAATACACTACCCCTTCCCCCTCTTTTTTCCTTCCCTGAGCTGGATTTGCTGCGTGCAGGGGTAACAAAAGTAAAGGAGAAGAATAACTACAGCGCCTGTTAGCTGAATGTAGTATGTATGCTACAAAGCACACAGCTGTGGTCACAGCTGCACAGATAATAGAGTGGATCACTTTCTCCCTGTCTATTTTGTTACCTGAAATACCTTTTTTTTTTTTTCCTTCTTCCCTTTCCCACTCTTCCACACCCACCTACCCCAAAGGATTTCGAGTTTCTTAGCTCTGCTCTGCCTATGGGCTCTGACCCATTTTCTGCCAAGGAACAGGATGCTTTGGCTGAGCCAAACCATTCCTCATCCAAGGAAATGCTAGAAAGAACATAAAACCTTTCAGAATACAGCCTTTGCCCCCTGAAATCAATTGGAGGTTAGCTACTGACACCAGTAGGACCAACTCTAGACCTCTTCAGGCTCTCAGCACCTGACTTCTGGTATTTCATGAAACAACCTGAAAAAAGGGTGCTCACTGCTTCCTCACGCAGAGGTGAGTAGGGAGTTACTTCTTCAGCTGCCTGAGAACTTGGGATGGATAGCTGCCTTTCTGACCTCTCATAACATCTAAACAGTGGTGAGGGGAAAAACAAAGCCCCATGCTAAGGAAGGAGGAGGAAGTTCAGGCTCTTTATGTGTGGTTATGGTTTCCTTTGTTTTTTCCTATTTTGCACTAGTGTGATTTTTTTTTTTTCTTTTCAAATTGTTGAAAGCAGACTTCACAGTGCTGCCAATTATATTCACCAAATATGCTGGGAAATATTTTTACCTTATTTTCTAGGGATACAGGGCTGTGCTCACCTGTTTCTGAAATCTGGGCTTCTCTAAGAGGTCCTGAGACCTATTATAGAATAGAAATAGAATAGAAAATAATTTTATGAAATATAAAATATGGTTTTGGTGGCTTGAGTGGATAATTTCAGTGCTCAGCAGTTAAAGGCCCATTTCAAACTGAATTGGGTGTTCTCAAGCAGTGAATAAATCAATTGGGCTGTGTGGGAGGGGTGAGGTGCACTCTTACACGGACACTGCTTTTCTATCCAGCAATGCTCTTTCTTTGCTGGGGTGGGTTTCAGATGTTTTTCTTTCTTGGCACACTCTGGTTATAGCTCTTTTGTGCCTGTGCTCAAAGGCCTCTTCTCCTACTTTGCTGTCAAGTTCATGTCATGTGTATCATCTCCAAAGGAGATGTACAATACCACAAATGTTAATGCTGGTCTTCAGTAATGTATGTCTTTTTATTTTTCTGCATTCCTCTTTAGGGGGGGGAGACCAAAGGTTTCTTTCTGGACTCTTCAAGCAAAGCTCAAGCAAAATACGTCACTGTTATCTTCTGAAACACACTGAAGGTACATTTTTAACATTGTCTTTAGATCTGAAGATTGCTTTCTCTAAAACTGCTAGTCATGCCTCTACTTGTGTCAGCAACGGTAATGATTATATGAGTTCATTGCCAGCCAGAAGAGTGACTAGAAAGCAGTTTATATACATTTTTCTCCTCTGTTAATTACCAGCTGGATCCACTGACTTGGCCCAAATCTGAGAGCAGGAATTGGGAAAAGTAGGTGCATGCCTTTTTGCAGCACAAAATTAAAATTGGCTTAAGTCATTTATAAAAACATATCTATTCTCATTCATAACTTTCCCCTTTTTAAAGAAAAGGGTGACCATAGGAAATTGTCTGCTTGCAGGTGCAATCACAGTGCTTAGCCCAGAAATCAGCTCTTGTTTATCCCCTTCATGGAGGAGAAGGACTTCTGCTTTCCATTGCTGATGGTTAGCAAGTTACGACTGTCAAGTCAATGATAAAGTGAGTCCTTTATCTTTTCCTGTTGTTATTTTCAATCTCATATCTCGAGCGGTGAGGCTACAATATACCTTTTTTCAATGAAAATTGAGATTCTGTGTTGTTCCAAAAGCTGGGAGCAGGTGAAAAGCAGGGAAGACTGCAGTAGCTAGAACATGTAGTAACACTGAGGTGTTGTGATGCTACTTGTAGTGTATGAGGAGGAGGGTGATAGGACACGCAAGCAGAAGAGACAGACTTGATTTGGCTGAAAGCAAGAGAGACAGGCTGGGTAAACAGTACAGCCAGCACTTCTGAGCAGCCTTGTCAGGGTGGCAAATGGCTGCCTCTTTCACTCTCTTGTAATTACACATGTGCTTCATATTCCATTGCAGCCTGGTTGTTAGAAAGGAGTTTGATAAAGAGCTTGGCACTTATGTGAGTAACCTGATCGCTTTTACAAAATAACTTAACTGCAAAATTGCCACGTGTGTCAAATACATAAAACCTGGGGAGATGTACTTGGGTCCTTCTACCTCTCCCAGTACTTGTCTTGAGAAATTCACTCTGTTCTGCCACTGTTTTCTGACGTTTGTGAGCCAAAGGCTGAGTAATGATGGCTAAAGGCATGGCTTGGAGCCCTTGCACGCTGGCATGACGTCAGTGGGGAGGAGTGCAGGATGCAGGTTTGCAAAGGTCTCAAAAAAGCTATCGCTTGTTGCAGTGTGTTTGGCTTCCTGATGACCTAAAGCCATTCTCCACCCATCTATGAAGTAATCTGTCTCTGAGTTATTTGCTTGGATGTCAGCTAAAGTAAGTAATACCCTGGTGGTCTAATGCCTTCTTGTGACCAATGACAAATCAGGAGATTTGTTGAGATAACTCAGATTTTCTTAGCATAGTGCTCGTAATAAAGCATTTTAACAGAAATGGAAGGAGCTAGCCTAAGTCAGAGCTGTACCAGGATCACCTAACTCATTTTCTCTTGAGGTTACAATGTACAGTGTATGCTTTCTGCCTATGGATATTAGTCCCGTTTTTTCACGTTTTAGGGTATCATTTTCTTGAGGTGAAATAGAGACATGCCTGGATAAGTGTTTTTGGTGGGTCTAGGCAGCATCTAGGCATATTTAGAGCAACTTCTAATAATAATGCCTGTCACTTTGGTTTAGGAGAGGGCTTAACACACAGTTCATCCATCCCCTTTTGTCTTTGTGTTTGCAGTGTGTTCCTAGCCAGTGTTGGTTAGGTGCTTGCCACAGACTGTGCAATTAAAACACAGTACGTCTTTGTATAAAAAGTCAATGACGTAGAGTGTTACAGAGCATTACTGTACTCCTTAAAATGAATCTGCATGCTCTGACGACTATTTCTATAGCACTAATTGTCCTCCTTGTGTTACCTGTACATGCTCTGAACCAGTGCCTGTCTTCAGTCTTGGAGCTACAAAGCAACCTCTCATCACTCTGAGGTGTTGTGTAATTGTACTGCCGTTAGTGTAAGTCATGGGTGAAAATGCCAGCAAAAGGAAAGCTATAACTCTGAAAATTGTGCAACAGCCAAACTGTTATTTTTCCCTAAGGATAATTTGAAAGAAAAAGAAATGTTTATATTGGCTTTGAAATGTTTCAGTCTGGTCCCAAACCACTGACCTCCTAAAAACAAAACGGAAATAGGCCAACACCTCCCTGAAAAAAAGGCCATTCCCCAAGCATGTGCAAGCTTGTGCTCACCAGCCAGTTTGCCTGAATATTCACAAATAATAAATAAAAAGAGCCACATGCCTGGTTGAACCAGAGAGCGATTAGGAACCTTGAATGAAAGTTTGCAGATGCTGGCTTTGCAACTTACAGTTTGCACATTCCTGCTCCAAAATTTCCAAAAGACTAAAGAGCATTAGATCAATGAGGCTGTCAGCATAACCTAGCTGCCCTAATATCCTTACTTTTAGCTCTTAATGTTATTCTCCACACGTTCTATTTTAAGTATGTTTAAATACTGAAGACGAGAAACTTCATGCCTCCTTGCTGAATCAGCAAAGCCTTGAAATCTGTTACTTCTTTTTTCCAGTTATTGATGGGTAGGGTTGTCCCCTCCCCAGCACTTCACTCTTGGATCCTGTAAATCCAGCTAAGAGTCATGAAAGACAAAATAAGTCTTGATTATTCACAAAAGCCCCTGGTGGAGGGAGAAACTTCTAGTTTTAGACTTCTATTGTCTATATTACTTTGTTACCTTTTCCTCTTGCTCCCGTTGCCTTGGTTCTTCTCTGTCTGACCTGATCTAACATTGTTCCTCTTTCTTTCTGTTCTGAAGGCTGCTGGACAGCAGATATGTTCTTGTGTAGTAGAAGTGTCCTGATTTGAAGTGCTGCAGCCCATGGCAACTTTTCCTGTAAGTCTACACGTTGTGAGTAACAATCAGCCATGAATCTTTGTTCTGCCCTAACAGACTGGGGTAAATAGTGGCCCAAGAAACTGTTAATTGGAGTACTGACAGCTTACTGGAAAGGAACAGAGTTAAAAAGCAAATGGAGAAGTGGTCTCTAAAATTTGCATTCCCTTGTACCGATACAAGGGAATTGAGGATGTCTGTTGTCTACAGCATGTAATGGCTACTGGTGTGTTGAGTAAGGCATGGAGGACTTTGAACAGGGCTTTCAATTGGATGCCATCCTACTGGAGGCTGAAGGAGATGTCAAACCAAGGAGCAAGAAAAATAACACAATCCTGAGAGGTATGTGGCTTTTGTCCACCCACAGAATGCTGTATCACTTCTGCTGTATCAAAATGGCACAAAATAAAAATGCAAAGATGCAATACATGTGAAAAAAGCCCCTGACATTTAATAACTAAATACAGGCTTGTACAAAATTATCTTTTTCCCTCAGATGTTAATAATATAAATATTTTAATTCAGCTTGGTATTATGAGCCTCAGTAGCTTTACTGTGATAGGAAAAGTTCCATCCAGGTTTCCCTCCACGTGAAGACACAGGCAGCTTTAGGCACGGGGCAAAGTATTTCAGCATTTAGGGCAGCAGCTGACTAAGCAACATGTTTGCTGTGCTCTTGCTTGTTACTTTACAGGATTGCTGCTGCGCTGCTAAGGGAGGGAGGGAGTGTGTGGGGCAGGATCTGGCTGTTGGTGGGAATCAAACTGGTCCATGCAGGAGGTGCAGTATAAAAAGAATAAGCAAAAGCAAATAACTATGAGTGTGAAGTAGAAAGCATTAGCATTGCCCAAGCAGCCCAGTTTAACGCTACAGGGGAAAATTTCCCACCGTTAAAGAAATGTTCTTTGTATTACTTTAGCAGATCTCCTGCCTCCTGACATTATAAGAATACGTTTTGTTTTTATTTTTTCTACTGCACTGACCTGCACTAAATCTTTTTCTTCTTCTTCTTCTTCCTTTTTTTTTCTTCTTACTCTGAGTAATTAAATCCCTGTCTGTCATTTACACTTGATGAATGTTGGCAGAGGTGGAAAGAAGAAAGCTTCCAGCAAAGGCTGGGCAAAAGGGCCTCAAGCACAAAGAACCCCCATCAGGAATGGAGGCAAATCTGCACAGTGGGGCTCCAAGACCTGGAGTGATCCAGACATGTATTGCACAAGAGCTCTGCTACTGGAAATTGTCAGCTTTTCAGCTGGGCTGGATTTGTATGTGTGAATTGTTCATGTGCACTTTTCTTGCATACATTTCTCATATGTGCTTCTAACAAAAGAGAGAAAAGCTCATGGGTGGGTGTGGGGGTTTTCTTTAAGTCTCTGATCTTTTTCTACCTGCAAATCAAGGTATAGTTCCAGATTTTGTTTGCTTAGCTACTCACAGGGATGTTCCCTAACCCGATGTTTAACATACTTTCAGGATGATCCTGCAATATGCAAATATTTTAATTTAATCCACTAAACTACTAATTTAAAGGTAGAAAGGCAGCAGCTTCTGGCATTTTGTTGCTGCAATTTTCCATCTGTTGTCAGCTGTAATTGCAGGCCACCTAGGGTTTGATTGGCAGGGGCAAAAAAGTTGCTCATTTGGTTTCTTATGTACCAGAAATTAGAAGGCCAGCTTGCGTTTGTGTATCAAACTTGTGATCACCCAGCTATGGGGTAGTGTCAAGCTCTGAGCCCCCCTGGCTGGTGTAGAGCACTTTTGAGAAGTGCTAGATAACGTGGCTGTCTCTGCACTAGGTGAAATCAGGGCTTCACCTTGCAATAGTTCTGCACGGAAGCAGTGGTGCCCGCTAGCTATACAGGAGGCTACTAAGACACTCCAAAAGATTTGTCTCTTTTCTGTGGCAGTGAGAGTGCATTTGTAACCATTCCTATGCGCTGCATACATATCCTGTTAAAGACGTTATTTGAAACCAGGTAGGTGAAATGAGAAATGCTTACCAAATATGGGCAAGCTGTCTGGGATTCAAAACTCATCTTCCATTGAGATGAAACTCATTTGCCATTGAAAATCCCTCCAAAATAGTTATCAGCACATAAAATTATTTTTGGACTTGTCTGGTGTATTTGCAATTGCAGCAAAATGAGATAAGACTTAATGAGTTGTTTTGAAATGGAGATACATTTATGTTTAAACAAAACAGAGCCAAAATACTACTCCAGCAAAGTCTGGGTAGCCTCATTTACTTATTAAGAATACGTTGGTTCTAAGGATGAGTTGACTTGTACCTGACTTTAAACATCTAAACATTGTTTGCTTAAGGAAGGTAAGTAGCTTTTCAAAGAGTGTACTATGGTCTTGCACAACACCATTCTGCTCGTTTGGAATGGTGGTTCTGTGCAACGCGCTAGCTGTGTTTGTTACAGAGTTGTATCAAATGTATTTGAATAAGCCCTGTTGTGTTCGCCTAATCAAATGCATTAGTAAGCAAGGGAGATGGGGTTTTCCCTTTCCACAGTACATCACCACAGTCTGCTACCTGACTGGATAGGCCAAACAATCTGGTTTTTCAAGTTTGATATGGTGATCAAAATAAACAGGCCTTGGGGTAAGTGAATGCTGGAACATTTTCTACCCTTTTTCTTCACAACTCAGCAAATTTGAAAAAAGTTTATAAACGATATTATATGGGTATAGGCACTCCTGACACAGACCTTCCCTCTAACTTTTCTTTTAATAAACTACCAATTGTGCTTGCAGTGATTGCTCTATTTACAGCTGATGTAAAAATTAGTTGTGAATTATTTTCTCAGGCAAATAATGTTTCATCATAATTTCTTGAGCTCTTCTGTATCACTATAGTGATAAAATCGCTGCATCCATTGTATTAAATATTCTCTAGAAATCAGTACTGAGATTTTTGACCTCACTGAATGGGCACTGAGGACATATTCACATCTGAGTGACTCCCACATCCTTTGACCAGCATCTTTGAGAACATACTGCAAAAGGAAATGAAAACCTTTTTTGTGTTATGTGAAAAAGTAAATTGCTCATTGGAATGCAGAATAGGAGTCACAGCCTATGCATCTGGCTGTCCATCCATTTAAAGAAACTAGTTAGATGATCAGGCTCAGAGGGACATGGTTAAGAGTTGGTTCTCTACCTCGGGGCTGATAAACAGTGGCGTACCGCAGGTGTCTGTAGTTGGACCTGTCCTGCTTAACATCTTTATCAGTGTCCTGGAGGGAGCTATGGAGAGCAGTCTCATCATGTTTGCAGGTGACATCAAACTGGCAGACCCAGGTGACAGCCTACAGGGCTGTCACTCAGAGCGATCTAGACAGGATGTAGGGGTGGGCTGAGATGAAGCTTACAAAATTCAACTCGATGCAAAGCCCTACCTCTGGGAAGGCAGAGTCTCTGGCAGTGATCCAGCCTGGGCCTGCCTGGCTGGGGGGCAGCTCTACAGGAAAGTCCCCGGGGCCTGGGGGAGCACGTGGAGAGGAGCCCATTGTGCCCTGGCAGCAGCAACCTGGGCAGCATGAACCAGGGAAGGACCAGGAGATCAAAATGCAGATTATCCCCTTCTGCTTAGCACTTGTTAGGTCACATCCAGATGCTGTGTCCTGTTTTGGGGCCCCAGTATGGGAAAGATTGTAAACTGAAGTGAATTCAGTGGAGGACCACCAGGATGCTCCGTGCTGGAGCACTTGCCAAGGGAGGAGAAGCTGAGGAGATGAGGTTGTTCAGCCTGGAGGAGAGACAGCTTTGGCGGCATGTCCCACAAGCCTCACAATAGTTATAAGGAGGTTATTGAGAAGACTGAGGTCTTCACTGTGGTGCAGGGTGGGAGGGTTGTAAATTAAAACATAAGTTCAGACTGCATATATGAAGTAACTTTTTCACCATGAGGACAAAACTTGGGAGATTGTGCCGTCTTCATCCTTTGACATCTTCAAGACCCTACTGGAGCAAGCCCTGAGCAGTCTGTCCTGATCTCAGAACTGACCCTGCATTGAATAGAAGTTTGGAACCAGAGACATCCTGAGGTCCTTTCCAACCTGAATGGTCCTATGCAAATTAGATTGGAAGGGATCTCTGGAGGTCATCTTGTCAAAGCAAGGCCAGCTTAGATAAGGCTCAGTCAAGTTCTGAATATCTCCAAGCATGGAGACTCCACAGCCTTTCCAGGCAATTTGTGCCATTGCTTGACTACTCTCAAGAGTGACAAGACTTTGCAAATAATTGGGATTTGACACATGCTTCGTGTCTCTAAATAAAAGTTTTGGTAAAGTAGGTCAAGGTGGAGTCAATTTAGATAGAGTAGGTAGAATCAATATAGATGATGTGGCACAAAACTTCAAGGTACTCAAATAAGAGAAGTTTGCATCTTGTTGATGTCATCATTGCTGACTTGACAAATTAATTTGTCTTTCTTTCGTGCGTTTAGATGCATTATCATCGTACACTCATTTTGTTTTCTGTTTATTTCCTACCATCTCCATGGTTATATAAAGCTGTTGACAGAATGAATTCATGGTAGATCTTCAGCTCGAGAGAGGGGCCAGAGGTGAGTAAAGTCTGTGCAAGCAAATGTTTGCCTCAAGTAGTGCAAATTAAGTGCCAGAAGTTGCACTTCATGTTGGAGTTGATATATATTTATTGGGTATGGGGAAAGGCTTGGTGAGCTTGTATTACCTCAAACAGTGCTACAGCAGTCCAGGACAGTAGGTCCAAGTGCCAAAGGTGTTGGACTGGCACTTCAAACAAGTTTTCACGTTGGAAGCAGTGTGTACATCTGGAAGATTGTATTGCCCAGGCTGCATTGCACTAAAAATGTCTTTTCTGCAGTACAGCTAACACGTAGTTTAACAAGTCATTATGTGGTATCTGGGAGAAAAACAGGTCAGTGGAAATGCAGAGATTGAGGATCATTTTCATAATCTTCATTAATCCTTTCCTTTGAAGTAAAAATATTCCAAATGGTAGTAAATGTCCTTAAATCGTTCTGGCACTAGCAGCCAGCCTGTGGTGTCTTGAAAGTCATTGCTGCATATGAATAGATGTGAGCTGATAATTTAAAGCAGGGGTTTATAGTTCCATAGGGATAACAAATAAGAAAGCAAAACAATGGCTTTGCGTGAGAGCCCGTTAAAACCCTGTAAGAGTTTTTCTATAAATAGTGTGTTGTTTCTCTCAGTCATCTTTAAGGAAAATATTAATTCCAGAAGGGCTGGCATACAAAATCCTGACTTATGAGAACTATAAATGCTGTTTTGTTTTTTTTATAGGGAAATGCTAGAAAGGGGCATGATCAGTAATTAGGGTTGTTTAAGGGTGGTTATTGATCTGGGAGACAGGAGAGGTAATGCTTTGTGATGGACAGTTTGCATGTTTTGAATGACACTATAAGAGTCCAGCATGGAAGAGAAAGCACAGCAGAAGGAAAAGGGAGTATCAGCCTTTTTTTTTTGCAGCTGCCTGTGTTCACGATTTAGCGGCAGTGCTGTCACGCCTGCAAGGACAAGCAAGCAAGGTGTAAAGGTACAGTCAATATCCCCTAGGAGACCAATTACTGTAATTGGGGAAAAATAGACAAAGGTTTGGTGAGACATGTTGTTCTTGAGGTTTTGATGAGGCAGAGCTGCTGATAGCTCATTACAGGGATTAGCTGGCAATAGGCACTCCAGAGTTGAACAATTTTTTGTTTCAGGTTCAACAGTCTGGGCCTCTAAACAGTATCTGGCAAACACAAAAGACCTTATCTGAAGTGCATGAGAAAAGTGGGAATAAATAGATCCGTTGGTATATCTATGGTTTGGGGGTAGTATATGAGGTTTATGAGTGCTACTGCTGGTAAGCTGGAAGAGGCAAGAAGGTTCTTGGAGCCAATATGGGAAACCATCCTAACAGAGCTAACCCAAGGAAGACTTGAGTTTGTATGAGTGTCTAGACTTTTGCCCTCTAAAGATTCAAGAAAAAAAAATACATAGATTTTCTTTTCTTTTCAGTAAGAAGCTGCAGAAAGGGCAGGAGACAATAAATTTTTCTTCACCTTCTCATTACAGATCAGAATTGGTCCATTTGTGTGTACTCTCAACTCGTGTACATTCAGGCTAACCGCAGGGATCCTTCAAGATGTGTGTACCAACCAGATCTGAAAATACTTTCCCTTTGCATTATTTTGAGTAACTGTACCAAAAACTTTTTTTTTTTTTTTTTTTTTTTTTTGCTCATTGCAGCCTAAAATATTTCTTTGCTGCTTTAACGTGGTAAGTTGAACAGACTTCAAAGTTAAGGAGTTATAAAGCAGATGGAGAAAGACAGCTGAAATGAAAGACCTCCCTTCCTTTGGCCAATTAACATTGCTGAGATTTAGGACTTGCCTTTGCAGGAACACTCGAGCAATAATCTGAATTAACTAAAAATGTGAATTTAACGTGGATTAGTCAAACTGCATGAAGCCTTCGGGTGGTTAGTCACAGTCAGAATTAAAGTGGCCTTAATTTGCTATAGCTAGCTTCATTCCCAAAGTCAAATGAAAGTTACCTGACTTCTAAGTAGAGATTTTATTTACTCTGCTTTAAAAGTTAATTTCTTGAATGACCCTGTTTACAGAAGCTCTTGATAAATACAGCAGCTTTAATAAGAGTTACTTTTGTCCTAACCTGATCGAATCACCAGCGGTGGTTATTCCCAGCTTCTGTGGTGTGCTACCTGCTTCTATATATATACTGCCATCAACCATCTCCTTTGGGGGGGGAAGGAGGGAGGTTGTCTATAGGCAAATTTTCCCTGTTTGCTAAAATTTTTTTTACAGGCAGGTGCTCAAAGTGTTTTCTTCTTGTCTTAGAGATCCTGGGGCTGTGAAGAATTACTGATATTCTTACTCTGAAGATATTTATAAACTCTGATTTATTTCTCCCGAGCCACTTGGCAATCTCTACAGCCTCACTTGTTTCATAACTTCCTACACGCGTGATCTAATTAATGCTTTTGTGTTTGGCTTTGGAAAAGCATAGCCTTATCGCTGCTCTCTTCAAGGTGCAGGCTGCTTCCAGGATATACTCAAGGTAGTGCTAATGAGTGAACCTCAAAACTTGTGGATTCTCAAAGAGCTTTGGATAATCATCAGAAAGTCTGGATGTTTATCTGAACCTTATTTAAACTGTTTGAGCCCCTTGGGTCTGCAAATTTAGGTTAGAAACATTTTACGTAAGACTGCTGGTATTTCCTGTTTCTGACAAGGCCAGATATGCTCAAGTGTCTCTTTGAGGTGATATTTGTCTCCTGTTTTTACTACTATTATGGGGTTATCAGGTCACCAGTTCTTGGATTCTGGTTCAGGAAAGGACTTAAACGTGTTCTTGGTCTCAAGTATAAAGCAAAACAACAAAGACTAGAGAATGTGCTTTAAAGGAATGAGATAGACAATAGGAAAAAATATCAGAGACAGAAAAGTTATGACAGCTGGTGTGCATGTGACTGACTTGAGACAGCAAACATCTGTAGATCATGAGCCCTTGATTAGTTTGTGGGAGAAGAGGAAAGTTGCTTATAAAGACAAGTTAAATGAAAAGATTAAGAGTGCAAATGAAAATGAGAAATTGCCTTTATGTTCAACTAATGGTTTACATTAAGCTTTACTAAGCAAGAGGGAATACAAATATTGTATACAAAAGTATGGAGACTGATAAATGCATTCACCTATGTCAAAGATCAGAAAGTAATAAATCTAAACTTAAAATACAAAAATGCGCAAACTGTAAGTGCTACATATCACACTGTTTTCTCTCAAATAAGCTCGTCTTCTTAATCGGGCCTCAGAATTCAGGCTTGTGGGTACTGAAAATATAAGTCTTCTGGAATTTCTAAAATTACAGGCCTACAGTTCAGGGCATAATTTATGTAGGACTCACCCTAGGACTGAACTGCTCAACAGCCAGAACAGCGAGCATGTCTAATCATCCATCAAATTATTCAGATTATAGGAAGTGCCTTGAGCAAGGACACTGGCATCTCCTCAGCTCCTAATGCAACCATCCTGGCTGGGGCTTTGTGGGAGAAGGATGCAGGTATAGGGCAAGATACTCAGCCAAACAGAGAACAAAACCTTTGGTAAAGAAAGAACTTTTCTTTGTAAATCTAATCGAATTTGAAAAACAAGTTAACTATTGAAGTATCTGAAAGTTGCCTTTGAACTAGAATAGCTTTCATGTAAACTCAACTTGTCTTCTATGTGATAAAGTAAATAACTTTTTACTGAATACATATTATTTTAATCTTTGTCCTTGAAGTTAACAAATTAACTTTCTCTGTGATTTCCCCATTTGTGACAGCCTCTGGCTGTGTTTTTACTGTCGTAACAGCTTCTGGCAGACTGCGTGTCTCTCACATTCACTACAAAGTAAACAGGAATTCTTTCCAAGGGTAACTGGCCAGGCTCCAGTGGAAGAATGCAAGTTATTCATAAGTTCTGGTAGGCTCATTTCTGCTTAATATGGTCTGTTTTTATTGTGGATTTTATGAAGAAAAAAAAAGTTGTGAAAATTTTTAAATCCCCTTGGATTATTTTCTTCAAACATGTGGGAAATTACACCCCACCCCACCCCACCCCCNGCTACATTGCTATTTGTCCTGGCTGTGTTCGTCTTTTTTCCACCTTCAGTCACAAGAGGCTGAGCAGGCAGAAGGTTACCAAGATGTGGCTAAGACATGCCATACTATTTTGAGAACATAATTGATGTTGCAGACATGCACATCAATCCATTGTGGTTCTGGTGCAGGTCTGCTGGAGTGTCAACACCATTGTCTGCCCTGCAGATTCCCCTTCCCAAGCACAAGCAGCAGCAGTAGGAATTTCTTTATGCCTGGCATCACCCTGGTAGGAAGGGAAGAAAAGTACTTTAGGGGTTCAAGCAGATTCAACATTAACAAGACAGATCATGGTCAGGTGAATCATGCTCAGTGCCTGTGTCTTTCATGGCATGGGGCACCGGCAGGTCTCGTGTACTCACGCAGCAAATCTTGGTTCTTGTGCTTTTCCTGCTTTTGTCTGTTTTGGTGTCTTGGGCTTCTGGGTTTACTTTGTGGTTCTTTCTGTTCGAACGAGCTGAGCAGCCCTTTGGTGCTTTCCCAGGGACTTGTGGGAGTATGTGGGATCATTGCTGTCTACAAATAGAGCTGGGGTGTATGTATCAGCAGGGGAAGAGCTATAAAGCTGAAGGCAGATGTTGACATAAGAACAAAAGGATATGCATTGTCCAAACATAAGCTGAAAATTGGATGGAGGCTTCTAAACAAAGTAATGAGGTTCTTAGAAGAGTTAGTTGGAGGAGAAGTGAGGTTTTAAGAGGGAACTTGATGCATTATGAAAGGGATTATATAATAATTATACAAAAATACTGTTTGTGGCAAAAGAAGACTGGATTTGATGGCTCTGAAGTGATGAAGTAACTTTCAGGGCCTAATTTTCTCATCTTTCCTGGGTATGCAAGAACAACTATAGAACTAGACTGTAGCTGAGGATGTCAGCACTTCACTTTGCAGAATGAGTGGATTGTTAAGCCAAGTAAGTGTTTTCATGACTCTAGCCTACATACTAGATAAATAAGCTGGTTGTAATTGGAAACAGTGCTACACTCAAGTCAGTGGGTTTTGCATGGGTATGGGTGTAGAATTCAGGACAACATTTCATCAAAACCAATAGTAATTTCTGTATTTTGTTTCAATATTGCTATTCTTAAATTCACTTTTAAATGAATATTCACTTTTTTTTCAGTGCTATTCACTTTTAAATGAATATTCCTGGCTGAAGTACATAATATTTTATAATAACTTTTAGTATGAAATTCTAAGCTGCTTTACCATCAAAACTGACTTAAATATAGCAAAACTCATTATATAAATTGTATTTTTTTTCTGGTTTTGTGTATAGGGAAAGCAGAAAACATGGATTTCTCGAAGGTCACACCAGGGGAGCTATACTGAGGTGAGCCACAGAACCTTTTAACACTGGATTTTTAGGTGGAAGACATCCTGTAGCAACTGCATGCGATGAATGATGGGCATCAAAATTAGCATGGAATTGGTCAGGACCTGCTGGTAAGCCTCATGGGATATTTTGTGGCTAACACAGATAGCAGCTGAGCAGAAAATGTTTTTCTTCAGCTGTCCTTTGGTTAGGGTTGAATACTCAGGTTAACTCAGTTCAATTTGTTCCAATCACATCTCTTCCCATTTTCTGTTTTTCCTTTGACTGTTCAAGTGCCCATCTTTTGTTTCCACTAATGCTTGAAGAGGAGGTTTTAATTTCACATGAAGGAGCATATTGATGTGTGATGCCAGGGATTTACACCAGAATTGCTGGCATACTCAACTCTGATTTGGCTGCCTGTATGTATTTGGAAATACGGGTATTAAAAAGGAAGGGGAGACTATTCATCCTAATGCTTAGCTTTATGTGGCTCTTTTAAATGTTCAAAGCACTGTCCAGACATCATCTAAATAATCTCATGATCTTTCCAGGAATGTAAACAGAGTTTATCTCCCACACTGAAGCAAATTGCTCAAGGGCAGAAGCGGGAGAAGCTCCACGTCTCTTATCACTGCTTTCCTTCTAAAGTCAGTGGTACAAATACATCTCTTCAGCTGTGATAGGGACAGCAGGATGAATGAGGAAGGGATGCTAGGCGAGAAGGCAAGGTGAAAGCAACTCAGATTATAAGATAACAAAAGAGTTCCTTGTGGGTGCGCATGTGATTCATTAAACATTAATACATATGAAACGCTGCTAATTCATGCTAAGCAAACCTCCTTTTTGACACATTTCTTTATCAGGAGGTGAGTTTAAAGAAAATAAGGTAGACCAATGTTTCCATTTCACTGAAGGACAGGAGTGTGACCAAGTACATAAAATGCTTATGATATGCAGCTGGAGCAAAGAGGAGGTAGCCAAGACAGAGGAGATGTACTCCTCCCCTTGTCCCAAATGGAGGGCAATATTTCATTGCTTTTCAAAAAGAAAACCAGAGAAGCCAACATTGTGGCACCAATGCATTATTTTGAAATATCATTGCAAATGCTGTATCCCACAAAGCTGACAGGATTCCTTCTACCAGGAAATGTTGAGAAGCCTGCATTTTTTATTTATTTATTAATTCAAGAACACATATGCAACTCAAAATTTATGAATAGTGTCCTCAGTCTACCTTGGAAGCAATTCTGCATCATTTCTGCTCCTAGAGCACTAACTCATCACTGCCTGTGCCAGAGAACGGTGGAGATCATGTCTTTAGGCACAAGATCTTTGTCAGAAAGTTTTATCCAAAGGTGTTCACAGGACAAGCAATGTTTTTATTCCTCTCCCCCACCTCCTTCATTTTACAAAGAACAGCAGATAGGGGTAACTATTCATACATGGAGGATGTTCTCTTTCTGAAGTTTTGGGGAACAGAAGTATTTTTGAGTCATCAAGCTATGCCAAAGTTGTGCTTAACTAAGGATTGAAACTAAATTTCTATTGTTAAAATGGATCTTTATGGCATTGTACCTGAATGAAAAACATTTCTAATGATTCCAGTAAAAAATGGGGATAGAAGTGTGTACCATCTGACAAAATTATGACTCAAAGGGGCTCAGCTAGTAGAAATGTATTGCTTTTTCAACCTACACAATTGAGACAGAATCGACTGTTAAATTCTGAAGTTCACTTAGGCTTAAATTTTCAGGTGAGTTTGGACTGAGAGTCTTGGAGCAGTTGGCTGGGAAAATCATCAAAACTTCAAGATCGACTCTGCCATCAGCCTGTTTTTGACCCGGCTCACTTCTGTGTGTCCCCAAACAGCGCTGTTTGCTGGTCCTGATGTGTGTGTAAGCCTCAGGAGATGTTGGTGTCGGTTCAGTGCTGTCACCAGTCTGTGATGTTCTCTGAAACATTTTTTTCCCTTTTCTCTTGACTTACTAATCTTTTCCTCCCACGGATCTTCACTCTTTTGCTGTCCTGCTAGAGACGAACTAATAGTGAAATATGTGACAAGTTTAAGCCTTCCTGTTGCTTGGATAGATCCCATCTCTTTTTTCTTTAAGAAATGTAAAAATCGATCTTAATTCCAGAGAAGAAACACAAAAGGTCACTGGATTGCTCCTTTATAACTGCTTTGCTCTCCCTCTTTCTGCTTCTCTTCCTCCCCCCATGGCTTTCTTTTCAAAGTATAATAAATTCCTTTCCTTGTTCTGGGTGCTTTCATCCACTTATAAAATTCACTAATGAATCCTTTGTATAAGTATTAGCCTGATCTTTCAAGCAATAAACGGGAATAGAAAAAATGACAAAGCCTGCGTCCAGGTTCCTCTATTTCATACAAAACACTTAATAACATAATATTTAAAGCACAGCATTTTTCTCTCTCAGTTGTGCTGTTACTTTAGGTGTTGCCTATCAGCTCTTTGATACCACAGCTTTGAATTAAGCTGTTGGCAGACACGGGTCTCTCTGGCAAGAGGTTCAGACAGGAGGGAGGTGTAATGTAACAAATGTAATGGCTCGTTTTTAACCGTTTAACAACCTCAAAACCTTGGTGTATGTTGATGGTCTGTCCATTTAAGTGGGAAAGGAGCCAGCTCTTCTGCTGTCTTGTGTCCTTCCATTCAAAGCATGCGACGTAAACACGTTTCCAACTCGCATGAATTTTTAAATGTAAGATTTGGTGAAGTAATCCTTTACTTACCAGATGGATACTATAGCAGGATTCTGTTATACAGATGGTACAGTGTTGTCATAGTTACAAAATTTTCAGTCACAGCAAGAATTAAAGAAAGATTTTTTAAAAGTGGCTTCTCCCACATACCTCAGAAAGGGCCTCCCATTCAGCAAGTGGCCATTCTCAAAATCAGTGCCTTGGCACTTAATCATTTTGATAATCATTTTAGAAATAAAACAACCAGAACAAAAAATATTTCCCCTTCAGGAAGCTTTTTCGATAAATGACTTTCAATCCCTAGAAAGCACTCTTTTTTTTTTTTTTTTTTCCTGTTTGAGGTATGGGAAATGGAGTCCCTTCTAAATAATAATAATAATCACTTTTGTGATAAATACAGCTGTTGCCTTTGCAGCAGAAGATGTTTGAGAAAGGACCTGGTACCCAAGACAGACCTGGACATCCAGGGCAAGTATATGTGCTCCTGTGTTTTCTTAGCTGTTAGTACCAGAGACTGCCTAAGAACAGATCAGACATGCTTACGCACACAACAGTTGTACCACTATTTCTAGCACGGATATAGGCCGAAGATAGGAAGAAGAAGTAAAAGATATACCAGCACAAAGTGGAGGAGTTTGGCACAGCTGGTCTGCAGAGTGTTTAAAATCCACTCATTTTGGAGTTCCAACAATTGTTCAATGCAAATTACAAAAAAAATTAATGTGGCCTTAAAATGGTATTCTGATCTGTCTCATTGTACAGCAGAACAAATAGTTTCCCCTGTAAATATTGCCTGTTGATAATATATAGTTGCTTCTTCTTAAGAAAATCATGAGTAGACTAGGTTTCTTCTGCAATACAAAAGGCTTATACTGTTGCTTTGTGTATTTCCCAAATACTTGCTAAAAAGTGTAAATTGTACCAGGGAATTTCCTGGGTATTGAAAGGCAAATTTCCTTTCTAAGTTCCTCAATGAGAATAACTTTTTGGATTGTTCTTGTTATTTAAATCAAGTTAGTTTTAAACAAAACAAAACCAACAAGAAACCTCACTTGAGAGCAGCATAAACACACTTGTTTAGTTTCTGAGGTTTTTTTTATGCATATGATAGCCACAATAGAAGATAGTGGTGTTTGTTTTTCAGCAGTTTTTGCACAGTTGCTGAACGTTTCATTCCC
This sequence comes from Anseranas semipalmata, assembly GCA_013399115.1. NCBI lineage: Eukaryota > Metazoa > Chordata > Aves > Anseriformes > Anseranatidae > Anseranas > Anseranas semipalmata. The sequence continues at coordinate 744,749 of VXAA01005763.1, forward strand.
TGCTTCCCTGGGTATGCCATGAAGGAGCAGTTCCCAGAGAGAGTTCAGTTCCTGTTTGGCCTTTATTTCATTAATATTTATGTACACAAACGTACTGACATGCAAAACAATAGATCTTCATACAGCGCACCGACGCACACAGGCATACATGCTGCCAGCATATTGTTCTCTACGTGGCAGGAAGCGATTTCTGAGCTTACTTTGCAGTTAGCTGGGAAGAAACCAAGAGCTGTATATTCTTCTGCTTCAAATCTCATCCCCACGTGGAGCCAGGAAGATATTTCTAACTTGTTTAATTGGATAAATTCATCACTGAGCATGGGGATTGTGGGGGGAGCGGCAGGACTCTACTGGTTTTAGTATTGGCTCCTAAAAGAAATAGACTTTCTAATAGGATTGAAGACTGACCTATTTCCCTGTTTTGACAGCAACACTCCCTCCTGGTAATACCTTCTCACTTGAGGAAGAACTGGAGTGACAGCAGCCAGATTTCTCTCTGGTTTCCTCCCAGTGGTGTAAGTGCAGCTTTTCATAAGACAATACTCTCATTTTTAATACAAAAGTTAAATTCACAATTGTGATGACTGACTGTCATTCTGTCTTCAAGCTCTTAAAGGCTGAAGTTTCTCAGATGAAATGGTATGGTCAGCTTTTGTTAGGACTGATGTGGTTGCCCTGCCTCTGCAAACAGCACAAGGTTCAGTCCCAGCACCTTCCAAAAATGTTTCTTCAGAAACTTTGCTCCAGGTGTCTTCCTGCAAGTGCAAAAGCTTTTGTAGCCCCATGCCACATGTTGCTCTTCCTGAGCTCCTGGGAGCTGGGCCTTGGGTTCAGCTCAGTGTTGATGCTACTTCCCAAGAAGCAGGAAAAGTCTTTGTCTCTGTCCTTCATAACAGATATGAGTTTAATCCTCAGTTCCTTGTATCTTGATTTGATCACTGTTCAAGAAGATTTAAAAAGATCATAGAATCTTTCTAGAAGTGTGATTAGGGGAGGAAAGAAACCAATATTTTGACTGCCAGTGTCTGCTAACGTGACAGTGACCAGTTCAGCTTGTAAGCAAGCTGGTGCTTGGTGTATAAGAGCAGCTTTACTGCCTGCTCTGTGCAGCTACTGCACCGTGGGAGCTTGAGTCTGAAAAATGCAGTTGAAAATGAAAATTTGAGGGCTTTGAAAGAACAACACAGTTAGTTAAATCTGTGAAGGCAGTGAGAGGGGGTCCCTGCTGAGTGGTAGGTAGAAGGTTGTTAGAATGAGTCTTTCCATCGTTGTTAGACTTGTCGAAGTCAGCAGTGCCAAAGGAACAGCAACACTGTGGAGACGTTTCTCATGCCGACTCTGCACCATCAGCTGACCAGTTTGTGGCATCCTTGTTAGCATTCCTAGCACATTGTGTACGTGAGGCATTGCAACATTAATTGTTCCACCTTGGTAAAAGGGGGATTGTGGCTTTGGAGGTGGATACAGATCCACTCTAAATGGGGAGCTCTAGGGGCTGTCATATGTGATTGAGAAGTTCACTCTATGCTGTGGTGTGGCTCAAGGTCTGCTCTCAGATCAGAAGGGTGGGTGCTTCCTGCATCTGCTGGAGATGCTCCATTTTCTCAGGACAACCGCTGTGGGTGTGCACCATGACCATTCATCTGGGACTTCTGGAAAAAATGACCAGATGGAGAAAGATGGTGGAAACCTCTTAGTGCTGAGAAGGCCAGTTTTATTCGAAGGCCCCCTTTTTTTCTCTCCTCTCCCTCCGTTCCTCATTCTCCTTCATTAAACCCATGCCAGGTTCATTCATCTCAGAGTGGATGTACTGTAGCATCAGTGTGGAGAAAGTCCGTGTTTCAGCTTGACCTGCTGCATCAATGGGACAGCTTTATCGTCTGGAGCTATCAAGCTAGTAGCTTTTAAATGGATCTCTGAAGTAATTAAAGCTGTGGGTTTTTTTTTTTTTGTTTGTTTGTTTGTTTTTTTTTGTGTGAGCTCACCTTCCTGTAAAACTAAACTAAGTTATTCAAATACCCTCCAACCTCAGGCAAAGTAGCTCAACTGCAGACTGAGCTTGCAAGGACAGAGAAGCACAGAAATGTGAAAGAAATCTCTCTATTAAGTCCCCCAGTGTTTGCCCTCGATGTTTTTTGTCTTGTTTCAGTGACCTGGCACAAATGGAAACAAAAAAATATGCTAGGCATGTTGATGATCATGGAAAGCAGAGCCGTGTCCTTTCTGTATACAGAGCTCATGATGTAGATATGCCTGAGGAATGTATCTTGCTTTGGAATGAAAAGGATTTAGTGAACTTTTGGGAACACTCCCTGTTCTTTCTCTTCCCTAATACTCGTAATGCTGCTTTGAATATAGAAGTGCAGATAATCTGTCTTTATTAGCTGCTGGTGATGGGATCTTTATTTTCACAATCATTCGAATTTCACTGAGTTTCTCTTGTTTAAGCAAGAACTATCTAGTAGTTTACAGTATGTCTAGATGTATAGCATTTTTCAGTGTACAGTGCACTTTAGTGTTGTAAAAAACAAATTTTGACATTAGCAGCTGGAGCGGCATAGGCAGGCTGTGAAAGGATGCCTCCCTGGGGATAGTTTGGGGAAATACTCTGCCTGCAGATGAAAAGAGATGGCAAGAACACTTCTGGAGGAGCACATGCAGGAGCAAAGCTGCTCTGCTATTGGAATAACATTAACATTTTCTGAGAGTGCAGTCTGGAAAGCTGCATGACCCCTTGCAAATTGAGAAAATTTGCTCATATTCCACTCCCCTTCCACATCTGGTTAGCAACAGCCATCCAAAAGTTTTCCCTGACTGTTGAGGCAGGTACTTGTATAGGACGAGTGGGCTGAGTAGCAGGGAATTGGATGTACGAAGTTCTGTTTTAACAATGAACTGCAGATTGTGACTTTGGCAAGTTCTTTGACTGCTTTTTTGTTCAATATCTTCATGAATAAAATGTGCTTTGAGATCTCTAAATGAAACAGGTTATGTAATAGATAAAAGTTCTTGAAAGAGAGAGACAATGGAGGTTATTTTAATGTAAATGCCTCATTTGAAAGTAGTGAAACTGTTAGAAAATTAAACGAACAGCGCACCTTGATCCAAACTAATGAACAAGTCTGTCTTCTCTTATGTTTAATGAAGTGAGTCTTGGTTATTATTTTTGTTATTGTTTAACCAGGTTCAAAAGGTAATTAAAACATCTCTACTGGCAAAAAACACCTACAAGGCATACAGTAATAATGGGTGAGTTGGGACTTCTTACCAGAAACTAGCACAGATCCAATATAAGAACACAGAATGGCCCAATTCAAAATTTTTTGTGCTGTATTTGGATATCTACAGAGCATGAGCAACCTTGGGCCTATGGTTTTAATTTGGGCTGTTTGAAAAGAAAAAAAAAAAGTCTGGATTCCCTCTTACCTTTGTATTTGGAGTACCACTTGATGAGATGAAATGGCAAAACAAACTATGCTATTCAAAAGGTTAGGAATTAATCACAGAGTAAAAAAGTTGAAGTTACCTCGGGGGTGTTCCTGGAGAAGGTTAAGAGTTTGGAATTTGGCAGAAATACAGGAAAAAGGCTTGGGGACAGGAGAGAGATGGTATATTGGCACAAGCTACCTTTTCCTGCTCTTTTGGTTCCTGGAATATTCATCTACAAATAAAGGAATAATTGTCATTGAATCACAGAATAAGTTAGACTGGAAGGGACCTCTGGAGGCCATCTAGGTCCAATTCTGCAAATTCAAAGCACGTCCAATTAGATCTGGGTCCAATTAGATCTCCTTATTCAAGGCCTCATCTAGTCTAGGTCTGATTGTCTCCAGTAATGGGGCTTTCACACACTCCGGGCCTGTGCTATTTTGTGGAAAGGTGCCTTCACTGTGAAAAAGATTTTGTTTGTATGCGACTGGAATTTCCCATGTTCCAACTTGTGTCCGTTGCCTCTGGCAGCTTCACTGTGCACTTCCAAGTCTGGTCCTGTCTCCTCCACACTCTCCCATGGGGTGGTTGTAGAGATCTCCCCATAGACTTCTCCTGGGGCTGGACAAACCCAATAGTTTCAACCTCTCATGTGCCATGGGTTCTGTTAGGGGAATATGACATCTGGAAAATCATTGTTAAATTACTTCATTGGCATTTACTTGGAGATGCAAGACTGTAGACTTGGTTTTTCAGCTACCTTGAAAATACTGATTACAATTTCAAGTTGTTTTTGCTATCCTCAGGTAAGCAATAAAGAACCTGGGTCACCAAGGGTCTAAATATCTTACCCAAGGTCTGGGGCTGAGAACAGTATGCAGAAATCTGGAGCTGCAGCCATTGTCCTGGGGCCTGTCCTGGGACCTGCTTTGCAAAATAAGCTTTTATTTTAACAGAAAAGGCCACTTGTTTTTACTGTGCTCGATCAGTTTTTAGGCCTGTCCTCAGCAAAACGATGTCTATGTTGGTTGAGAACATTAACGTTAAATCATATGCTAATGCTTTGCTTTGCAGAGAAAATAATCTTCCTTAAGCAACCAAAGTTGCACAAGTTGCAATACGCAGAGGCTGACCACAGCCGGGGAGCTGCTGGACCGGTGACCACGCACCTCGTTACTTTGAGCACATCCTTTGGCGAGAGCAGCGTGATGCTCCTGCTTTGACAAAGCAGCAGTGTATCCACTCTTAATCAGTGTGTACCATGAAAAGAACTGCTACGTTGTGTAATAAGCTTTTGTAACAAGATGAGCCCTGCAAAAATTCAGAAGCTTTATAGATTTAACAGCCTCTATGGGTATTAAAGTGGGTTGACTGACAAAGCAGAGGAACAAAAGGTAGCTCTGAGTGGAATTATTAAAGTCTGAACAATGGGGTTACATACCATTGGGTTCATTGCACAGTAGATGGGTATGAGTCACTGTTTTCAGATTTATTTAGATTTGTGTTGCATAAGGGAGATATCTGGATAATAAAGAGGAAAGTTGTATGGTTGCAATTATTCATACTTAATATCTAATTCCAGTGATGCTTAAGTCATATGGCAGGCCGTTGCTTTTGCCAGGGCATTTAATTTTTGCAGGTAATCCTTGGCATAATTTTTTTTCTACTGAAATGTCTTTTGAGAATAACAAGATATCTTTTCTTTCAAAAAAGGGGATGCTGTTTTACTCTGTGCCCTTTGTGTTTAAGCTGATAAATTTATAGTGAGGAGTGCTCATGCTTCTTGCATTGAAAGTTGAAAATGCCTTAAATCTAGCAAAGGAGAACAAAGGGGAGAAAATCAACTAGTTTTTTTATTTTCCTTTTTTTCTTTCTTTCTTTCTTTATATGTCACAGTGTCTGTGCAAGGAAAATGCATCTGAATGTGGTCTCCTGATGCCGATTCTGCGTGAATGGGGGGTGCCTCCTTCTGGTCTCTCAGGTACACCAGCTAAAAACTATGCTGTAGAAATTCTCCTTTTGCTGAAGTGGTTGGAGTCTACAGTTTTGAGTTGTTTGCATGCCTTGCCTTCCAATCCAGGTTTCCACAATTTGAGACCTGACACATCTCTTGTTCAGGGTACGTAGGTTCCCTTTGAAAGGAACTTCACAAGGGATGAATCTGAAGCATGGATGTTGTGGTAGCCGTAACTGCTGAGTCACAAAGAAATCAAATGTCCACTGCTGTTTTAGGCAGAAACATACCATATCCATAGCACGACTCTTTTTAAATGGATCTTTTTTAGCTCCTTTCAATACCTGTTCATATTCTTATCGTCCTATATCCTAAAGAAGGATTTTTCTCCTTCAGGCCAGTAGTTCTGCATCTGGCAATAAGCAAGAGCAAGCTGTGGATATTTTCAGATTCAGCTATGTCTTACAAGTTGGAAACTTGTAAACTTTTAAACATAAACTTTTAAAACATTATGCCACAGATTATCTGCAGAACTAAGAAGTCCACTGAATGACCAGCTCAGAATCACCTCCTGGGTACTAAACTGGGACCAGCTGGCTGGCTCCCTACTATCTTTTCCAACGTAAATAAGCTGATTCCTTTTGTGATCTTTCCTGAAGCCTTGTTCTCTGCTTGCTTTCATTTGGAAAAATTTTTGTGAGTTTAGATGATAAAATTGTTCACAAATGAAGTCTCACAGTGTCATTCGTACAGTGGTACTAGTGCTTGCATGGTTTTAATGGAAAGCTTCTAATTTGCCAAAGGTTGGGCTTGCTTTTTTCTTTTTTCATTGCATCACATTATCAGTTCATGGACATCTTGTTTCAGATTAATACATTCAATATCCCCAAGTGTGCATGACTGTCTTGTGAAATGTAATTTCATTTCTGCTATAATATCCCAAGCCATTCAGTTCTTTTCAGAGATACTGTGATCCTCCTGATTTACAGAAATTTACTACATCTTTGCTCCATCTATGTCACCACTCTCTAACTGAGGCAAAATACTCCTTTATGTTTGGGGACTATATCTATATCACAGTTAACCTCAGTTCTGTTCTTCTTGCACAGTAGAAAGAGACTCTCAGTGTTTTAAAAAGAGCTACCTAGCCTTTTCGGGGAAACAAACAAACATGAATGCAGTTCATGCAGGATTTTTGCATTTACAACCAGCTAAAATTAACATCAGTGGTTCCATTTGTTCCCGTTTACCTCCATTTTACCTGTTTGTTTGCTTACAAGTGTGGGAATGTGTTTGGGAGTTTGTTTTTCAATGTAGTTGTTTTGAGATACTCACTGATATCCTGGGGACCACTAATGGACCACAGATTAAGGAGCAGTGATAGAACAGGTCTGTATTTCCTCTAACAAATATTTTAATGTGTTTATTTTTATTGACTTTTATTTTAAATCTTTTAAACCTTCCATTTTCATTTTATTTTCAAGATCGAACTCACCCTCAGCTAAGCAATTTGTAATTTAGCATACAGCTGGCCTCCAAGACATGTTTATCATCCTTGTTCCTTTTCTTTTATGCTTCCATCTAATATTATGCAGTCTTTTGCTCCTTTGATTAAAAGAAACCCTAAGCTTTGTACATGCTAAAGCTCCTGACTTTATCGGTTTCTGATTTCAATACGTGGAGTGTGTATGAAAACAGATATTGAGAAAGCTGTGTTTTAAAATATAAGAGTGTGTTGTACATAAAACTACTTGTAAAGAGAAGTGAATTAGCTGTGTGGAAATATGTGCCTTGCTGCTGCTACAAGGCAGGCTCTTGCAGAGTAAGGTTTGCCTTTGGTTTATTAAATGTATACACCCAGCATTCAAGAAAATAATACTTTACCCAGTGCAGCAGACCACCTGCCTACTGGTACAACCACCTTTGTCTATGGCCATCCATTATTTCCTTATTAACAATTTCCTTGTTCTTTTTTTTTAGTATTTATGTAAGAAAAGAAGACATTGTGCATGGGAGTGGATGTACAAAACCCACAAGTGAGCTCATGAATCCAAAAACTATACAGCATCAACATGTCTTAGTTTGTAAAATGTCAAAAGGCAGCACTAGAAACTGAAGCCCTTTCTCAGCGGGACGTGCTCAGTCTAGGCAACATACCCACAAGCAGATGCTCGTTGGCTTGCTGTGTCTTAGAGAGCTTTAGTGGCTTTCAAGCTGTTTCTGTAGAGGCACCCACAAAATTGAGATATTCCAGATCAGCCAGTCATTGAGTACTTTATGAAGGACATGCCTCAACATTAGCCATATACAGTGTTTGGTTTTTGATGCAAAACATGCCTGTCTGGAGCTAAGCTGAATTTATGGATTCCTTTTCTGCTTGCTAGGGAAACAGTCACGAGATAGTTCCTGCTTTCTAGAGCAAGTAGCACAAGTAAGGCTTGTGCATTTACGAACATAGATCTAATGCAACCTCTGTTAAGATTCTGATCCTTTGCAATTATTATAATGATGGCGTAGTAACATAGAAAAGATAATTAGAGAAGTTAATGTAAAAAAGGCTGGCTATGCCTTGCTTTTCCTATGGATATCTTGTTTTCATATTGTCCTTAAAGTGAAAATATTGTTTTCACATCCCTCTCGAGGTCTGCAGACATGCTTAGTTAGAGGTCAATGAATGCTAAGCTGATTTATAAAAATGAATATTTTGTGCTGAAAAACACTTAAGCTAAGTTAATGCAAGGCATGAATCCAAAATTGCTTCTGTAAGGAGTTGCGTAACTGTTTCTTGCAGTTACTCTTATCGTAATACCCAGCATTATGGAAGTGTTTGTGCCTTTCAATAATACAAGAGACTTTCTGTCACTTGAGTGTGTATTATTATAGTTCTAGTGCAAGATTTTAAACTTTAAAATTTAGAATCTTGCAACTACTGTTTGTAAGCACAGTCCGTCTGATTTAAAAAATAGAAATTGTAGCCTTTGATTCATCTGCTAGGGAAATACAAGAAAATGAACAGAAATGAGCATTCTCTGTTGTGTTCTGCTGCAGGTGCCTTCAAGATGACCTGGAAGGACTGCGTCTTGGGGAGGGAGTGGTTCCATTTTTGTCCATGATTTATCGATTTTAACTACTTGAGAAACTAGTGAAAGATGCAAATGTTAAAATTGTTTTAAAAATTGTGATTAGCTGGTGGGAGAGGGTGTTTATGTAGGGCTGGCCTTTTTTGGAACCACACAGATGTCATTGGGGTGGGTGGTCTTCACAATTCTGACTTTTTTATTTATGAAAGTTTTGATTCTTATGCGATCAGCTAAATCTGAAATCTGGGACTGGTTATAAAATATAATGAGATTTGGTAACTCTGAGTGCTTGCTCAGCAGGGCCAGGAGTGTTAAATAGCACCAGATGGTGGTGGGGTTTACTCATGAAGAACAGTGGGTTGTTCTCGAAGGAATGGGTCATGGACAGGTGATTGCCTTTGTGAATGCGATGACTGAAATGCCAGTAGATGGCACTGAAGAATCCGCAGCATGATTTCTAGAGTTTGTAGCATAATAATGCCTCATGTGTTACACATAATATATATTTTGTAGCCTTTTACAGTCAACTCATGGTAGTTGCATATTTTTGAAGCTGATTTGTAGACCCCTGCATATTAAAGGAGATTATTTTTAGTAATTTCATATGTTTAATCAGACTGCCACAAAGATCTTTAGCCCTGTATTTTTTCTCAAAAGATGGGAAAAAATATTAATTCCCGCTGTATGAATATACTTAATACTAGAGCTTGCAATTCTACCCATGGCCTGCTATTTCCTGTATCCAGACTATAATCCCAGTTACTGAAATTACAGTTGCTTCAATGTCAAAGCAAAAAATTAAACACAAGTGTATCAAATCCAATTTGTTGCTCTTCATGTAAAGCTCTTCTGATAATATCAAAATACAATGTAACTCAAAATATAGGCAAAAATGTGGGGCAAATCAAAACAATTCAGAGTCTATCTCAGCTGCTTTTAATTTCACCAACTGCCTTCTCAAATTCCTCAGAGCTGTTGGTGTTAACTTTTAACAAAACCTGAAGAAAATGGGAAGATTATTAACGGTTTGGAGGTTTGCCAATATAGCTTCGATATTTAAAAAGTGTAAAAGGGTGACCCAGAAAGTTACTGGACTGTTTGCTTGGTGTCAGTTCTGGTAAAAGTCATAGGACACTTACTCTATCAACAAAGAATTAGAGGATGAAAATATAGTCAGTGCCAGCCAGGAGGGTTTCACGGAAGGTAGGCTTTGTTGAACAAACGATGTGTCTTTTTTTGGTTGAATGATGGGACTGGCCGACTTAATGTCACGTGGCATCGTGATTGAGAAAACCTGCACTTGGTGGAATGAGGAGGTTGAATATTAGATGGACTAACAAGAGGCTTACTGACAGTGTTTGATGATTATCAAGGCAGTGACCAAGGTGGTTTCTGGCAGAGTCCCTTGGGATCTCCTTTCTTTCCTACATTCTGCAATCTTCTGCTGACGTGGTCAAAATGCAAATGCATCTCTACAGTCCCTACCCCAAGCAAAGACCTGGCTAGAGTTTCCTCAAATTCTCTTGAGACCTTTGAGGATGGCAACAACTCAGAACCAAAACACCTGGCATCTGGTTGGGTGCTGAGCTCTTCCACAAACCCAAGCAGTCAGGAATCACTAACATGAACTGCAGGTACTTGTTGGGGCCTAAAGGGTCAGTGCTAATGTCTGCTGTAGGATGAACAGGGGAATGCCAGTCTAGCATCTTCCATAAGCACTAGATTTATATTTTTCCATACAATGATGCTAATATTGCTTCCACATTTTGTAATGTTGGTCTTCCCTTTCGGTTTCTTTAAACAGGAGATGGTCAAATTTGTAATTGTCTGGTAGTTGTACTGAATATTTTTGCCAGTCTTGGATTAGGAACAATAAAATCTTAATACCTTCCACAACACTTGTTCTGCTCGTAGTCAGGTGATACTTGGTTTATTGCTACCTATCTACCTTAGAGAGTTCAAGGGGGACAGAAGAAAGGAAGATTGGACAGAGAGAGGTGACATCTTGCTGTATGTCCTATTGCTTCTGTTTAAAAGTAGGCAAAGGAAATAGCAATATTAATAATTATTAATCCTTGAAGGAAAAATGAAACTCCTTCAAAATAATCTGTAAAATAGCGAAGTACAAGCATCATCTCTGTTTTACTCATGGAAAAACACAGGTTTAAGTTTTTTTGTTTTTTTGTTTTTTTTTTTTTCAAAGGCACAAAATGGATCTGTTTTGGAAGCAGGAGTTTCTGGCTAACAGTTCTGTTTCATATGAATTTACATCCTACCCCACCCATTTTTTTTCTTTTTTTAATTAAGGGAAAAGAATAGGGATAAGAACCTAGTGTATAAATGGTTATTTTCAAGAGCAAGTCTTTCAGCCCCAAGACACCAATCTCAGATTAAGCATCTTTATCAAAAAGTATAAATGGAGTCAGCAACACAAATGAAGTGGTTCTCCCCTACTGGTGTGATCGCTCTTGGTGGCACTGAACATCCTCTTTAATTTGACACTTACTTGGCAGGAAAGTGCCATGCTCGCATGCTTTGCATGCTGCGTGATTCTTAAAAGCAGAAAGCAGTGCCAGATGCAGCATTTCCCTATGCTAACCCCTAAAGGCAGCATTGTGGCAGGAACAGTTTGTACGTACAGGTGCTAACAACCCGACCTTAGATAAGCAGGTGTACATATTCCCAGCAGCCCTTACTTTCTGGACTAATCTGTTGTAAAGGCTTCCACCTTGTGGCTGGCAGTGTAAAATGTGCAGCCTCTTAGAACTATAAGCCTCATTAATATCCTGTCATTTAAGCACTTCAGAAGTCAAGCTGCACATTTTCTGGTTGCCTTCTAACTTTGCTAAATAGCCTTTTGTGAATCCTTAAAACCATAGATAAATGTGAAAGATGGTCATCTTCTGGGCTCGTCTGTGACTCAGTCCCAGGATTCGTCTGCGTGACAAAAATACGGTGTTCGGTGTGAGATGAGATGTGCTAAAGCTCTACACCATTCTGTGCAGCAAAGCCAAATTTTCAGACTATGCTGCAGTGCAGGGCCAATTAATTTCACATCTGCTGATTACCCTAAAACAGCAGAGTGTAGCCAAGATGCTATGAGACCTGTGAGCCCTTATCTCTATGATGATGTGCATGAGGAAAAGATCCTATGTTTAAGTTTGAGCTGGCAATTAGAAAAGTTATTTGTAAGCATATTTGGGATCCAGTAAAAGACAATATAGAAGCTGCTTATAAAGTTATCAATATATTCACTTTTCAGAGTGGATCCTGAGTGGAAAATTTTGCACAAAATGAGAAGCCATCTGTACAGAAGTTGTCACCGACATAGCTCCCTCTATTTCACATTAATTCCTGTGTGGTGTGTATGTGGCTGCTGCTGGTGGGCACTGATGCATGCATTCACGCTGAGAGGATGCTGAAACAGAAGAGTTATTTCTAGGATGGTGTGTGTAGAGCGGTGCGCAGAGAATGCTGTGTCCAAAGAGCCTGGTATTGCTGACCAAATCCGCTATCATGTGCCTGGTCTTCAGAGATCGGGATGGGAAAGAGTTTAGCAAATACTAATTTGCTTAATGGCAAGTCATGTCACTGTACAAGCCAGAGCTGGCAGGTCTTTCACCCTCGTAAGAAAATAAAAATACCCACCACATAACATGAAGCAACCTCCTTTTGACTTTCTATTTGACGGCGTAGGTCACTTACCACTAGTAGGATTTAGAAGCCATTATTATGACACTTGGATTTTTATTTTGCCACTAAACGCTCATGGTGGATGCCGTAAAAGACAGCAGTTTCAGATAGACCTAAGCTTTTATCTTTGTTTGTGTGTCATGTGGAATACCTTATTTGTGGTGTTAGGCTTTTGTTCAAGATCACCTTGTATAAATCTTTGCTAATCTTTCAGAGGGTGCCTTTTAGGGGCAAAGAAGTCAGTGGCCTTAAGAGAAAGACTGTCTTCAAAGGTAGAATACCATTTCACATCAGCCTTTGCTGTGGTAATTTCTACTGAGCACCGAAAGATGCACTGCAGTGTTGGTGCCTCTTGCACACCTGACAACAGAGAGAAAATGTTGGGTTTAATGGGCAAGGCAGTGCTGTTTATAAGCACTGGATTGCCAAAGCACTGAGTATGCAACGAAGTGGCACTGACCGGAAGGTCAGCTCAACTTTTTGCTTTCATGAAAAATGTCACTGTGATAGACCTAGAGCTTGGCATTTGGATTCTCCAGATACAACGTGCACATCTATCAGTGACTGTTCTCTGTCCTGTTTCTAAAGGATATTACAATGAAGAGGAGGATGCTGGTTGCATTCCTCTGCTTTGTTGTGTGCACTTTGCTTCTCCTTTAGCAGAACTTTCTCTCTGGTGACAGCGACAGGACCCGAGGGAACGGCATGGAGCTGTGACAGGGGAGGGTCAGGCTGGGTGTTAGGAAAAGGTTCTTCACCAAGAGGGTGGTCGGGCACTGGAACAGGCTCCCCAGGGCAGTGGTCACGGCACCGAGCCTGCCAGAGTTCAAGAAGCGTTTGGACAATGCCCTCAGACATTGGGTCTGATTTTTGGATGGTCCTGTATGGAGCCAGGAGTTGGACTTGGTGATCCTTGTGGGTCCCTTCCAACAACCTTGTGGGTATTTGATGAGTCTATGAACTATGGAGACATCAGTCTGGACCAGCCGTGCTGTGTGATCCTGTGTCTGTACATAATTAGTCACCTCAAAGTGCAGATGAGGACTGCAAATCACCAGTTGTGGAAAAGAAGACTTTATGGTAGGAAGAAAGGAAAAGCACTGAGGAAAACTGCACGAAAACACCTTAGATGGCAGAAAAGAGCTAAGACAGATCAGGCCACCCCTTTTAAGCAGAACTTGTTTTTTCATTCTCACCTCTGCCATCTCTCCCCCTGCCAAAGAAATATGAACTGATTCTCAGTACTGGACTGTATGCAACTGTATTGAATATTGTGCTTGATCATCGAAGTTAGTGTTCTGCTGAGATTACATATTTCTGATCATGAAAGCTGGTATTCTGCTGAGATTTGTACTAATTCTAGCTTCCCACTTAATAAAGTCTTTGAATATATGCTGAAAGAAGCTTTGATGAAAAACAAAAGCAGAAAACCAGTTCTGGTCTTTGGGAAGTCCCCCACATGCCCTGGTCATACCAGCATTCGCAACACTTTCTTGCCCTCTGAAAGAAAAGGCACCAGCTATAGCGAGACTTTAACTAGATTTAACTACATCAAAGCCAAACAGATTCTCTTTCTTTGCCAAGTTAATTTTAAAAGAGTTCAATATCTAAATCCTTTATAAGTTTTGATGTCAATTAAAAATAAAGTGCCGAGTGTCACTGCCGAGGTGCTTCTTGAGATGGCTCCGCTCTCCCCATCCCACCCTCGTATGACCTTGCAGGAGGGAGATTAAAGCTTGATTCCCCCTTGGAGCTCTGGGGGTGAAGACAACGCTTTTTACACAAGAGGGTAGGAAAGAAATGAATTTCTTTAGTATTGTGCCCATGGTCTCCAAATTTCTTGGGACTGAGCAGGTTACATTCATGTGAGAAAGAAGGCTTCATTAATTTCTTATCCTCATCGCTGCCAGCTGAGTGTGTGCCATGAAAACAGCAGTGCTTTCAGTGCTGCCTTTTGTCTATGTTTATATACATGTGTGATCTTCTTCACCACTCTGCGTATTTTTGTTTTGGATATAACAAATACTTTAATTTTCACCCATTTATACTGTTCCTTTAAAAAAATCTTCATTAGACAAACAGCACATGAAAAAGCAAAGTATCTTGCAAGAAATAACAGCTGAACTTTAAACAGAAGTGGTGTAATTATACAGAAAGAAAGATTAAGGAACACAAATAGCAGGGTGTATTTTTGCCCCTCTTTTTTTTTCTGTCAAGATCCTTCTCTGAATCATCAGCTGCAGCTCTTTCCTGAAGGGCACACAGGCAATCAGAAGCCAATGCCTAAAAATATTTCTCCACTGTCAGGTTTTTATTTTGTTTTTGATGAGTGGATTTAGAAACACTTTACCAAGAACAAAAGATGATAAAATAAAAAACTCTAACTGCAAGAAAGAGTAACTTGAAGGGCTGAAAGAAGCCCTCCAAAAAAGGCTGCAGAGAAGCTCCGATCACAACAAAATTCACAATATCTGTGTCACTACCACCACTGTTACTAAGCAGGAATACATTTTATCTTGGCATTCGAGAAATACAGCTGAAAAATCTGCTGCATGACATTCACAATGTGAAGTCTGTAAAGTGTAAAGATCTTAACAATCTAAACAACAGTTCAGGAAGACTGGGCAAATAGAGTATGTGGTTCACAGACAGTTGAAATGTGTCATAGGCAGCAATTAAACCATGTCCTTTAGATTTAAAAAAATAAATTAAAAAAAAGGAAAGTTTATTAGCTGGAGCAACTTTTCTTAAAAGTAAAATGCTTTCTGTAACTGTTAAAATTCACTTTCATTTAGGCAAAATGTAGCTGACAGACATGGAAAGGATGTTTTCCCTCAACTTCTGCTAGTCTTCAAGTGCTGGAGAGGAGAGAGAGACTATATTTTAGTAACCAGATTCTAAAACTCGTGAAAAATATCACACTTATTAGTGCACACAGACAGGAACTGAAAGCAGTTGTGCAGAGCTCTGCCGGCCTACCTGTGGCCTCAAGCATCAGTCCTGCTAGTCTACTACTTTTTTTGTTAAATTGTTATGCATGACAATGTACATGACATCCTAATCAACGGATTCAGAAAACCTCATGATGGAAATTAAGTACATAATTAAGAGTCACACAAAAGTTTAGCTGACTACTTCTCATCTGTCGGGTAGACTCATGCACTCTCTCATACCAAGTTGCAGCTTATTCTGGGTTATGATCATATTGGCTGTGTAAAAGGCAATGGTCTGATCCGAAGATGGCTGAAAACCAATTGGAAGAAGTCCATTAATCTCAGTGAGCGTCAGTTCAGGCCAGGGATGAGTTACCGTTTATATTTAGCTGTGATCAGGATTATTTCTGAACCCTTTCTGCACAGCAGACAACCTTCTGCTTTTGGATGCTGAGTCCCAGGAACTTGAAGCCAGTGGGTAAATCTTACTTGAGTAGATAGCCACATGGCAAGAATGGAGCATTTAAATAGGAGTTTGTCTTTTTAAGCATAGCCATGGCAATTTGCTTACAGGAACCCAGAAAAATTTCTTGTGTATAGGCCAGCAGCTGTCGTTGCAGGAACAATTAGTTCTCCCAGCTCAGCCAGTGTTAGTTATTCAGGATGTAAACTTAAAAAGATCTGCTGGGGTTCTTCAAAAAGGGCTTGTCATCAAGTTATACAAAGTAAGGAAAAAACGCGGCTAACTCTTTTGGACCAGAGACAAACCACAGGCAATGACCAAAGCGTCACTTGATGCTCTGCTGAGCTAGAGTAGAACGGGCTTGCTTGTCTCACATGCCGCTGTGGTTTGGCTTCAAACCAAATTTATCTCTCGCAAGTTAGTCTTCATAAGAGAAGTTTCGCCTGTGACATGGCACTGGCAAATCTCATCTTAGAGCGCGGTCTTGAACCAGTGACAGCAACCATTGCCATGCTCCAACAGCGGCCGAGGGAGCTCCAACAGCGGCCGAGGGATCCAGTGACCGTAGTAAAATTATTGCTGCTGCTTTCTCTGCTGCTGCTCCGTGGTTTCTTTTGCCATGCTGCACCAGCAGGCATCCCAGTGCCTGTGCAGGACCTCACTCTATGCCCGCTCTGCTTGCAGACAAGCCGCTTGGCTTCGGTATGCTTTTTGTAAGGTAAAGCCGAAAAGCCTGCAAGGGCCCAGCTGCGTTTGTGGGTATTTGTGCATACAATTAGATTTTCTTGAGTCTCAGTATATGAGCTTGAAATCTTGTCATCACAAATCCGTTTATAACTTCTCAGATAACTCCTGGTTTTCGTTAGCATGGAAGCATTATACGGACAGAGCTTTTTAGGGGCACCAGTGTCAGAATTCAATTCTCCCCGACGCCGGAGCTGGTGAAGCACGTAGAGAGCAGAAGAAACGGAGGGAAGAGTGGGCTCAGGACAGCTCTTGGCTGCTCCGAGAAGTTTGGCTCCTCACACCCACATGCAGCATCCTAGTGAGAGGCTACAGGTAAAACCCAAACGCAGGGTTTGCAGCTAAGCAACTTTTATTCCACGGGAGCTTTTTATGAGGCCCACTCTTTTAGTTCTTACCTAGGCAGTACCATCTCCTGCCCCCTGAATCCTTTCCATAGTCTCTTGAGGGACTACCAGACCCACAGTGGGACAGACTTTTGCACCCTTATCTCTGGACTGGCAAAAAGAGAAAAAAAAAAAAACAAACACACCAACACCAAAACCCTTTCTCATACTGCCACGTTTTACAGCTTTACATGTTTAGTTACTAAACCCAGTACGTGCTACCCTGCTTTCTTTTCTGTCCTTGCTTATTGAAAGAGTTGTGTTTTGTGAAAAAACAGTAGATTCTTCTACAGTTGTGTATGGGTGAAAAAGTTGTGTTTTTTTTTTTTTTTTAAACAGAGTAGGAGACTATTAAGTGACTACTAAATAATGTAGTCTGATCTTTAATACACCATTGATTATTCTTATTAAATAGGATGCTAGTTTGAATCTGTTGCCCATAATGAATATATATTTCAACTAATTAAATCAGATTTGATTAATTAGCTAGAAGAAATAGGATGGTTTTTAGTTTAACTGTAGTTAGTACAACTTTTGTTGGAATACTTGCCTTAAATAGCACTTGCAGGCTGAAATAGCAGGGATCGAACAAGGATAGTTGTGTATATACACCGTAGCAGCCCAGTAAAGATGCTGCATGGTATTTGTAGTGCATGAACAATCAAGAATGTGAAATGATGCATGTCAGAAAATAGGTTGTATATAGGGAAACCTGTGGCTCGTGGTCTCCAGCTTTTACAGCTGGAAGGCTGTACCTGGCTTTTTTTGTTCAACCAGACATTTCTCCTGCTTCTTATAGTGCCTGAGTAAGTGAAAATCTGAGTGGCAGGACATATTTGTAGTTGGAGACACTGGAGTACCTGGCTAGCAGCAAATATAGAGCCTTGTAGGAAACATTAAATTTGAAGTTTTTAGTCTGACAAGGGAAAAGAAATAATCGTCCTAATAACAGGGACCCGATTGCTGTTTGCTCAGCGGGTTCACAGAGGTGAGATCTGCCGCGTTCGGGATGCCGCCACCAGCAGCAGGCTGAGGGCCTCACCCCACGTGTACCTCAGCTGCCTGCCTTGTGGGGCGCAGGCTGGGCCCAGGAGCAGGCTGAGGGCCTCACCCCACGTGTACCTCAGCAGCCCGCCCTGTGGGGCGCAGGCTGGGCCCAGCTGGGCCTCTGCTCCCCAGCGACCAAGCGGCAGCCATCAGCGGAGTGCTGCCTGCCCCGCGCTGGCCCGTGGCTTACCGCAGTGTGAGCCGCGCAGGTCGGCTTCTGAGGTCTGTTCAGGAAAGAACAGAGGTGGCCTTTTCTGGAGCAGTGAGCGCTCTTGGAAACACCTGAGTCGTTTTGGTTGAGCAACAATAAAATTAAACTCAAAGCGGACGTTTTATATGGAAAATTTTGGACCAGGCCATCAGTTGAACAAAACCATGGAGGCCTGGAAACAGGGTTGTAATGGAAACTGCCAAGTAGCTTGGTGATGAACGATGAATTAGCCCAGCCACTTTTGTGTAACAACTGTATTTTATAAGGGGAAGCCTTTTTTATCCCCTTCTCTGTGAAAGGCTTTTTATTCTTATTATGGATAAAACCTTGGGCCCATTCTTATTGAACTCATCTCTTTAACCGCAGAAAATGACCTGCCTGACAGAAGTCTCCCATTTCTCAGTAGAAGGAGCACCAGACTATAAGGACAGAAGTGCTGTGAAAAACACTCCAAATGTTAAGAATATCTCCATTACACCAATAAAGCGTGACTGTGGAGAACATAGTCCATCTTGGTAGTAAAACTAGCTCTCCAGCTACTTAGAGGTTTTGGAAAGTTATACTTGGTAACTATTGGTGAGGTGCTAATTTACAGTCTGGCAGAATTTTAAAGGGCACGTTGGTTTTTATGGGCTTAAATGTAAAAACTGAGACTGCAGACTAAAAAAAAAAAAAAACCACTCAAAAAATGATGAACTTATAAACTGGGTGAAATTGGTTTCTTCAAATGCCAGGAAAACACACTTTATGTGCCTGACGTTATTTAGTGCTGTCTTGGTGAAGAAATTTAAAGCAGGATATTTAATAATGTGAGAAATACTTAAATCAGCCAAGTCTATACAAAAATAAAATAAATTGAGATCGGAACTGTGAGCTAATTCTTGTAACACTTTCATGGGGATGAAGATAGGTAGTGGGAGAAATGCCACACAGTTTTCATCATAGGCTTAGCCTGTATAGACAGATGCAGGAAATTTGGACATTTTTTCTAAAAAAAATACATTCTTGATAGGCTTATGGAGCAAAACATATAACTCTGGAGAACTAAACATTTATTTTCTTATTGCCTTCTTTGTTAAACAAATGGCATGAATTCCCAAACTCATTTGTTGTTTAAGGGAGTAGTTTTATTTTATAATTTATGATTGAGGAAGATTGGATCTCTTTCAGTATAGCTTTGTTAGAATACACCTACAGGGCAGCTCTGTGAATTGGGAGGCCTTTCTGCCAGCAAGTGTTAATATGATGCTGCACCCTAATTAGCTCCTCCGAGAAATTAAGAATAGAAGACTTCATTTGGAGGCATGAGGTGCAGTAATTAGGCTCATGGGCTGCAAGTCTGCAAACTGCATTCCATAGGATAGCTTCTGGTATGAGAGGAATGGGATGCTCTTTGATGTTACCTATTATTTGACTATCTATCATTGACTCCAAAGCAAGCTTCAGTCTGTAGACCAAAGTGGCCATGCAGCTGCCCTTTGTGACAGAGGATGATGATACTTGAAGTAATTTCCTCTTCTTTCAGGAGCTTATTTTGCTTGTCAGCCAGGACATACTGCTGCTTGCCTGCAAGATAAGAGATTGCAGAGCTATATTGCCAGATTGCATAAAATATTAGAACTGCATAAAATATCTAATCTAAGATGTTCTTCTTCAATATATATGAATTGCTTATAGTCTTAAGATAATCAAGAATAGTTCTTCATATTGAAAGTTGCTGTTTGCGTGTTATAGACTACAGTGTAATGAAAGTTTTGTAGAGTTTCAGTTTCAAAAGTCCATTGTAAATAACTTGAAAGTATTAATGAGACAACATAAAACTACTCATAAATGCTAGATTTTCTCTGGTCAGATTAATTAAATGTATCATTTGTGGGCCAGTTTTGAAAAAGTATGCTCTAAACAAATCATATTTTTTTTCTAAAATGTAAGTACACTTTTTGAATTCTCTTAACACTAGAATCAGTCTGTCCAACTAAACTTCCTCTCCAGAAAACTTTTCCTGTAGAAGAGACCAGTGTAACTGCTACGTACGAAACATTTGGATATAGGGATTGTGTCCCTGCGTGTTTGTGGGAAATTCTGCTTATAATTTAAGGTTGATTTCAACCTTAACTATGAAAAAAATCAAATATTATTCTCTATATCTATTAAAAATAAGAATAAAACCCAACTTTTTTGTAATCCAGTTTCGAAACGTTTCATTCTGATTTACCAGTAGAGGGAGATAGTGTTCTTGAAGCTCAACCTAAAATTGTTACAGTAATTTTCATAATACAGCATGGTTGCCTAATTGTTTGTAAACTCTCTTGGAAATCCTGACTTGAAATTCTTGAGAATAAACTCATTTTCAATGATAAAAAATTTAGAACACCTTTATAGTAGTGATGTAGGAGTTCTGTGAAAATTCCCACATCCAGCAGGCAATTACTTGAGTGGTCAAAGCAGCAAAAGTGTTGGAACGTGATCATCTCTAGCTGGTTCCATTGCATTAGTTCTCTATGCACGTGATTTGATGGAAGGTTTGTGAGTGCGTTTTAATGTACATGCATGGGCATTTCTTGGAGGAATCAAATGGGTGACTCGGACGGAGATTCTCGTCATTGATGCAGGAGATCTGCACAGTATTATATTGCATACCTCTGATGTGGTAGTCTCTGCTTTCTCTTACAGCCACAGCGCAACAATCTCGTAGTGCTGTATGGAAACCTCGCGCCTATACTCTTGGAGAAGTTGTTTCAAAGAGGACCTTCAGACAACAATTTTGAAATCCTTTCTAAAATCCCGACTCAAAAGTTTAGAAGTGATCTGCGAGCAAACCAGTAGGCACAGACGCAGTCGCACAGGACTCGTTGCATCGGTGGCACTCAGCCGGCTCGGTGCGGGTATCGGCTGCGCGGCTGCCTCTGAACCGGTCACCTCTGGCTCCCTGAGGCCCAGCTGCCAGTCACGACTGATCTGATCTGGAAAATCTTGAATATAGGTTAAAAAGAAGTATATTCCTTAGTAGCTCTTCAGACGTAGTGTAGATGCTTCTAAACCTGGCAACATTTAGCTTGCAATTAAAAAACAGAAGTGGTTGTGAGAACAGGCTCTTTTTAGTCAAGAGAATGCCAACAATATATCCTGTAAGTAACAAGTGGATTAGTTAGTGGTAGAAACTAAGCTATAATACCTTTTAAAAGATACAACAAAACTTATGCAACTTTGCAATAGGAAAAAAATACTGAAATATAGAATATTTGCACTTTCAAGGCTATCTCCATAGCAAATAACAGGTGTTTTGTATTTTGCTGGTGTTTCCCTCCCCGCAAATATGCAGGTAAGAAAGAAATGCATACTCCTCTTTGAGTGCCAAAGAATCTTGAGGAACAGAGAAAGGAGAAAAATGCTCTTAAGTGAAATTTAGAGCTGTGTTTGCTCACTATTTTTGCCACAGATTTCGTGCATGGCCTTCAGCAAGTCATTTAGTCCTGTGCTGTCGCTCCTCATTTGTAAGATGGGAATTAAGCAGCTCAAAGTTACAGATTTTGTAAGGCCATATTGATTACTTACGCATTTGTACCTTGTGCTCAGAAGTGCTTAGGCTGTAATGCGGAAAGTAAAGGTCAATAAGAAGATCAAGACTACCTTGCCCACTAGGTACAGGCCCCATACTCAATTACTCTGTTTCTCCATCCACCATTTTATTTACTCTTTTTTTTTTTTTTTTTTTCCCAAGGAAGTAGCACAGCAGGTCCTAGCTTGGTCCTACTCGTGATACATTATCATATTAATAAAAGCAGCAAGCCAGAGACAAAACTTTCGCTCCCTGACTTTTACCTCTATGCCTTAATCACAGGACAACCTGTTTTATAAAACAAATGTTTTATGACCAAAAGGAAAGTGATTTCATCTTGCGGATGAGAGATGATTCAGTGCTCTAGAGGTATGAAACGGTCTCTTGGCTGAGGTGCACGGTTTATTAAACAAACTACTCCAGTTGCTACAGCTACTTACTGCTTGTGTCTAGCTCTTTTTCACTACTATGTGATATTTTGAAATATTGTGTTGAGCTGTGAATCAAACTGACATTTAAGCAAACTTATGTGGAGCAGAAAAAGGAGATTGAAAATGGCAAAAAATTCTCTGTGTGACTTCCAGTTTCTTTACAATATAAAACACACGACATCTTGAAAATCTCTGATTTTTACAACCTTTAAATTAGAAGCTATCATTTAGAAACCTTTGCAGAATGTGTAGGATTGCTAGCATTCACCTGTCTGCTCTGATATTGCTGTAAAGCATTAATTGTCCAAGCCATGAAAAATTCCAACATTGCTGGACGCAGACTAAGTTTTAAAAGGCAGCAGTGACTATAAGCTACTGGATGGTGAGAATTCTGCCAGACGTAGGTGGGAACAGCTCAATACACAGTTCTGGATCCAGCTTCTCTCTTTCTGCTGATACCCAAAGGGTGGGAGTAGGGAATACAGCCTGTAGCTTGGTTTCACATTCAGACAAACCTTTTGGAAAAGTGGAGGTCAGAAACTTGCAGTTCTTCAAACTCTGGATTATCTAGTAGTCCATTCAAAGGCATCAATTCCTATAGACAGGTGATCATGCTAGAATACCAGGGTTTATTTTCTTAACAAAAGAAACCAGAAGTCAAACAAAAATTACACATGCCATTTTTATATTGTGACAGGTTTTGTATTGCTGGCGAAGGTAACGCATCTTACACAAAGATGCGAATCTGCTGTGACTAAAACAATAAAGCATCAGGATTATTGAGTATAAATGCTATCTTTTACAGTCTGGAGAAGAGCTTTTAACTATCAGACAAACTGCCGTGGTCACAGAGAAGAAAGGCAAGACGAGTGCTAAAAGCATACTGTCTTTATGTGAGACCAGCTGCATGGCTTACAAAACTGAAGTCGCTGGCTGGAAGAGGTCAGTGTTTACTTTATCACTTCTGAGTTTGAACCCTGATCCCGTAATGGCATTCACATAACAAAATCTCCCCCAAAAAACAGTGTGAGGCTTTTCATGGTCTCTGAACATAAATATGAAGATTTTGCCACATGTAACCACAGGTTCACTCATCAGTCCTTTCCCTTTTCTGCTCCTTGTTTGTCTTTTGTTGCAGAGCTGTTAGCAGCAGCCTTACCTTGTTTCAGGCTCATACCTGCTATTTCCTGTTCCTCTTCTAGGATGGCATCTTAACCCTGTCCCTCCCAAATGCAGCGGTAAGTTCTGCCTGCACGCTACTTCAAAGCTCAGAATTTGAGACCCAAAACATTTTTTTCAGTTTTAGAGCAGTGAATGTCTTTGACAAATACAAAGTTATACCTCTCATATGCGTGACTGGAGTGTGAATATACAAAAAATACAAAGACAGGACTAAAGACTGGCTAAGAAAACTATTTATGAACTGGAGAGCTCTTACTATACAATACATATACTTCTCACAGAGAGAGCCAAAGCCAGATACCCAAAACAAACAGCAAAGATTCCCTCCTTTTCCACAACAATTAATGAAGTCCAAACAAAACAATAATAATAATAATAAATAAAGGGGTGAGGGAGTGGGATGACTTGGAGGAGGAGTGTGAATAAAACCTTTTAATGTGTGTGGAGTTCCAGAGGAAATTTTGTCAAGTGTCTGTGACAAAGCAGCTTGGAGCATCTGGTATACGTGCAGAGTTTGCTGACCAGCAAAGAGGTGTCGTGAGAAAGAGCTCTGGTAGGCGCAGCCTGCTGAGAGTGGTCCATGGGATCCGAGGAGGAGAATCTGTTTTGGTATCAGCAGTTTGCTCTGTAATTAGAGAGTAGCATCAGCTTTAAAAACAATCATTTTGATATTCTCCTTCAGATGGAAACTTCAGTTTTTGAAGGGGATGGTTGTTTACTATGAACTGGACTGCAACCAGCAACTCCGTCTTTGTTAGCAGCCATTAGACAGGAACATATTTTAGCTGCATATTACAAAATGGAGCAGATTAAGACAAAGGCCCAAAGGGTGAAAAGTACTTTATTTCCTTCCCAATCTTCTGAACTAGTGTATTTTCCCCACAGCACACAAATTTTATGCTTTTTATATTTGAGACAAGCTAGGAAGAAAGGAGTTAAATCACTTAACTCTTTTTTCCACCTCGCCTAATAATTTACAACCATTCAAGATAATTATATAGCCACTTATCAGTCCGGGTGGGTAACACTTTGCTCACACTCAGCGTGACAGTGCATGAGTGTAGGGGGAAGGAACTGGACAATCAGGTCCAAATCTGTTGAATTCTTCTCCGCTACCAAACTGCATAAACAAAATACCAAATTGCAGCCCGAAGACAGGCATGAAAAGAGTATCAAGGTTAAGCACACTAGGAATGCTCAAAATTAAGAGACAAGCACCAGAGACAACCGTAACATCTGTGCGTGCAAAGAGGCACTGAGGCCGCACAGGAAGAGTGAGGGCAGCAGCGGGGGTCTCGTGTGCCCCCTCCCCGCCGCAGCGCACCCCGACTGCGGCGTGGGCTTGGCCCCGGCGGGTCCGTGCTCAGCTGCTGCTCTGGCACACTGCAAGAGCTTTATGGTGGCGCACGTCAGAAGGAACAGGGTGATTTTTTTCGATAGATGATTCTTTGGCAAACTACGAAAATAATTTCATTGGGGGAAAAAAAAATGTTTCTCTTGCTACAGGGCTTTCTCCCTGAAAATTTCAAAGGCCCGCTGTGAATAATAGTGTTAGAGCTTCCAAGCTTCAAGAATATTTTATAGTGGAAAGTGTTAGGCAACCAAAATAAATATCAGTTTCCACTGTTACAAAGTAAGATTTATTATTCTTTATGTTTTACCTTAAAACCCACATTAAATGACATTTGTTTAGAGATGCGGCACTATGTGTCAAAGGGTTACTTTTTTTGTACGGACGCTGTCTTGGTTTGTTCTAGCTTGTTTACATCTAAATGAGAAATAATTTAAGACAGAAAGAACACGAGGTCTTTCTTTGTCAGGAGAAATGCAACAGGAATTCATCGTCATAAAGGACTGAATGAAATCCTTAAATCCAAGTGCTGCCAGTCTCCAGGGTGTTCAAAATACATATTCCTATTTTATGGCTTGAATGCGTCTCTACTTACAAGATTTGTGAATATTTTGACAAACCTGGTCTGAGTTTTCTGCTAGCAAAGTTACAGATGAGGCAAGTTTTCCATGGTTTGGGGTTTTATTGCGAATGCTTTGCACAGCTCTGGTTATGTGCTTCCTTCTCATGACATCAGTGCTGAAGGGGAGAAAGAATGTAAACATCTGTTTTTTATAATTCAATTCCAGGCTTATAACTTGATTAGGATAAGCAACGTTTCGACATGATTAATTTTCCAGTCACAATATGATGGTTTGAGCGCGCAGTTTTAGCACCAATTTCAAGATGCGTAAAATAAAGAGGGAAACTAATGAGATAGATTCTGCTGCACCGTCTAACCCTCCCAGCTGCATCAAACACAGCTGACAAGAAACCGTTTGCCTCGTCCCGCTGAAAAACAAGGGTGCGATTTTCCTCCCGCTTGGTGCCTACAACAAGGCGCTGCCGCTCACCTGGGAGCAAGATGGCCTCCGCCAGTGCATGGGCAGGGCTGCGACCGCAGCATGGAGCGCGGCTGCGGCCGCCTCGCCTCGGTTCTTGGCTTGCCCCCGCTCCTTTCATGCGGCGCTGGGTCGGCCACTTAGGATCAGATTTTCAAGAGGTATTTATGTGCCCGCTGGGACACGGCCGCATCTTTAAACAGCTAAGTAGCTCTGAAATATTTGGCCTTAAATCTCGCGCGCTGCCTGTTGGCTGGAAACACCGCGCTGCCTGCCTGCTTTCCTTCCATGCCTGCAGGCAGGCGGTGCCGGCAGCTGCGGTCCCTGTCACCTTTTGGGGTCTTTTCTACCCCCTTCAGTAGTTACTTCGACAAAACTTTCATAGGAGCAGAGGAAAGTTCAGGCTGGGAGGGACCGGGAGGTCCAGCCTGTGCCTTTCAGGTAGCGTTTGTGGAAGCGTAACCGAAGCGAGAGGCGGCGGTGCCGGGAGGGGCGATTTCAGCCTCGCATCGAGGCGTGTGGAGCCACCACACCACCGAGGCACCCCTCCGGCCGGCCAGGGCCGAGCGCGGGGCCCCGCCGCCGCCCTCACCTCGCCGGGGCA